>CM041294.1:27404073-28003064 GCA_023052935.1 Piezodorus guildinii
TGAAGTGTTTCCATCTGTTTGGACAGAATTGTTAATTTGGTTTATTATTTTCACTAATGAACCTTTGTAATTGACAAAAAATATATAATAAAAATACCCCTACCTCCTTCATAATTTGAGGGCTTACGTCTCAAGATGCGTAGAAACTGAATAATGAATAATGAATAAAAAAAAATCCGTTTGTCCGCCATACGCCGTTCGCGGCCTTTCACCGAAACTACTGGATCATTATTTTTTTTTTTTAATTTGGCACAAAAATAATTCATCATTCATGCATTCAACGATGATCTTAACACCTAGACGTTGATATCAGCCGATTAGTTGTAGTTGTTAATTTGGGTTTTGAGGCGTAAAACCGGAGGGTCATTTCTTTTATTTCGTTTGTTTATTCTATTTAACTTCAATCAATCAAAAAAAAAAAAATCAGCCGATTAGTTTTAAAATGTCACCTGTAAACATACCACCATACCTCGGCTATTCTTGAAAATAGAAAAAAAAATGTATAGGGAGTTTTATAATGAGTTAAACGGGATCACTTGTAGCTGGGTGGCTAGCGTAACAGGCTCCCATGCCAAAGGCCACGGATTCAAATCCGCAGGTGGTCCTAGGATTTTTTTAATGGGAGTAAAAAATCCTTAGTTACGCCGTCCTTCGGAGGGGACGTTAAAAGGTGGTCCCGAGCCTGTGCGATGTCAGGTACTCGTTAAAGATCCCTATCCTAATAAAACCTGGATAGGCAAAATTTAGGACTCCCACTGTAGCATCGTCCGATTAGCCATAGTAGCATAAAGTGACGTTAAATAAATAAAAATATAATGAGTAAAGCTTGAAAAAAAAAATAATAATAAATAAAATAAAAAATGTTCTATATATTTTAGACATAATTTAGAATAGATTTAATTCCCCCAAAACTCGATTATTGTTGAAGATAGAGAAAATCAAAAATATTTTCGAGATGAAGTCACATCTACTGTTCAAATCAATAAATAAATACCAAACATTTTCTAATACTAATATACTTTGAATTACTTACAGCTTTTTTAATTAGTTATTAGCCTTTAACCAGCTTTATGAACAGTTATACACTAATATAGTTATTTGGAAATAAAAAAACTGTGTAATAATTTGCAGCGTTTTTTTTCATCATTATTATTTATTCCATTGTGATGGTTCACCGATGGTTCAGCGGAACATGCAAATTACAATGGAGGAGCAGGCGTGTACTCCCGTCTATTTCAAATCTCGAAGCCGGTAGGAAAATGGTCGACAAATTTCGATAGCGAAATTCGAGCTATATTACTAGCTTTGCAAGCTATCATAGATATAGATGCAAAGAGAATTGTGTTGTTTGTGGATTCACAGGCGGCGATCATAGCAGCTACGCTGCCAAATGCATCTCAGAAAAATGACGTTGTGAACTGCCAATTAAAAATTGAACAGCTGCTTCAACAAGGTAGACAGGTGGTTTTCCAATGGGTTACCCGGCCACTATGGTATTTATGGGAATGAAGAAGCCGACAAGCTTGCAAAAGAAGGTGCAGCTTCGGAACAGTTGGACAATCGAATTTCCTATCGTAGAGCTAGGGATTAAGTTAAGAGGGCATATCATGCTCTACTAACGGACTCCCAAAGGCTCAGTTCGATCAACAAGCACTGGGCCAAACTCCTTATAGAAGAAGAAAGAATACCATTAGATTTGAAGAGGAAAGATGCTGTTGCACAGTTCCGAATGATTACTGGCCATGACTACCTCGCAAAACACTTGCATCGGATCGGAGTGGTAGAGTCTCCACTTTGCTGCCTTTGTCATGCAAATAATGAAATGGATGCAGCACATCTAGAAGTATGCCCCCCGATTACAAAAAATAAGAGGTGAAAGGAGTGGTACTGGGCTGCCAGATCCCTTATGGCGGAAGTCGAAACGGGAAGGCATAATTTAAAAAAAAAAAAAAAAAAAAAAAAAAAAAAAAAAAAAAAAAAAAAAAAAAAAAAAAAAAAAAAAAAAATTCCATTGTACCAGGATTATTTAGGATTATAATTAAGGATAAATAAATATTTGTATAATTTATTTATTATTTATTGTATAATTTATTACAGCATTTAGCTATCTTTTTCATAATCCACATATTTTTATTATATTACATTAAGTAATTAATTTAACAATAGGTTTTGTTTCATTTTATTTTAATACTTAATTATTATTAATTATTAAAGGGACTAATATTCTATACTCTGTACATAACAGAGCTGAGTTCGGAGATTTAATGAATACGAGACTCGCAGAAACCTGGAAGATGATTGTGAGTAGTAGTAATTATTAAGTTGAGCCTTTAGCAAAGTTGGATGCCTACTTCATTGATGTTATATTCTATAGAGTGAATTCTTGTGTCTTTGTAGGCTTGATGGAGGAGTTTCCACTGATGCCACATTTTACCATCACTTTAATCTCGGTTCCATTTCGCGAAATTAGTCTCTACGTATTCACATCGAAAGCAATTGAGACCGCGACCACCATAAACAAGATTCATATGTTATCGTACAAGTACATGCATTATGGCATTGGTTCGAATTGGGGTCACTTGGGGTTTAGTAGCAAGCAACAGTATCCTAGGCACAAGGTCACGGGTTCAAACCTGGCAGTGGTCCTAGCATTTTTTAAAGGAAGTAAAATATTCTTGGTTATGCCGTGATTCGGATTTTTCGTAAAATGGTAGTTCTGAGCCATTGCGGTGTCAGTTACTCGAAAAGATCCCTATACTAATTAAACCTTTATAGACAGAAATCGTGGCATCGTGAAATGACAGTAATCGTAGCCTCAGTAGCATAAAAGTGGCGTTAATTGATAACCAAACAATAATATATATATATATTTTTTATAACATATTTATTGATATCTGTAATTGTATTACAAAAAATACATCAAGTAAATGTGATGATAATATAGAAAAGTGTCGTGAATTGCATGTAGAGACACTACCCAGTGGCAGCACTCTAAAAATATTTTAAACCAGAAGGTCGCGTGGCCATCTTCTTTTCAGACGCCTCGGAGGATTGTCAGAGAACGAAGAGAAAGAAAGGATTGAAACTAATGGATTGGAGTGGGAATGGAGTTTGTCATGGAGGGAATGGTACCAGGTTCGTGCTAAGTCAGCAACATGGATATTAAGGTCTTTATGAATTGAGGTTTTTCCGAAGGATTTTGGATTGTAAGGATTGGATACGAGAAGAATTCGATGGTTTAGTAGAGCTCCATAGCTCTACTCCGTAGGTCCATATCGGTCTTATGATGGTAATATAGATGAGACTTTTGTAGTAAAGTGGAAGGTTTGAGCATTTGTCCAGTGAGTGTTGAAGTAGTCGGAAACATCGGGCAGTTTCTTGTCGTTTTAGTCTTGTATGAGGATTCCAAGTAAGACGTTTGTCGAGATGGAGTCCTAGGTATCGGATCTGTTCAACAGGGACTAGAGGAGAGTTATTAAAGAATACTGAAGGGCAGGAAGTCATAGGTTTACGACGAAGAGTAAAAGTAATTTGGTGGGATTTGTTGGAATTAATTTTTATCCTCCAATTTTGACACCATACTTCTAGGTCTCAGATGTGTATTGAAGAATGTGGGAGGCAGTAACTGGATCATTATCTACTGATAGCACACACGTGTCATCAATATAGGTAGAAAGAAAAGTGTTAGGATGGGTTGGGATATCAGCTGTATAGACTGTGTACAGAATGGGTCCTAGGATGCTGCCTTGAGAAACACCAGCAGACTGAGAAAAAAGGAAAGAATAGAATGATTTACTTGAAAGGATCTATCAGTGAGGTAGGACTGGATAATGAGGTAATATGTTGGAGGGAGAAATTGTCGGAGCTTGTAAAGCAACCCGGGTGCCAAACTCGATCAAAGGTCTGTTCTACATCCAGGAAGGCTCCCGTGCAGTACAATCCGCGCTCTAATACAGAGGAGACAACATCCACCACACGATGGCATTGCTGGAGTGTGGAGTGAGATGTTCGGAATCCGAATTGATGGTCTGGAATAATGTGTTGGGAATCAAGGATGGGGTATATACGTTTCAGAAGAAGTTTTTCCAGAATTTTAAAATTAAATTTATGATGATAAAAATCTGGTACGGGCAACACACGAATTACCTTGACTGTTAAAATCAATTTAAAAACTTTTAAATGTACTTCAAAAGTCAACTTTTGACTTGACTTTTGTCCTCCTAAATTGGCGATTTTGCCCACTGTGCGCAGTTGTTAAAATCGATTAAAGAAGTTTCAAATACAGTTATAGATAAAAATCTGGTGCGGGCAACACACAAATTTTACTTACCTCGACAGTTAAATAAAATTAAAACACTATTAAATATACTTCAATTTGAAATTTTTTTAAAAGTTGATTCTAATAAAACGTGTAATCATTTTCGTTCAAAAAGTATGATTTAGATTAAATAATATAACTATATTGAATTGTTAATCAGTAATAAGTGTATTCTTCATTTTTTATTACCTTTTAAAACTTTGTGTATCAGATAATATTTTATCTTAAAAGATTTATCTTTCCAACAGTATATTACTCTTCTTATTATAAAAAAACGACTTTTTCTTTTCGTACTAGACTTACTCCAGCCCCCCTCCCTCCCACACACTGACCTTTTCTTTTTGCGGGACTTGGTCATTTGGACTCAGGGGACCCTAAAACGTGTATTTCCGTCGAAAACTGGAATTTCGAAAATTTAATGCTTTCCCTTACATTATCATATTAAATTTCATTAAGTGCGATTAAACGCTGGGATTTTTTATTTAGGTTGTTCGTGTTTATAAAGAAAAACCTCACTTCAACAAATCATAAATTATTTAATTTTTGGCACTATGAAAATAAAAAGAAACAATTTTTATATACAAACAAGTATATTTGTTGCATTTAACGTGGACGATTTTTACTTTAATCATGAATTTTACCTGACACATTATTCCATTAACTTATTATGCAATAAACATTTTTTCGGAAGAGCTAGGGGAGAAGAAGGGGGGGGGGAGGATGTAAGAGATGTCTGGAAAAGGAGTGTGGAGACAATTATGATATTGGAATTTATTGTTTCATGTTGAAATAAAGGTATCGTTGTATTTAATATGTATAAATCTAAAATAATGAACACTTTTGCTGTCAAATGTTACATTAAAATAATAATAAATACAGTGTATAGTAACATTACGTCTGTACGAATTGGTAAAAATCAAAAGATGATAAGATAATATGGATGTTTTGATTATGAAGGTAAAAAGAATGTTCCAGACTAAAAGAGTGGGGGTAACGGCACTTCTCTATAACTTAATTGTCTCCCCACTTCCGGCAACAATGCTTTTCTTTAATATTATCCAGTCTAGAGCGGATTTCTCAACGATTGAGATCTTTTAAGATTCGTTCATTTCGAGTTATTGATATTAATATGCATTTTGTATTAGTTTTTAAATTCAATTATTTAAAACTGTTCCGTTAAAACGACAAACGTAGTCATTATTTGGATATCTGGTGAATTTCATTATACAGGTCAGTGATATGATGCAAAGAATAAAAATATAATTAAAGAGATAAAAGTAGGGATTTGGTCATAAAATGTTTTATTATATTTCTTAGTCGTCGAACATAATAAAGCTTTTTATTTCTGAACCCGACTATTCTTTTATTATTTGATCTACAGACAATATTGAATGGTATGGTCTAATAAAAATGTGATATATAATTGTCATTTTATATTCTTCTCTGTACTTTAAAAACTATATGATTTGTATTTTATATGGGATATAGTTTAGTTTTTCAAAATAAAAAAAAATCCTAACATAATTCATATTTGTTTTTATTCACACATATGACATTTTGGACTCTTATCTTCCAGTATGAAGCCATCTTTTTAAAATATATTATTGCAATGCATAAGTTAAAAGTTTTTGACTGATTTCAATAAAAAAATTAAGTTTTATTGAAAAAAAGTAAAAATGAAAGATTGTTTAGACAAGATAAAGTAGAATGTAATCAATATAATTAATAGGTTGTGGTATAATGTAATAAATTTTTTTATCTTATAACTCTTGTAAATATTAATTTTTGAATTTCTTAATACAACAGATAAAATTGGTTAATGAAATGGTAGAGTGGATATAGGATGTTGGTAGAATATAATGTTTTATAATTATGTTCAAGTAACAATAAGACTGACAAGATTCTGAATCAAATTGTGTGAAAATATGAGTCTCGATAAGATCGAACATTACTAAACTAGTACTAATACTTTTAATTCATAAAGTAATACATTAATATATATGTAGCTGACAGACACATTATGTAAAACATCCCATCTCTATAGTAACTCAATCGTAGTGGTTATAACTTTAAAAAAAAAATTGCTTAGCTTACATAACTTGAAATGTCAAAAACAGTTGTTAATTAGTAAATATATAAGTGAATGAATTAGTTATTCAACACAGTTTAAAGTTGGCAAGAAATTAATATTTTTATATGTATGAATATTATAAAACAGTAAGAATACAAAATGGAATGTTGATTTATTGAATGTTTAGTTTCCTGTTGTAGGGATATTAATGATTACATCATATTATGATTATAACATGAATTTTATTATTTTTTTAAAATTTCGTTAGAGCTAAGTCAATGAAATATTAAGCTTATAAATATATTTCAAGCATCTGCTGCTTTATTACTTAATATGAATTATAATGATACCAATATAGTAGAAGAAGAATAGCGTTTCAAGTTTCCTAGATGTTGTGTTTTAGCATAGTTATTTTTCCAGTAATAATTTACTGATTCAGTATCATTTTATAAAATGTAATCCTAAGTAATTTTATGATGTTTATTCAGTATTTTATGTATTCTTTTAAAAGTATTTAATCATAAATATTGTTTATCACATAAAAAAGAGAGGAATTAATATGAAATTAGCTTATTTTTATTTTATTTCATTTTAAAGTTGACTTTTATTCTTAAGTCAGTCTTAAAGTAGGCCCTCTGGTGATTTCTAGTTTTCATTTGTTGGTTTTCCTTTCCAGTATTTCTTTTTCCCTCTGCCACTTTGAAACTGTTTTTTCTCCTTCCAAATGTTTCCCTTTATACACTTTCTTTTCGTCTCAAACTATTCCAATCTCTTTTTATTCGCTTTTTAATCTGCCCAGATTTTTTTTTTTTTCCTGAAAAGAATGGATACAATTTATTGGAGATATATTATAATTAATAATTCTACGTAGGTTTCTTATTGTAAATGCTTAATACATGCTGAATGTTTCCGTTTAATTAATTCTATTGGCAAGTTATTTATAGACCAGAAAATACACTATACAACCCCATCTTGTTTTAGAATATCTTTATATTATTGAATATCTCTAATTAATTTGTATTTTGTATTGTATATCTTTTTTCAACCATAATTTAAAAGTCTACTTTGTTTGCTAGCAGGTCTTTGGAAATGGTCCTATTTCACACATTGCGGCCAGGCCTTTCAAAGGTACAGAGAAGTTTGATTATTTCAGGTAATTTATTTCAAATACTATAGTTTAGTTCAATACAATAGTAGGTTTCTATTTCTTCCCCCCCAACAAATAGGATGACCCTAATCCATAGGGGGCCAAAAAATATGTGAGGTGGGGTGATTGTTGTTCCCTGTTCGTTATAATTTTATTTTTAAAGACAATTTTGACAACATTTTTAATTAAAAAATGGATTTTTAACTTTTCGACAACTAAGGTAAATAATAAAACAATTTTTTATGTAACATTGTTATTTGAATGTTGTTAAGTTTTTTAAGTTTTAATTAATAGTGTATTTTGATGTTAGTATTAATTATTGATGTATTTTAGTGAGTCCTGATGATGGGGAAGGCCCCGAAAGGTTGCATCGTTAAACTTTTACTCTGATAAATTTTTTTGAGGGAAGAAATAGAAACCTACTGTTTTATTGATATCATTTGCAATCTTCCTTTAAACTGGTTTTTATTATAGTTTAGTTATTTCTTATTAATGTTATTGGAATGACTTTATCTTAATCTCAGTGTTCTATATTATTTATCATGTTTCTGATCAACATCTGTTATCTACATGCATTCATATGTATGTAAACATATATTTATTCAAAGTTATCCAGGAAAATACTTTCCGTCGTACTTTTACTTGAGCTATGATTGATTGTAGTTTGAAATTTTTTTCCCCTCTGAATTTCTTTTATTTTGTGTAATTTCTGTCCAAGTAAAAAACCTGAAAGACATTTCATAAAGCACATGTAGTCTAATAGATACATGTACAATATTTTGAAGCATTATAGAAATAATTGAAACTTCACTCTTTTCAGAATAAATGTTGCTCCTTATAATTTTCAATAATTGATATAAATAAAACAGAACTTATTTAAAAAAAAAATTACTTTTTCCCATGTTAATAATTTAAATTTAGTTATTTTATATTACTAAATGATATATAAGTTATCCGCTATATTTGTCAGGAGAGTTTAGGATTAGTAGTTTCTAAACTATGACCTAAATGTTTGATATTTATTTAGTTTGAATTCAGGAAAAAAAAAAATCTAGATTTTTAACTATTCATACAGTTATTTTAGTTAATTATTATTTAAAATATCAATGTGTGTTATAGTATTCTTTATAATACATTATTGGTTTGAATATGAAAAAAAAAAGTAATATTCACATGGAAGCAGATAAAATGATAGTGAGAAATGTTTCTGAATAACTGTTGAAGAATAATGATTTATGAATCGGTTTGAAATTGACTACATAACACCATTCAAAGTTTAAAAAAAAATTAATTTTATAATCTTTTAAAAATACGAATGCAAATCATTAGAAAACATTTTTTTTTGGCTTATAATTTTGTCCTGCACCCATTATAAATTATTTGAGGAAGATGGTTGGGGGTGCGGTCATAAAATAGAAACACACATTTAAAACAAGTGCTATTTTAATTATGTGCCGACGTTTCGGCCTACATTGTGGGCCTTCATCAGGGCTAAAAGAAACAAGATAACAACCAATGTAATTATATACTTAATAATACGTTAGGTATAGAATAATAATATGGTGACAGTAATATAATATGGGAACATAAATAAAATTAAATGTAAAATGATAATAAGATGACAGTTACAAAGTATGGAAATAAACAAAATTAAGATGATAGTTATAAAGTATGGATGACAGTTATAAAAATAATTAATAAGATGATAGTTGTACAGTATGGGAAGTAAACAAAATTAGATGATAATATTGCAATAAGAATATATAAAGAGAGAATAAGCAAATGAAAAAATGACAAAGGAACAATATGTGAACAATTAAAATTTAAATATGAACAATTTTGAAGTGATATTTGACAGTAATACGAGTATATTAGAAACATAGTAACATAGTATACCAAGTATGGTAATATATAAAAAAGAACATGGTCTTTAGAAAAGAGAAACAATATGAATAAAAAAATAATTTTAAATTTTAAAATAATGTAATATTAAATTAACAATTATATGTCAGAATATGTAACGGAAATAGATATGAATATGGAAAGAGGGAGAAATAAATAGGCGATGAAAAGAGATCCTAATCAATTAGAAAAAAGACACATACTTGACTCTGAGACGGTGTCTAAAGAAGTGATGTTATTTGTTTAAAAACGCTCATTGCATGGAACGCAAAATATGGGAACTAGAATGTTCGTTAGAGCTTTTCCAAGAAGCTATGTTATGTTTACTGATTGGATTGTTAGTTAAAGAAAAAAACTAAAGGATTGGCTAATGATTTTTAATACATATTAATAATATAAAACAGCGGACTGAGATTAAAAATGTAGAATAAGTGAAAAATAGCAAGCGAAAAATATATAAGTATGACTAGAAAGGGGAAGATGTAAGTATTAGTGACGAGGTACAGATTGAAAGATATTAGGTAATAACGAATGACGAAAAAATTCCATTATTATAAATTATTTACATTCCCAGCTCAAAATTAGATTTTTGGAAAATACTTGAATTATTAATTTATATTTCATGAAAACCCCTGGTAATTTGGGATATGTCCAAATAAAACGAATAGATTTATTGCCAATTGATAAAAATGATTTTCAGAATAGTAAAAGTTTATAAGTGCAATGAGATTCAAGTTTAATGATTTTTTCCTATATATAGCTTAGTCATTATCCTACTTATGCTTGTTCTCTTGATATTAGTGTTTTTTTTTTTATGAATTTTAAAACATGGCTACAATTCTTTTTTTTCGATACTATAAGGGAAATATTTACAAGGGGATAGTGAACAATTATGAAACTAGATAGTTCACACCTCGTCATGATCTGTAGAAGTGATAAAAAATATGGTGACTGTGGCACACCTATTTTCTGAATTATTAAATCATGTTTGTGGATGAAGCCCTTGGGTGACCCTTGAGTAGGAGGGCCTTTCTGGGGCTTACCCAACCTTTATAAAGGGAGTACCCTAATATTGGGAAAAAAACGTCCTTACAAATCGCCTCCTTGCACGGCCGTTGGCCTAGAAACATAACGAATTACTAATCTGCTCTGAAGCCAAGACCCTTTATGGTTTGTAGTGGTACAGATTTTTTTTTTTGGTTTTTTTTCGCAGTTTAAAACAAGTTTCGGAAAATACCTAACTATCTTTGGCTAATCTAGAGTAAAACATAAAATAAAATGATAGTACCTTCAACTATAGTTTGCAATGTAACTTATATTATAAATAAATTATTAAGAACTTCTTGTTTACGTGTTATTCTTATCTTGAACATTATTGGTGACCATAAATCATTTACTTGTAGGTAAAAAAGGGACAACCGGAGTGAAGTATTTGTGGCTTTAAAAATATTCGTCATTCGAAGCACTCTAGTCACTCCACTTAAGAGTTGCACCCAACATCTTTAATCCTTATTATGCCGGAAAATATACCCAGAAATGCAGTAATCCATAGTCACCTTACTATTTACAAATACTTCATCATCATGAACATTTTTTTTTTTTTTTCGAATTCGGTGTTTTTACTTTCACTTACTATATATAGTAAGGGAAAGTATTGCGATCGTGAAAATTTTCGAATTCCAGTTTTCAACGGAAATACACGTTTTAGGGTCCCCTGAGTCCAAATTACTAAGCCCCACAAAAAGGCCTGTGTGTGTGTGTGTGTGTGTGTGTGTGGTAACTCCCGGGCGGAAACGAAAAGTCCTATGAAACTGAAATTTCATATTTAAGACAACTATACGCCCGAGATGTTACAAAATTGTTTTCATCAAAATTTCAAAATCACCTTTTTATGATTTTCTAAAAAACGGTTTTTGATGAAACTCGTTATATCGATGTAAATTTCAATAGGCTTTAATATCATGTAGGTTTCATTGTGATTAAAATAGTTTGAAAGGGCTTAAATGCCGATATTTTAAATTTTCTTCTTCTAAAGTACCTTTAATTTTGTTGATTCTATAAAAATAACTATATTATCAAGGTTGATATTGGGCTGAATAATTCTTCCATTAATACTGATTCTTTTATTTCATGACGTTTCGGGATATTCTCCCATCTTCAGAAGTCTCGTTATATATTCTGTAATCCCAACATTTTCACTAGTCACACATTGAGCCTGGTAAAAAAGTAAAAACGAAGTCAATATCTAAACATATCAGATCTGAGCAAGAGTATTGCTCAGATCTTTGTCCTCTTTGTCAGAGTTGAGGACATTCTTAATATTTTAATGATCAAAAGAGCATTGCAAAATATAAAGATAACAGAAAATTAAAAAAGTACTTAAACTTAACGTAATTAAAGAAGAGTAATCAAATGACATAAACCGATGAGAGACTTTTGAGGGGGGATGTTGAATATTATCTAATATTTAACAAATAAACTCCTATGCTTGTTAATTTCTACAACATATAATGTTGAGAAAAATAAAATAAACTTATTTTTTTAAACTAATTTAATATATTAATTTCTGCCTGCCTTGCTATATGACAATACGGGCGTTGATAGCATAACCAGGATGTGATGCTACCTATAATAATCTTGAATATTGTTCTTTTTTCATTCTCTCGCTGTTCAACTCTAGCCTCTCCTCATCTCTCGGAGGTGCTCTTCCTCGATCACGTCCAGTTCCATCTAGGTTGTAAGCTGTTGGGCCAAGTAACGTTTTCCAGACATAAACAACCTTATAAACAAAAACAGCCAATGGGCAGTTTCTCTTCATGTCTTTTTCATGTGTTTTATCGAACAGCTAATTTACTAGGTGTATTAATCAATACAGTAGTAAATAAATAAATAATAGATAAAAAAAAAATAATAATTATAAATCGACCGATCTTTTTTCTATTACTGAAGGATGCATGAGATGAGTGAAGACAATGCTGGAGGAGGGATGGAGGGAGATGAGAGTGGTGGGAGAGGGAGAGAGGGATAGGGAGGGAGGTGCGCGAAGGCGGCAGTAGTGATGAGAATGACGGAGCGGGAGGGTGGGAGCCCGTCCAGGAGGCGGCGGCCGGCAGCGAGGTCACAGTCAGCGAGGGTAGGTCACAGTCGCAACCGCAGGTCGTCACTGCGACCGGCTGGCTCTGACACCAGGATAGACTCAACAGGTACTGTCTCTTCCACTTCAATACGGGGTAGCCAATCAAGGATGCGCTTCCAAAAACAAAATAAATAAAAAAATTTGATGGATGCAATTTTTGAATTGGATTCATAGGTAAACCAAGTACAACAAAATACATGCCATTAATTGAATAAAAAAAAAACTTATTAGGAAAGTCGTAAAGACAAGCCTACATAAATTTTGAAAAAAAAAAATATATTCATATTAAACCAGCGCATTTTTTCTTCCTTATATTTTTTATTATCATTGTTACACAAATTGTCTCGTGTATTAGTCAAAGTTTCGAGGCTTTTTTCCCATTATCAAATTTTTTTTATCTGTACAATCTAATTTTATATAGGTCACAGCTACATCTGCATATAAGGTTGACTATTGGCTCACTGTTAAAAAAAGTCTTGATCATGGAGGAAAAAGTCCCCAAACGTTGACTACTACATGTGACAATTTGTGTAACAATGAAAATGAAAAAAGATAAGGAAGAAAAACTGTGCTGTTTTAATGCTGTGCTGATCTAAAAAATAAAAAATAATTTAAAATGTTAAAAGATGGATATTAATAATTATCTCTATGAGTTTACATTAACGCTCATTTGTGTTTTGATGATTGAACGTTAAAATTCGTACTGTATCAGAGAGATCAGTATCCATTTCCTCCTCGGATGGCTTGAGGAGATCCTTCTAATCAGAATATTTATTAACACCTTAAGTGAAATGGTTTCTTTCTGTTGTAGAGTACAAAAATATTAAACGTCGAAACTCCTCAGTCTTCATTATAATTGGCTTAACAGTTTTAATGTAGTTGGTTCTAGATTACAGTTCCAAGATTACGCTCCCTCAGACCTAATCCTACGTCGTGTTAAATTGGTTAAATAAATTTCTTGGGTGAAAGAAATTTACGGTGGAAAGAAAGCTGTAATTAATAACTCTATTTTGGTATTACGTAACACTTTAAGTCACTCACCTGTAAAATGAAAGATCTTGACTTAACTACTTATTAACCACCGCCACAGATATAGTAATATTGTTTTTTTATTTTTTTTATCGTCCATTTATTCTGCTGTGACAACTCGTATGCTACAGTAGGAGTCCTGAATTTTGCCTATTCAGGTTTAATTAGTATAGGGATCTTTAACGAGTACCTGACATCGCACAGGTCCGGGACCTTTTACGTCCCCTCTGAAGGACGGCATAACTAAGGATTTTTTACTCCCATAAAAAAAATCTAAGGGCCACCTCCAGGTTTGAACCCGGGACCTTGGGCATAGGAGGATGTTATGCTAACCACCATGCTACAGGTAACCTCTCTCTCTCTCTCTCTCTCTCTCTCTCTCTCTCTATATATATATATATATATTATATATATATATATATATATATAGTGATAAATCAGATTGGTAGTTTTTTAGCGAACTTCACACCATAAATCTGAATTTTAGGATATGCATTTACCTTTATGAAGGGTTGAAACAGTACTAAGGGAGTATATTATTACGATTTTAATTAACGTAAACAGAATACAACCTTCTTTTCTTGCCAGACTTTTTATAACTTGTTTATGAGTACATATGAACAAAAAAAATAAGAATTGGTTTAGATGTTGTTAAAAATGTTTATTGTTCAAATGTTGAAGGGGGCTGCTTTGCTTAAAACATATAATAAAAGATAGTTGAAGTATAATAAGGATAGAGTCATTAATTTTTATGTTCCTAGGACATTAACTGAACATCAAAACTTGTTGAGTTATATTATTTAAAAAATAAGAAAGACTTTTGAAATGCATCTTCAAAGGTCATATAAAGGAAATGGGAGGTTAATTTTAAATCTGTTTTATAATCTTTAATTAATACAGAATTAGGGGAATTTAATTTAATTATGTTTATATATATATATATATATATATATATATATATATATATAGCTTGCTAAATTTATTGCTGCCTTTAAGTTATTGTTTCAGAATAGGGTGCGATTCAGTACGTATGTTTATTTTTTTAGCAGATAACTAAAATGCAGTTGGAGCTGATACGTTTTCAATAGAATCCTTGGGTCCATAATACACCTAATAAAACAAAATAAAACCTACAGAGGTAGGAGCTGAATTTCTGGATTTTGTTAAAACAATCTGATTTTCAAGTTATCGTCTAGCACTATGGACTCTCGAAATTGATCTGGAAGGTTAGACATTTGTTTGTGTTAAAAAAGGTTTTTTTTTGGGCTGTCAACTTTTTTTTCTTCTACCCCTCTCTCTTCCCGCGGTTTTAAAGGTTTATTGGAGCCGCACTGCCCGAGCAAATTAAATCAGGAAGCTGAAAATTTTTATATTAATTGAGCTGATGTAAATTTTTTGGAGGCTTTAATGTTTTTCTCTCTCGCTATCCATTTAATATTTTCGGTTTGGTATTTTAGTGAAAATGTGACCTTAGTGATGGAACTTTAATTTTTTTTTCTTAATTTAATTGACTTTATAAGTTCTCAGTCATTCCAAGAATTGTTATTGTTAGATTAGTAAGTTAACAATTGGACCGTTGATTTGAGAGCGTAACTTGAGGCGAAAAGAGATGATACAACATAATCCTAATGCAATCAGGAAACTTAAAGGCTTAATTGAAGTCCTAAACTAACATTGAAGTTTGTTAGCTAAGGCAGTAATCGGCCTGATTCCGACAATCATCACAATGTTGAAGTAAAGTTAAGGTCGATAGATAAACAAATCCCGTGAGTTGTAAAAAGCAAATCATTAATTGGATACTTTCTTTCTTTCTTTCAGTGGCGCGACAGGCCGTGTAGGCCCTGGGCCTCGCGGTGTAAACTCCTGCGAGTTTACACTCACGTTTCATGATGCTATGTTTAGTGTAGGGTCATCACTCCCTACGACTAATTTTGTGAGTGGCCACCCTTTGGCTGACGGGTCTCACATACCCGGGGGAGAGGTTGTGAGTGAATCCCCATCTTTTTATATCCTTATAAAAGCCCCGCCGGGACTGGGATTCGAACTCAGAACCTGTAGCTTGAGAGACTAGCGCGCTAGCCACTCAGCTACGGGTTCCCCCATTAATTGGATACAGATTTTCAAATTTCCGATGCATGATTTAAGAGGCTAATACTACTCTAACTAAGGGAAAAAAACAAGCTACTAGCCCATTTTACAGTATTTCAGATTCATTCTGTTGGACAGAATAAATAAGTTTTAAACCGCCAAGGCTAGGTTGGAGCAGGCGCCGGTTGACACGAGGTTGTTGAGGTGGTGTCTTAACACCCTTGGCCTTCATGGTCCCTAATTGATCCTTTGTATGTGAGTCTGCCCTAAGATTATCTCTTGAACGTATACTTGATAGTTCTCTTTATTTTATTTCGTGGGGTTTCATTTCACGACTAATTATTAGGTCGGGCAACCGGTGAAAATTGCTGAAAAAGTTTTTTAAATGACTTTTATGTGAAAAAAGCTCTAACGATTTTGATTAAACATGATTTTTTAAACAGTTATAGAAAAAAAAAACATCATAGTTAAACGCGAAATATTTATTATTGCATAAAGGCTATCATAGGATTACCGGACAACTCCTGCTCCTCTATGCTATACTCGCCGCGCCGATACAGAGGTCTTGGGCTGTTACTTTTTGGGAAGCTCCTCTTCAGCATTGGGCAATTACTCAAAGATTTGCCTGAATAACCGACGCCCTGTTTTAAACTATTTTTAACTTAACGGAGATCCGCGAGTGCACCGAACTACTGCAGATGCTATGGAGACCCCTCTCACGGTAAAGAAAGTAAGACAGTTCTTGAGGGAAAAGTCTTTTGAGGAGTGGAGCCAGTGCAAGTGGCAGGGTGTAGGTGTGGTCTATTTTAAAGCCGAGTGAGTTAAGTGGACCAACGCACTTAAACTGAACATAAGCTGTGGAGTCCCGGGATCAAGATGCTCGGGTAATGAAGCCGTTGGACCCCTCTGCCGCAGATGCGGTTGAGAGTTAGAAACCCCTTCACATGTGTTGGGAAAATGTCCACATAACATGCTTCTCGTTACCCGCCGGCACAACCGCATAAAGAAAGAAATAGCAGAACTGTCGGAATTGAAAAAGTACAAATGTTTTCAAGAGGCTTTTTGCCTTGATACTGATGGGTCAACAAGATTTGGGGACATCTTGTCATTTAGTGCCACAAAAAATGAAGCACTGATAGTAGATCCAACTATCAGATATGAAACAAGTGACCAGGAACAAAGCAAAAAGATTCCATACCTGAAGAAAAAAATTCTTGAGGAGTTCGGCGAAAGGGAATTTACAGTCGTGGTAGTTTGGATCGGAAGCAGGGAGACCATCCCAGTAGCCACTAGAGCATTTTTGGAGAAATATGGACTCGAAAAAAATCAATTGCAAAACATAGCGGAGACCATAATCCTGGACTCACTGGGAATCCTACATCACCACGTATATTAGGGCTAGTCTGGATTTTTATATGTCCATGATCGATTTCTAAATCAGTAATGTCTGTTTATTTCTCTTTGGTGAAATCTCTCTCTATCTTTTTTCTTTGAAATTGTCTTCAAGATTGATGCGGTAAGCTGTGTGGCTATGGCAACTTAGCGAAGTTGAGTAGCTGATCCAAATTGGAATTTCCTCCTCTTTTTATTTTTCGGAAAACAGTTGTCATTACTTGAGTTATAGGTTTATTATCATTATGAACATTTCAATAAAATTAATTTTTTATGAAAAAATTAAACATCGATTTTGAAAATTAAATTGAACTTGAAATATTTTATATCCCCTATGCTTTCATTTAAATCATAAGAAAAATACAACATATCGGATTGAAATTAAGGATTAAATCAATCTGTCAATAGGTATTCTGTACACCAATGTTCAAGACTAGGAAATAAAAAAAAATAAAAGTTTAAATATCTTGTACGATATCAAATATTAATTTTTATTAATTAATTAATAAAATTGATTGATTTAACCCTGGAGCTACTCAAAGGGACAAAGAGCTGGATTTCTTATTCTTGGGTATGGGTTAGAGTCTGGTCTAGGGCAATAATTTATTTATTTTGTTATGTTTGTCCGGTATTGACTCTGGGGTCGGGAGACCTACCTCGGGGACTCAAAGTCAATTTGAAGTGAGTACCTTCGTTCGGGATGTGGGACAAGAAGTAATATTGAAATAATCATATTTCATGCCCTTCATGGATTGTAGTAATTATACAAGTTTATAATTATAACATATATGTTAATTATGTATTTGTTTATGAGTTACATATATGTTAACTAAAATAATTTGTTGAGGAATGAATAGTTCTTAAATTATCGGAAATGATTATGAACATGTTCATAAAAACTCGAAAGTTTTTGTATAAATTACAAGCAAATTCATAAAAGTTTATTTTTTTTATTTTTTCTTATAAATAACATGACACATTAATGAGAGATAATGTCTTACTAAAAATACGGGGGGGGGGGGAGGGGGATATTCCTAATAACTGACCGAATCACATTGTTATTTTTAAGAAAACCTTGGAATGGATGGAATTTTTTGTTTTACTATAAATAGTTTTTAAATGAACATCATGAACTTAGTTATTGACGAGGAGTACAGAACTAAACCCAAAGATAGACTTTGAGTTACACTGAAATGACAGTGCTTATTATTTTACAATGTTTATAACTTTACCGGCTAGTTTAAAGGTAAGTTGATTAAATCTTAAGTATAGAACTTAAACTTAGTTCTGAAGCAAGGATGAAGGTTTGCACGTGGACTTAGTTGACATAACCGTTGTTCGTTTTTGAAGGTTTACCGGTAATCTGTGATTTGTTCGGCGGAGCTTCATGGAATGAGTGCATCACTGATTAAAGTTATACTTTATACTTTTTTACATATTAAATAATTTTTATGAACAAGCACTAAATATTTTCTCAACTCTTTTTCTCGAATTTTTATTTTATAGATCTAGAGTTTCATGTTTATGAAAGGATATGTTTATATTTAGTTTTGCGTTTAAAGAAGAGTCTAATGTCTAACATAGGAAACTTTTTTAGTTCATCTGTTGCTTTTGTAAATACGTGAATTAATTTAACTGAATATTGAGAATTTTCGTTTAATATTCAAAACTAACACACCATTTGGAAACACACAAATTACTCTGCGCCTCTATTACGCCCTAATTACGGTCATAATTACTCTGAGAAATTTAAGGTGCGATCGGGTTTGAAACAGGATGACTCCCTTTCACCTGTTTTATTTAATATATTGTAGCTTTAGAATATGTAATAGAAAAGGTCACGTGTACCGAGAAAGGTTTAAATATGGGTGATAAGATTCCGGTTTTGAGGTATGCCGATGATTTGGTACTGCTAGGTGAAGACAAGGAAACCATACAACTAAATACAAGAGTGATAATAAAAACCGGTAAAGAAATAGAACTCGAATTAAATACCGATAAGACGAAATATATGATTAGTAGCAGAAATGGTGGCGATCTTGGTGATATTGATATATCAGGGCATACTTTTGAACACGTGGAGAAATTCAAGTATTTAGGTTCAATGGTAACAAGAAAAAATGAAATCCAGGAAGAAATAAAGTCCCGGTCAATGGTGGGAAATGCGTGTTATTTTTCAGTTGCTAAGTTACTTAGTTCGCGGCTTCTATCTAAAAACTTAAAGGTTAGAATTTATAAAACTATTATTCTTCCGACGGTTCTTTACGGACGTGAAACGTGGCTTAAGGCTTACTTTGAAGGATGAAGGTTTTCGAAAATAAGGTACTGTGAAAAATATTTGGTCCGAAGAGAGATGAGGCCACTGGGGAGTTTAGAAGGTTGTACAACGCGGAATTGCGGAACTTGTACCCTGTGAATATAATCCATAGCATCGCGGAGAATGAAATGGGCGTGTACAGTGGTTGGGCTCCGGGCTGAACGGATTCCGAGAAAGTTGGTATTCGCTAATCCGACTGGTAGGCGTCCGCGAAGCGTCGATGGGAGGATTGCGTTGAGGCTGATCTCGGGGGCTTGGGCTTGAACGGTGAGCATTGGGCGAGTTTGTGCAGCCAGAGTTTGGTGGTATCGGCATTGAACCTTCGGGTTCGGTAAGCCTATTATTATTGTTTATAACTACAATTATTTTGAAGGAATTAGCAAGAATTTAAAAAAAAACAAAAACAATTTTCAAAATTTATTTAATTTATATTTTCTAAGAATATATATCAATTAAATACGTTGAGCACGACAATTATGAATATATGTAGATGATACGTAGAAAGGATTAGGATAAATAATAATTTGGCAAGATCCCTCAGCGCCAGAAATAGCTTCATGATTCTCTTCAGTTGAAGGACTCGAATGTTGACCAATTTTTCGAAAGTTAATGACACAAATATCGCAATAGTTTACGAAGCATCAGGAAAGGGTCTTATTTATTTATTTTATATTTCCTTGCGTACATTATCTATTAATTATATTCTGCTTTCATCTGTTAAAAGATCCGATACCTTGGAATCCATCTTGACAAACGTTTAACTTGGACTCCTGACACATGATATTGCTTATACCCTTATACAAGATAAGATGCAACAAGATATTGCTTGCCATATGCCGGCTACTTTAACAATTCAAGTTTGGGCTCTTATCTTCTACTTAATTAAAAATCTAGTTCGGGCAACACACGACTTTCACTTACCTCCGTTTTTAAAATCGATTAGAGAATTTTCAAATACAGTTAGAGATAAAAATGATTAAAACCATTCAACAATTAATTAAATTTAATTTATGTATAAACATGAGATTTATAAAAAATCGATTTTATTTCTATCTAAAATAATCAGTTAGTTTTATCGGCTTTTCTTCACTCTTTATTAACTTTTATAAGCTTGTGTATAAGATAATATAATATTACTGTTTTATTACTAATGTTAAAAAAAAAAAAAATTGGATTAAAAAAATATTTTTCAATTTTCTCCTCTAGTTGTTTATAAAATAGGCTTACGTTTAGCTGTTATTTATCAGTTCTACCAAGATAATATAGTTATTTCTATAGAATCTACAAAATTAAAGGTAATTTAGAGGAAGAAAATTTAAAATATCGGTATTCAAGCCCTGTCAATGACTCTTTCATTCAGAATGAAACCTACATGATGTTAAAGCCCATTAAGTTTTACATCGATATAGCGAGTTTAATCAAAATCATTAGAGACCTTTTGGAGAAAATCGTAAAAAAGTGCAAAATGCATGGTATAAAGTGGTTCTTCTGGTAAGCTGATTTGAAAAGGGTTTTGTAACGTCTCAGGCGTAAATTTGTCTTTAATATTAAATATCAGTTTTATATAACTTTTCGTTTACTAACTTTCGGGTTCTACTAAACCACCAAATTCTTCTCATAAGCAACCCTTTCTTAAAATCCTCAATAGTCCTTACTTTGTTACGAATAAACTCTTCCCTAATGACCTTAATGTCCCATATGTAACTGATTTGCCCATAGCTTCCTTTAGAAATTCAGTTCCTCTTAAACCCACTAAATTCCTGATAATCCTTCGAGGCGTCTGTAAGGAACATGGCTGCGAACATTTCTGATTTTGAGTATTTTCCGGGGTGTTACTGATGGGTTATTTCTCTAAGTGTATATCATGGCATTGTATTATGTTTTCTCACAGTTGTAAATTTCAATTAATATATGTTTTATGATAATGAAGGTCATTCGATCTGTAAATTATCAGGATTAAAATCACATTCAAGTACCTTAGTTGCAATCTACATATTATTTCAGGACTTGGGATATGTGGTAGTAAATCTATAATCCTTAATTAATCTTAGAGATAAATGTACTGCATAATAATTGCCTCCGCACTCTCGTGACAGCACGAACATTTATCACCGAAGTTCGTGCACACTATCATATGTCTGTGGCGGGTGGGCGAAAATATCTCTGACTATTTACCTCAAAGCTCAACATTAGATCAATGTCATCTTCTACAAATATAAAATATGATTCTTCTATATTTATTTGGTCATGCTTTTATTTAAGAACAGCTCACCTACCGGCGCAATGCCTAATAAATATTTCTAACACGGAAAAAATTAAACTAAATAAATATATTCTACAAAAGAAATTTGAAATATGGTAAACCGTAAGAAGATAGTTAATACTAAACAAAACATGTGACGATTAGTTTTAAAACCGCCAAAATACACCGTTTTCACAAAATGTTAAAAATATTTTCATAAGTTTTAAGTGTATCCTATATTATCCTGAAAAGTCTTGTTAGATTAAGCATTTAATTTCTAAACAGAGCCATTAAGAAATTTTTTCAAGAGGTGTTTTTAAAAACACCTTTTAATATTAAAGGCTTTACTCCTTGAAACTATCTAACCAAAAAAAGCTGAGTGAAGTAGTGTCATTCATCTGTGTTCGTCAGTCAAATGTATTTGGTTTATAATAAAATAAAAAATATTAAATAATATATATTAAAATTTAATAAAACAAATATTACTCCCCCTTCCTTTTTTAAAATTTGAGTGCTTACACTTCAAGATACGTAGAACCCGAATAACGAATTAAAAAAAAATCTTCCGTTGAAAGCCGTCCGCAGCTTTTCTCGGAAACTAATGAACCATTTTTTTTTTTTTTTTTTTTCTAATTTGGCACAAAAATACAACGATATCTGACGATGATTCTAACACCTAGATGTTGATATGAGCCGATTAGTTTTAAATGACTCGGATTAAAAACGATTTAATTCAATAACTCAGTCAAGACAGAGAAAAATTTCATTATAGTTTTCTAACCGTGAATAATTATTAAAAAAAAAAAAAAAATTAAAATTTGACCCATAAGTAGGCCTATAAATCAGTCATTTTTGAAGATTGAGAAAAATATAAATAGAGTTGTAGAATTAGGACACCGACGAGCATGAAAATTGAAAGACAAGTAATGGATATATTAAAGAAGACTAGTATAAATGATTTTGGTTTATTATTTTCAATAATGAACCTTTGTGATTATCCAAAAAAGTTTTATTGTTATAATGAATTAATTCATAAATTAATAAAATCATTGGCAAAATAAAATAAAAGAAGCATTGAACGAGAAGGATCTTGTATGATTTTGTCCCAGATCGGTCCTTGCGTTCTTCCATGTAGCTTCTCGGGGTCTATATTCATGAAGAGATATGACCGAAACATCATGCTTGTTCTTGTGATTCTGTATTAAGAATGTAATAATAGGCTCAGCAAACCTATTCTTCTCTTACTGCTCCGAATATTCTCCTGAGCACTTGTCTTTCGAAAATTAGTAGCCTGTTCCTATCTGTCTTAGCGGTGGACCAGGCCTCTGATCCATAGGTGAGTACTGGACGCACAAGGTTATTGTAAAGATTAATTTTTGCTCATAAAATGCTTGAACAGGCCGTGGAAGCATCTATTAGCACCATTGATTCATCTGCTGATATCCTGAGATACATCATTCCTGGAGGTTTTATTCGGATTTATGTACCTAGACAAAACTATCCTTTCTATGGAACTTATAGGTGCCAACGTTCAGGAATGGAATATGGTCTCCAAACACCGCCATCTACTAGCATATATTTAGTTTTATGCTCATTAACGGTAGGCCAAATCCTGCGGAAACTATTTCTAAAGCAATGAATGCTTCTTTCAATGCCTCTTCTGACCTCATCATGATGTCAATGTCACCGGCATAATCCAATAGCTGCACAGCTGTGCTAAAGATGGTATCCGTTGTCTGATTTTTTTATTTTTGACACAGCCATCCCTAATGCTAAATTGAATAGAAGACAAGCATGGTCGTGCCTCAGAAAGATTTGGCCCCAAACGGACATAGCATTTTGAGTTTTCCATGGTCATCTTTACATGTCTTATATGTTTTTCAGGGACCTTAAGTTTTTCTAGGGCCTTGTACATTTTCCTCTCGACGATGCTGTAATATGCCGACTTGAAGTCGATGATGAGATGGTGAGTAGTCAGCTTGTATTGTATACCCTTTTCCAGGTCCATCCGTAATGTAAAGATCTGGTCGGTGGTTGAGTGGCCTCTTCTAAAACCCGATTGGTAATTTCCTAGTTCTCTCTCGGCGAATGGGACTAGTTTCTCAAACAGGACATTAGATAACACTTTAAAAGCATAATAAAGCAACACAGTTCCATCATTATTGCATTGATTTCGCTCCCCATTCTTGTGTAGGAGACATATTACATCATGGTCCCATTCCTGCGGCATCCTTTCTACCATCCGGATAAATTATATAAGCTCGAACAGCACTTTTTCCAGCTCCTAACATCCATAATTCAGTAGTTCTGCCTGGATGCCAGCGATGTCAGAAGCCTTGTTAATTTTAGGTGGTTCTAAGTCTTTTCTTCTGTTCAATATTATTGACATACCAGAATGCTGATCATGTCCTTTAGTAAGCAGCGGCTTGAAGCGTGGCAATTAATAATAGAAAGGTTGCAAACCTTACCTTTTTTTTCGAATTCTGCATAATCGCTGTGTGACTAGATCAGAATCAATTGCCGAGCGCATCCCTTCACATAAAACCCAAGCTTTGTTGAGTTTCATGGCAGGTGGAGTGAAGAGTGAGGAATTTCTTTTTCGAGACTCCCTTTACCTAGCCAGCAGACTTCCTGGATTGCTGACATGTCAATTTTATATTTGTCAAGTTCCATTAGGAGTGCTTTTAGAGTCCCTTGTCTGTGGAGGGATAAAGTGTTCCAAAATGCTAATTTTAGGACAGTGTGGCGGTTTCATAGTCGCTCGTAGACAGTTCGGCTTCTTCTGAATGTTGAGGTTTCATACTTAGTGTATTATAAGGAGAGCGGGTAATCGGCCCACTTCTCACGTTTCAGGTAGAGGGGCTGCCTCCTCAGAGCACCCTGACGTACTTCCTATCACTCTCTAGGGAAGGTGACCCTAGGGTGTGTATTGTAGATGATCTTCAGTGTAACTGTATCGTGTACTGTTCTGCGTATATTTGTGCAGTTTACTGAACTTGGGAAACCGGAGAATGTTAATCCACACAAGCTGTGCACTTCAGCCAGCCTCTGCAGAGTTCCGCATTGTGTAAACTTCTGAATTCCCAGTGGCTCCAACTCTCTTTGGACCAAATATTTGACGTAGTACCTTATTCTCCAAACCCTTAAGGTGTTGTTCATCCTTCAAAGAAAGCGACCACTTTTCACATCCATATAGAACCTAACAAAAGCTTCGAGCTAAGTCATTTCACAACTGAATCATAACATGCATTTCTGCCTTTATTTTCTTCTGTATCTCGTTTTTTTTTTTAGATATTAAAGAACCTAAATAATTAAATTTCTTTGCGTTTTCAACCGAATATCCTGATATATCAACATCTCCAAGATCGTATCTTATCCATATTTATTTAATGACTATTTAGAAATATATATATATATATAATATATATATATATATATATATATATATATATATATATATATATATATAATGCTATATTTTTAATATTTCTTATTATAATTATTCCAAGTAAGAATATTTTGATGGACTGAAATTTTACGACGGAATGAGAATATTAATATATATATATGTATATATATATATATATATATATATATATATATATATATATATATATATATTTATATATATATATATAAATATATATATATATATATATATATATATATAAATATATATATATATATATATATTTTTTTTTTTTTTTTTTTGCTGTTATAATATTCAAAAATGCTTAATTCAAAATGTCCGCTTTGTTGTCCTGATATTCTGTGGTTTGGCTCTTTTTCAAAGTGACAAGCAGTTAATATTTAGTACTCCGTTGTTGAGTTGACAAGCTGGATTAGCTATGTACGATCTTGCATAGCTGATGCTGCCGTAGGACCTTCTTGGTATCCTTACAGCGTTAAACAAAAATATTTTAACTTCTTATAAAGTCATATGTACGTCTTTGGTGCCTATGAAGAAGAAGAAAATTATCTATTATAAAATACACGATTATAATATTACAATTTAACATTTTTCAAAAATGAGGCCTCAACGTAAATGAAATAATGTCAGTATATACAACCATTAAATCTATTAGTTTTAAAACTTAGCTTCAGAAAATGTGTAGTATATGTTATTGGATTTATTTATTTCCATCTATTGAAAAAAACGAAGAAATACAATGCTTTAAAAAAAAAAATTTTAATTATTGATTAAAACTATCATACGGATGACACATGTGTGTTATCAGTCAACAACGATCCAACTGTTCCTTTTCAAACTCTCCAATCTCACATCAGAGACCTTGAGGTATGGCGTCAGAATTGGCGAATAAAATAAATTCCAACAAATCCCACCAAATAACCTTTACCCTTCGTCGTAAACCTATGACATCCTGCCCCACAGTATCCTTAAATAATATTCCGCTTGTTCCAGTTGAACAGATCCGCTACCTAGGACTTCTACTTGACAAACGCCTAACATGGAATCCCCACACTAGACTGAAACTGCTCGCCGTTTTCGGTTACTTCAACACTTACTAGACAGACGCTCTAACCTTCCACTTAACTACAAAATACTCATCTACATGACCATCATAAGACCGATCTGGACTTACGGGGTTGAGCTTTGGGGCTCCACTAAATCAAATTCTTCCTCTATTCAATCCTTACAATCCAAAACCCTCGAAAAATCCTCAACGCTCCTTACTTCGTCACGAATAAGCTTATCCATAAAGACCTTAATATTCCCTATATAGCTGATTTGGCCCGAACCAGGTATCAATCCATCCATGAATAACTCCACTCCCACTCTAACCCACTACTTTCAATTCTAGCTTCCTATTCCATTCCTGACAATCCTCCGAGGCGTCTGAAAATAAGATGTCCTCGAGACCTTCTAGTTTAGATGACCTTTTGGAGTGCTGCCAATGGGCAGTTTCGCTCAATGTCTTTTTCATGTATTTTATCTTACAGCTAATTTACTAGATGTATTAATCAATACAGTTGTAAATAAATAAATAATAGATAGATAAAAAAAACAAAAAACAAAACAAACTATCATATAATTTTACTGATTAGGCTCTGAACAGTTCTGCTTTAATCTCCTGAAAATTGAAAACATTTTATTTCTTAGCGGAAAAACGAAAACAAGTACTTGACATGAGACTGTCAAAATTAAAATTCGGAGCTAAAAATCTTCCTAATAGTGGATAGTCACTAGCCATCTGGACGATTAACGGACTAGGGAAGATACTGTGGTGGACCACAACAACAGCTTTAGCCCCTGCAATTGTTTGTAAACTGGGAAATGTATGCCTCGCTTAGAGAATAAATCTGAAAGAGATACTCTGTTTGGACATCCAAATATTTTTAGAAACAGGCCGGATTTAGCTTTAACATTCCCAAATTTAGCGAATTCCAAGCTTCTTTTTATACACTGTTAAAACATGGTTGTAATGCTGAACTCATCTATCTAGTTCTAAGTCTCCTCGGGAAAATACTGAAAAGCAGAAAGTTGTCCAAGGTCATTCCATTTGATATATATACACAAAATTTTATTTTATCAACTGTGGGGCGAATAGAAATGAATATGTTCATTTCATAAATTTAATTTGAAGAATATTGCTGAGCTTATATTAAAGTTCAGAGTGCCATAAAAGTAGATTTTATATGAAGGACTATGTCTTAATATATGTAAAAATATCAATAAAATGTACTTCTACAACCAACGGCCCAGCGATGAGATTAGATAACACTTTGTGTCAGTTTCCCTCCCACATCTTCTTTCACCTCTTTCTCCTGATATTCGGGCACCTACTTCAAGAGGCTGGGTGTGCCCCAAGAGGGTATCCATATCCCAGGATCCACGGCTGAAATAACAGAATGAATAGTTCTATCACAGCAGGGATTCGAACCCGGGACTTGCAGTACAGTAGACCAGTCTCCCATGTCTTTTTATAGAATAGCCTTAAAAGTATAATTTTTAGATTCAGGAATAAAATATATATATATATATATATATATATATATATATAATATATATGTGATCTGTGTGTGTGTAACATTTTCAAGTCAAATTAAATATTTTCTATTTTACAATCAATATTTTTTTATTTTAATTATTTAATAATTAACTTCTATCATTACTTTAACTATCCACTATGTTTTTAACCGATGTTCGGAATAAATTGCTAGTCAATTTTTTTTTTAAACTTTGTAATTGATAATGCAGTTGGTAAAACTAGGCGAGGTATACTAATAATAAAATAAGTGTTTTCTCAATATATTGGCTACCCACTGGAAGGATCTGTCTGGTATTACTGATGCATCATCATTCATGGAGTGTATCTTAAATTCTATTAGTAGCATATATCTAATGAATATATAATTACTAATTTATGAAGTAATATATCAAATTTCAATTACATTTTCTGTAAATAAATATGTATTACAAAAAATCAGGTGCACGCAACAAACGACTTCCGCTTACATCCGTTGTTGAAATCAATTTAGGAAGTTCACCATGAGTAGAAAAATTACACTGAGTTTCTATGAAAACATGAGTTTCAGATTAAATAATATAACAATAGACTTTATTATTTACAACATTCACTTAGTTTTTTTCTAACCCTCCACTACTTCGGACAACTTGGTGTATAAGAAAAGATTGTTCTAAAATATTTAGCTTCTCAATAATATATTAACTAGGCCTGATGAATGATGATGCATCAGTAATACCAGGCAGATCCTCCCAATATATTGAGAAAACACGTTTATTTTATTATTAGTATACCTCGCCTAGTTAAGATAGATTTTATATATATATATATAATATATATATATATATATATATATATATAGCATTTCCAAGTCAAATTCAACCTTTTCCAAGTCAAATTCAACCTTTTCCAAGTCAAATTCAACCTTTTCCAAGTCAAATTCAACCTTTTCCAAGTCAAATTCAACCTTTTCCATTTCAAATTCAACCTTTTTCGATTTCAATAAAATAATAAAAATCAAATTAACATGATTATATGTTTTAATGGTTATTTTAATTACACCTTGTGTTTTTAACCCTTGTGGCTTGTTAAATGTTCCCAGGGGCCTTTCTACATATAATTAGTCACGAATATAATAATAAGTATAACCGATACTTTAATTTTAAGACATTTGCGATACAAGGTCTGGTAGTCGGATTAGCGGGATTCGTTTTATTTTAGTTTTATAATCGCGGGCGAAAATATTATCAATAGAGGTTTATTTTAACTTTTTCGTATTTATTGGATACAAGGCTCAGTAGCTGCGTTCCCAAAGGTCTGGTAGTCGGATTAGCGGGATTCGTTTTATTTTAGTTTTATAATCGCAGGCGAAAATATTATCAATAGAGGTTTATTTTAACTTTTTCGTATTTATTGGATACAAGGCTCAGTAGCTGCGTTCCCAAAGGTTCGTTACCGACTACACTATTAATTTTAATCGCGCTCGCTCAAATATGGGTTTATTATAACTTTTTCGTATTTGTTGGATACAAGGCTCAGTAGCTGCGTTCCCAAAGGTCCGTTACCGACTACACTATTAATTTCAATAGCGCTCGCTCAAATATGGGTTTATTATAACTTTTTCGTATTTATTGGATACAAGGCTCAGTAGCTGCGTTCCCAAAGGTTCATCACCGACTACACTATTAATTTTAATCGCACTCGCTCAAATATGGGTTTATTATAACTCTTTCGTATTTATTGGATACAAGGCTCAGTAGCTGCGTTCCCAAAGGTTCGTTACCGATTACACTATTAATTTTAATCGCGCTCGCTCAAATATGAACCTTTGGGAACGCAGCTACTGAGCCTTGTATCCAATAAATACGAAAAAGTTATAATAAACCCATATTTGAGTAAGCGCACGAATAATTAATAGACTGGTCGGGAAAGAACCCCCCGTAACACAGTAACTGAGACTAGTATCCAATAAATACGAAAAAGTTATAATAAACCCATAATTAAGGGAGCGCACGAATAATTAATAGACTGGTCGGGAAAGAACCCCCCGTAACGCAGCCATTGAGCCTAGTATCCAATAAATACGAAAAAGTTTTAATAAACCTATATTTGAGCGAGCGCGATTAAAATTAATAGTGTAATCGGTAACGAACCTTTGGGAACGCAGCGACTGAGCCTTGTATCCAATAAATACGGTTTATTTTAACTTTTTCGTATTTATTGGATACAAGGCTCAGTAGCTGCGTTCCCAAAGGTTCGTTACCGACTACACTATTAATTTTAATCGCGCTCGCTCAAATATGGGTTTATTATAACTTTTTCGTATTTGTTGGATACAAGGCTCAGTAGCTGCGTTCCCAAAGGTTCGTTACCGACTACACTATTAATTTCAATAGCGCTCGCTCAAATATGGGTTTATTATAACTTTTTCGTATTTATTGGATACAAGGCTCAGTAGCTGCGTTCCCAAAGGTTCATCACCGACTACACTATTAATTTTAATCGCACTCGCTCAAATATGGGTTTATTATAACTCTTTCGTATTTATTGGATACAAGGCTCAGTAGCTGCGTTCCCAAAGGTTCGTTACCGATTACACTATTAATTTTAATCGCGCTCGCTCAAATATGGTTTTATTATGACTTTTTCGTATTTATTGGATACGAGGCTCAGTAGCTGCGTTCCCAAAGGTCTGGTAATCGGATTAGCGGGATTCGTTTTATTTTAGTTTCATAATCGCTGGCGAAAATATTATCAATAGAGGTTTATTTTAACTTTTTCGTATTTATTGGATAGTAGGCTCAGCAGTTGCGTTCCCATAGGTTCGTTACCGATTATACTATTAATTTTAATCGCGCTCGCTCAAATATGGGTTTATTATAACTTTTTCGTATTTGTTGGATACAAGGCTCAGTAGCTGCGTTTCCAAAGGTTCGTTACCGACTACACTATTAATTTCAATAGCGCTCGCTCAAATATGGGTTTATTATAACTTTTTCGTATTTATTGGATACAAGGCTCAGTAGCTGCGTTCCCAAAGGTTCATCACCGACTACACTATTAATTTTAATCGCACTCGCTCAAATATGGGTTTATTATAACTCTTTCGTATTTATTGGATACAAGGCTCAGTAGCTGCGTTCCCAAAGGTTCGTTACCGATTACACTATTAATTTTAATCGCGCTCGCTCAAATATGGTTTTATTATGACTTTTTCGTATTTATTGGATACGAGGCTCAGTAGCTGCGTTCCCAAAGGTCTGGTAGTCGGATTAGCGGGATTCGTTTTATTTTAGTTTTATAATCGCTGGCGAAAATATTATCAATAGAGGTTTATTTTAACTTTTTCGTATTTATTGGATAGTAGGCTCAGCAGTTGCGTTCCCAAAGGTTCGTTACCGATTATACTATTAATTTTAATCGCGCTCGCTCAAATATGGGTTTATTATAACTTTTTCGTATTTATTGGATACTAGGCACAGTAGCTGCGTTACGGGGGGTTCTTTCCCGACCAGTCTATTAATTATTCGTGCGCTCACTCAAATATGGGTTTAGTATAACTTTTTCGTATTTATTGGATACTAGGCTCAGTTGCTGCGTTACGGGGGGTTCTTTCCCGACCATTCTATTAATTATTCGTGCGCTCGCTCAAATATGGGTTTATTATAACTTTTTCGTATTTTTAGGATACTATGCTCAGTTGCTGCGTTACGGGGGGTTCTTTCCCGACCATTCTATTAATTATTCGTACGCTCGCTCAAATATGGGTTTATTATAACTTTTTCGTATTTATTCGCTATTAGGCTCAGTTGATGCGTTGCGGAGGTTGCTATCCTAATTATTCAATTTATTTTAAGTGCTCTCGCTCAAGAAGAGGTTTATTTTAACTTGTTCGTATTTACTGCATACTAGGCTCAGTCGCTGCTTAACCAAGGACTTGTTACAGATTATACTATTAATTTTAATTGCGCTAACTCAAGTAGAGGTTTATCAAATAAGAATGTACTTATAAAATCGTTCTGTTTAGCTGATTATTATCAAACTCCAAAAAATTAACCAAAAAGATAACTTACTATCCTGAAAAAAAGGATAAGCGGTAACCCAATACATGAAAAGTTACGAAAAACACGAAATAAACATACATTAGACCAACTGACTAAAAAAAAATTAACACATTCACTAACAAATCTCCCGAAACACAAGTACAGAAATTAGCATAGAAAAGAAACACGAATTTATAATAAACCCATAATTGAGCGAGCGCGATAACAATTAATAGTGTAATCGGTAACGAACTTTTGGAAACGCAGCTACTGAGCCTAGTATCCAATAAATACGAAAAAGTTATAATAAACCCATATTTGAGTAAGCGCACGAATAATTAATAGACTGGTCGGGAAAGAACCCCCCGTAACACAGTAACTGAGACTAGTATCCAATAAATACGAAAAAGTTATAATAAACCCATAATTAAGGGAGCGCACGAATAATTAATAGACTGGTCGGGAAAGAACCCCCCGTAACGCAGCAATTGAGCCTAGTATCCAATAAATACGAAAAAGTTATAATAAACCCATATTTGACCGAGCGCGGATTAAAATTAATAGTGTAATCGGTAACGAACCTTTGGGAACGCAGCTACTGAGCCTTGTATCCAATAAATACGAAAAAGTTATAATAAACCTATATTTGAGCGAGCGCGATTAAAATTAATAGTGTAGTCGGTAACGAACCTTTGGGAACGCAGCTACTGAGCCTAGTATCCAATAAATACGAAAAAGTTATAATAAACCCATATTTGAGAGAGCGCGATTAAAATTAATAGTGTAATCGGTAACGAACCTTTGGGAACGCAGCGACTGAGCCTTCTATCCAATAAATACGAAAAAGTTATAATAAACCCATATTTGAGGGAGCGCGATTAAAATTAATAGTGTAGTCGGTAACGAACCTTTGGGAACGCAGCTACTGAGCCTTGTATCCAATAAATACGAAAAAGTTATAATAAACCCATATTTGAGCGAGCGCGATTAAAATTAATAGTGTAGTCGGTAACGAACCTTTGGGAACGCAGCTACTGAGCCTTGTATCCAATAAATACGAAAAAGTTATAATAAACCCATATTTGAGTAAGCGCACGAATAATTAATAGACTGGTCGGGAAAGAACCCCCCGTAACACAGTAACTGAGACTAGTATCCAATAAATACGAAAAAGTTATAATAAACCCATAATTAAGGGAGCGCACGAATAATTAATAGACTGGTCGGGAAAGAACCCCCCGTAACGCAGCAATTGAGCCTAGTATCCAATAAATACGAAAAAGTTATAATAAACCTATATTTGAGCGAGCGCGATTAAAATTAATAGTGTAATCGGTAACGAACCTTTGGGAACGCAGCGACTGAGCCTTGTATCCAATAAATACGAAAAAGTTATAATAAACCCATATTTGAGCGAGCGCGATTAAAATTAATAGTGTAATCGGTGACGAACCTTTGGGAACGCAGCTACTGAGCCTTGTATCCAATAAATACGAAAAAGTTATAATAAACCCATATTTGAGCGAGCGCTATTGAAATTAATAGTGTAGTCGGTAACGAACCTTTGGGAACGCATCTGCTGAGCCTACTATCCAATAAATACGAAAAAGTTAAAATAAACCTCTATTGATAATATTTTCGCCCGCGATTATAAAACTATAATAAAACGAATCCCGCTAATCCGACTACCAGTCCATGTATCGCAAATGTCTTAAAATTAAAGTATCGGTTATACTTATTATTATATTCGTGACTAATTATGTGTAGAAAGGCCACTGGGAACATTTAACAAGCCACAAGGGTTAAAAACACAAGGTGTAATTAAAATAACCATTAAAACATAAAATCATGTTAATTTGATTTTTATTATTTTATTGAAATCGAAAAAGTTGAATTTGAAATGGAAAAGGTTGAATTTGACTTGGAAAAGGTTGAATTTGACTTGGAAATGCTATATATATATATATATATATATATATATATATATATATATATATATATATATATATATATATATATATATATATATATATATATATACGTTTAATATTGTTCTCATGTTCAAAAAGAAATTACCTAAAAAAAATTTCCTTCTTTCCCCTTTAGTTGGTTATTCATTATCATTTTTTTCTAGAGCTACAATATTAAAAGTATTTTAGAGAAAGAAAATTCAAAATATCGTCATTTAAGCGGTCACATTACTTCAATCAGAATTAAAACTCCTTAGATATTAATTTTTACATCGGTATCATAAAACACGATTGAGGAAATCGTATAAAATGTGTGATATGTATAATTTAAAGTGGCTGTTATGATTCGCCGAGTTTTTGTAGCATCTTAAATATGTAGGCTTCTAAAATATGAAATTTCATTTTTATACAACATATCGTTTTCGACACACACACACACACACACACAGTGAAAAGTCGAATTCTAACATTTTCACTATCGCGATACTTTCCCGTGTCGCATATCTCAATATAGTAAGTGAAAGAAACAATATAAAGTAGAAATTAATTTCACACAGAGCAAACAAAAAATTGTTAATGCCATGACAGAATTTGCAAGCAAGGATGCATGGAATAAAGCAAAGGTAATAAAAACCTGTGCCACTACAACCCATGAAGAGTCTTGGGCTCATTACATATAGAGATTTGTACTGTTTCAAGGCCAACGGCCGTGCAATGAAATGATTCGGCCGAGATCACGCTCAGCCGCTGGGTTTTCCCCCCATTTTTGGGTACCCACTTTAGAGAGGTTGGGTCTGCCCCAGGAGGGTCTCCATACCCCAGGATCGCCCCCCGGCCGAAATAACAGAATAAATAATATTCCGTCACAACCGGGATTCGAACCGGAGCACAGTAGACTAGCGCTCTATCCTCTTGACCACGCCGCTCACTAATAAAAGAAAGAAAATAGTAAAAGTGAGTTATTTGCCTGAATTCGAAGAAAGGAGACAAACCAAAACGCGGGACCTAATTTTCCTAAAAGAATTTTCCTATCACGGAAAAATAAAAATATTATACTTTCATAATATTGTAGTTTAACCTATGTAACCATTTCGTAAGGGGAGCCCTTGGCTGAGTGGTTAGCGCGCTAGCCTGCCACGCTGAAGTTGTGAGTTTTAATCCCAGTCCCAGAAGGACTTTTTTCAAGCATACAATCTCCTCCGGGTATGTGGGACCCGTCGGCTAATTGATAGCCACCCACAAAAATAGGCGTAGGGAGTGATGACCCTATCCTATAAAATGTCATCGAGTATCGCGGCGCGGAATATTAACCACCAGGCCGGTCGCGCCAACCGAAAAAAACAATGAATGAGGCAAAATGTATGTAGGTAAAATGAGGCACTCGGTCATTTAGGTCATGTTTTAACATGATAACTAGAACTTTTATGTTTGTTAGTAATGATGATCAACCTAACTCATGATTAATACTACTTATGAAATTCCAACATTACTTGATATAGAAAAAATAATCACTTTCAACACACAATTAAATTTAACGCTTTGTCAGAAAATGATTGTTGTGAAGTGCATCAGATAACAGCGTGGATTTCATTCTAAAACAAATTTAATATTTTTTTTTACCAGAAAGCATTTGACACGAAGCACTCTAGTTTTGATTTATTCAATAATCAGGTCTTTAATTCAGATACGGTGGAGAAGTGGAATTCTCATAGTAAATATACTATTCACATTCAGATCGCGCGCTCAAATATAGATTTATTTTCACTTCGGATTTATTCGATACTGGGGCCCATAGTGGGGTATAAGGGTGGAGGGTGAGGAGGGAGGAAGGTATTTAGTGAATATAACACAGATTTTAAGGGCAGGCGTTCAAATATAGATTTATTTTTACTTTTTCTTATTTATTCAATCCAAGGGTTCGTAGTCGGGTTATAGTGATATTTGCATAGTCAATATACTATTGATTTTAAGATTGCGCGCTTAAGTATAAATTGATTTTAACTTGTAATATTTAATCCATGTTAAGATCCGTACCGCAATTACGAATTCCAATAGCGAATAAATACTAAAAACTCAAATAAATCAATACTTGTTCTTAAAATCGAAAGTGAATTCATGAAAAATGGTTTCCGATAACTGAAAAAAGATACATCGGTTAAAAACATAGTGGATAATTAAAGTAATGATAAAAGTCAATTATTAAGTTATTATAATAAAAAATATTAATTATAAAATAAAAAATATTGAATTTGACTTGGAATGATACACAATAATAATAATAATAATAGGCTTACAAAACCCGAAGGTTCGATGCCAATACCACCAAACTTCGCCTGCACAGACTCGTCCAATGTTCGCCGGTCAAGCCCAAGCCTCCGAGATCAGCCTTAATGCAATCCTCCCATCGACGCTTCGGCCTACCTTTCGGATGCCTACCAGTCGGTTCAGCGAATACCAACTTTCTCGGAATCCGTTCACCGAACCCAAACACTGTACTCGCCCATTTCAGTCTCCGCGATGCTGTCGACTCAACTATATTCACAGGGTACAAGTTCCACAATTTCGCGTTGTACAACCTTCTAAATTCCCCAGCGGCCTCGTCTCTCTTCGCACCTAATATTTTTCGCAGTACCTTATTTTCGAAAACCTTGAGCCGTTGTTCATCCTTCAAAGTAAGCGGCCACGTTTCACGTCCATAAAGAACCGTCGGAAGAATAATAGTTTTATAAATTCTAACCTTTAAGTTTTTAGACAGAAGTCGCGAGCTAAGTAACTTAGTAACTGAATAATAACACGCATTTCCCACCGTTAACCGGGACTTTATTTATTCCTGGATTTCATTTTTTCTTGTAATCATTGAACCTAAATACTTGAATTTCTCTACGTGTTCAAAAGTATGACCTGAAATATTAATATTATCAAGATCGCCACCATTTCGCCTACTAATCATATATTTCGTCTTATCGGTATTTAATTCGAGTTCTATTTCTTTATCGGTTTTTATTATCACACTTGTATTTAGTTGTATGGTTTCCTTGTCTTCACCTAGCAGTACCAAATCATCAGCATACCTCAAAACCGGAATCTTGTCACCCATATTTAAACCTTTCTCGGTACACGCCACCTTTTCTTTTATTACATATTTTAAAGCTATATTAATTAAAACAGGTGAAAGGGAGCCACCCTGTTTCAAACCCGATCGCACCTTAAATCGCACCCGGCGCAGAGTAATTTGGGCGTTTCCAAATTACATGCTAGTTTTGAATATTAAATAAAAATTACCATTTAATTCAAGACCTATTTGTTAACCGGTTTCCGTGTATATATATATATATATATATATATATATATATCTTTTTTTTTTTTAATATATTCCTATAATTGCATGCATGCAACTTGCTATTCATAATCCGACTGTACCTCAGTAATATATTATTATTTTCTAGGTACAAATTACGAAGGTATTTGCATGAATTAATGAAAGATATTCGCTGAAAAATAAATTATTGAAAGTTTACTTATAGTTTTTAGAATAATAATTTTTTTCAAATCTTTTATCTATAAATATTTCATATGAACATTTATTTAGTAAGACTATATATTATTTTTATAATTAAGTTCCTGTTGTTCGAAAACATTTATTTTGAGTTCTGCATTAATCATAGAATATGAAAAACTGAATTATTCAATGAGGTTTTTCTCTATTTATGTTAAACTGAAAGTTCCACTGCTCTTATTCTCTAACGAGTTTCAGAAAAGTAACTTCTTTATGAGATCACTTCTGTTCACGACATATGTTATGGCCTGATAAGGTTTTTCATGACCGTTTTATTGAAAATAAAAAACTGTATAATTTTTATGATGTTTATCATAAGATCATTTTTTCGTATTAATATTATTTTTTTATTTGCTTTAAAAATAGTAATTTTTAATATAATTAAAAGTTTTTACGACGAAAGGGAAGAATAATAGAAGAGGAAGACAGTAGAAGATGATCGTAGTTCAATTGTTTTTAAACACGTATCACGGACTCGTGGCGAGTCGAGTATTAATATAATATAGTCAAGTATTATTATAATAATATATTATTATAAGTATTATTATAATAATATAGTCGAGTAAAGCTGTGCCGTATATAGACCAAAATCTTCCTCTCATTTTAATCTGAGCGTTTGAAAACGTATTTCATATTCGTCTCATCATTCCCTTTGGAGCTTGGAAGAGCCGACCTACGGTCGTTTTCTTTAACACTCAACAGGACTTCGTTCACGTGAATATAGAATAGCATTAACCATTATTATAACATTTGATTTCTTAATTATCATTCTTAAAACTGTTATTTTTTATTTCTATATAATTTTTTCATCTATAAATATTTAATTAGGTTAAGTTTGTTTCTCATGTTTTCTTAAATATTTTTAATTAGCTTTATTTTGTTTCCTATATTTTCTTACAGCTGTTTAAATATATAATTAGGTTAATTTTGTTTCCTATCTTTTCTTATATCAATTTTATAAGGTTAATTTTGTTTCTTATCTTGTTTATATGTATTGTAGTTTAATAAATGTATTATGATCCGTCGTTTGCTTTCATTATTTTTATTTTTTTAAATCTATACATCCAATAATTTTTTTATCGAACCACCCTTAAAATTTGAGTTATCACTTGAAAGTACTGTTCTTCCACGGGTAGCTCAGCGTGTACAACTTCTTTAATGAGATAATAAATAAATAAATAAATAAATTCTTTATTATTCTGGGACATGTCCCTTTAGAATAAATTATACAGAATGTACAAAAAGGGCTTAAGAGTCTTAGAGTAAATTAATTGAATACAAACAAGTTAATAATTGCTGGTATAAAATAGACATTTTTCATGAGAAAAAAAAAAAAATATATAAAAAAGCTTATTTACAATTCAATTGAGCCTGGGTACTCATAAAGTGATCGAATATACGTGATTTGAAGGTAGGAAGAGAATTGGAGTGACGGATGGTAGGAGGCATAGAATTTCATAGGATTGAGGATCGGATAAGAAAGGATCTGTCGAAATGTGCGGTTCGGTGGGCCGTGCTGTATAAATCTGAAGGCCTGGAGCGTGTATAACGGGGATGGACGAAGGATTTGAATTGTAGGAGGTCAAAAATGTATGATGGACGGCGGCATTGGATTACTTGGTAAAGGAATGACGCAAGGAAATACTTGCGACGATTGGAAGGGTTAAGCCACTTCAACTCGCCATAAAATTGGGATACAGAGGTGTATCTAGAGACCCCGAAGATGAATCGAACAAATCAATTAATTAAGCGTTTTATTTTTACCTCGAGGTCCCCAGACACACCACCGTATACTGTACAGCAATAGTCGAAGTGGGGAAATATTAGAGAGGTAACGAGGAGTTTTCGGGTTTCAAGCGGGAATAGGTGACGGAGGGAATACAGTGGCTTTAAGGTTGAAAAGGTACGACGAGAGATTTCGGAAATATGATTTTTGAAGGATAGAGTTTGGTCAAAGGTTACTCCTAGATTCCTGACAGTCGGGTGGAAATTTATAGGATTACTATTTAGAAACAGGGTTGGAATATGAGGAACAGTTTTCAGGAGGTGATGGGATCCTATTACAATAGCTTTTGTTTTCTCAACATTTAACTTTAACTTATTAGCTTCAGCCCAGTGGCTTATTCGATTTATGTCCTCTTGTAATCTTTTTGTAGCTTGTAATAGGTCGGAAGGTGTTAAGGAGAGGTATATTTGGAAATCGTCAGCATAGAGGTGGTATTTAGAGTGATGGATATGGAGAGGGAGGTCATTAATGTAGATAGCGAATAGGATAGGAGATAGAGACGATCCCTGAGGAACACCACAGGATATAGGCTGGATACTGAAAGGAGGTTGATCTGGCACCTCTACATACTGAGAGCGATCGGAGAGGAAGGATTGAAACCAAGTTGGATACTGGAAGATTTTGGAGTTTGGTAAGAAGGATACTATGATCAACCGTGTCAAACGCCTTTGAGAAATCTAGGAGGATGAGTATAGTTAATTTTTGGTGATAAATGGCATTTTGGAGGTCTTGTGTTATTTTAAGGAGAGCGGATTGGGTAGAATAACCAGGTCGAAGAGGACTAAGGATAGAGTTTTCTTCAAGGAAATTTGATAGCTGGGTTTGGACAAGGCGTTCGAGCGGTTTTGATAAATTGGAGAGGATAGAAATAGGGCGGAAATCTTGCGATGAGGTAGGGTTCGGAACTTTATTTAGTGGTCGGACGAGAGCGGTTTTCCAGAAAAAAGGGAAAGTGGAATTTTGCAGAGAGAAATTATAAATATAATATAGTACTGGTATGAGGAATGGGAGGCTGGATTTTAATAGTTTTTGGAATATTGTCCAGTCCGTAGTCGTTAGTACGGGATTTTAAGATTGCATCAAGTAGTTCGTCGTAGGACACGTGAGAAAAGAAGAAACTGTAAGATAATGGAGTTTATATATTCGACTGGAGGTGTCGGAGATTTTAAAGCGTTTTTGGTTTGCCTCATCAATAAATTTAAGTTAGCCAGTTTAATTCCCTATACTGTAAATTTTATATAGGTAATAATTTATCTGGAGTTAATCTAGCCAGTGGCAGCCCCCCTGTTGTGCGTAGACCCCAGAGGAGCGGACTAAATATATCTGATATACGACCTTTGTCTGCAGCAGATCGTAAATATCATCTTCAAACGGAAAGAGCATCACAAATCATACGGCCTATTCCCTTCGTCTTTCTAATAGACTCCTTCTTGCACCTAGTCTATTTCTATACAGTACAAGGGTCTGATTCCATAAAATATTTAAATTTAGCAATCCGTAAAATGATTGTCATTAGATTCAGATTTACGAATGATTCGACTAGATATAAAAGCTGTTAATGGTGGAAATGCCATATTAACTGATTGCTAATAGGTCACAATATACAGGGTATCTCATAAAAGTCATTTAGTGAGAGAAGATAGTAATCCTTAATTGGAAGAAAAAATCTCATGACCCATAATTCGATTCTCAACGGTTAATTAAGATAAAAAGACGTTCAAAAGTTGTTGGTTTTTAAAAATAATTTAAGGTGTGTTCTTTCGCCACTTTTTTTGGGGGGGGGGGATATTGCAGACCATTAGCAGTACAATGCGCGCAACACACGACTTTCACTTACATCCGTAAATTATATCAACTTAATGATGGAGTTTTTGTTGACCGTTGAGAAATTAGATGAGGAAGATAGTTGGGGGGTGCGGTCATAAAATAGAAACACACATTTAAAACAAGTGCTATTTTAATTATGTGCCGACGTTTCGGCCTACATTGTGGGCCTCCATCAGGGCTAAAAGAAACAAGATAGCAACCAATGTAATTATAGACTTAATAATGCGTGAGGTATAGAACAATAATATGGTGACAGTAATATAATATGGAAACTAAATAAAATTAAATGTGAAATGATAATAAGATGACAGTTATAAATTATAGAAATAAACAAAATTAAGATGATAGTTATGAAGTATGAATGACAGTTATAAAAATAATTAATAAAATGATAGGTGTACAGTATGGAAGTAAACAAAATTAAGATGATAATATTGCAATAAGAATATATAAAGAGAGACTAAGCAATGTCATTTTTTTATTTACTTAATTTTTTTATTATCATCTTAATTTTGTTTACTTTCATACTGTACAAATATCATTTTATTAATTATTTTTTTAACTGTCATCCATACTTTATAACTATCATCTTAATTTTATTTATGTTCCCATATTATATAACTGCCACCATATTATTATTCTATACCTAACGCATTATTTAGTCATTAATTATATTGGTTATTATCTTGTTTCTTTTAGCCCTGATAAAGGCCCACAATGTAGGGCGAAACGTCGGCACATAATTAAAATAGCACTTGTTTTAAATGTGTGTTTCTGTTTTATGACCGCACCCCCAACCATCTTCCTCGTCTTATATCAACTTAAGAATTTGTAAACAAATTTAGAAACGAAAATGAATAGTTAAATAATAGTTTACATTGGATTTTAAAAGAAACATGTGTTTTATTAAATAATATATATTATCATCTCCGACAATCAGTTTGTTTTATCGGATTTTCATCACTCTCCGTTAACTTTTACAATAGTATGAATAAGATAATATTTTTTCTAAAACCATTAGCATTTCAATGGTATATTATACATGTATATTACTATTCTTAAGTTCAAAAACAAAAAAATGTATACAAACTTATATATTTACCTGTTTTTTATTTTTTTTATTTTAGCAATGATTTTTATTTATTTCCCAACTTGTATTTATCTCTACTACAGGTTGTTGTTTTGATTTGTTTGTTGTTGTTGTTTTTTTTGTTTTTATTAATTGTTATTTTCTTGCATATATTTGAATTTATTTATTACCGATTTTATGTAATTCGACTTTATCATTATTTTCTGTATATATTGTATGAATGTGTACTACATCACTATTACTACTGTTCACTATGTAACAAATTGTAATATTTCTCAATAAATAATAAAAAAAAAAAAAAAAATATGCAATGGTAATCAGATGATATGGTCAATTTCATAAAAACTACAAAATTAAAGGTAGTTTATTGGTAGAAATGTTGAGATACCGGACCTGCCAGACTATTTCAGCCAGAATTAAACCTCTTTTTTTTTTCCTCTAGCGCGACAGGCCGTGTAGGCCCTTGGCCTCGTGGTGTAATCTCCTGGGAGAATACACTCACGATTCACGATGAAAATTTACAGAGTAGGGTCATCACTCCTTACGCCTATTTTTGTGAGTGGCCACCATTTGGCTGACGGGTCTCACATACCCGGGGAAGAGGCTGTGAGTGAATCCCCATTTAATTGTATCCTTATAAAAGCCCCGCCGGGACTGGGATTCGAACTCAGAACCTCTAGCATGAGAGACGAGCACGCTAGCCACTCAGCCAGGTGCTCCCCTATGTGTGAGAATTAAACCTACATGATATTAAAGCCCATCCAATTTTATATCGATATTGCGATTTTAATCAAAATCGTTATAGCCGTTTTTAAGAAAATAGGTAAGTGCAAAATGCATTGTATAAAGTGGCTCTTCTGGTTAGCTGATTTTGGTAAAAAAGTTGCTGGAACATCTCGGGCGTATAGTCGACTTAAATATGAAATTTCATTTTTATAGGACTTATCGTTTACGCGCTGGACTTACCACACACACCCACAAGGTCACACTGACCTTTTTGCGGGTCTTGGTCATTTGGACTCAGGGGTCGCGTAAAACACGTAAAACGCGTATTTCTGTTGAAAAGTGGAATTCGAAAATTTTCACTATCGCAATACTTTCCCTTACTTTATATTACATGTATAGGTAAGTGAAAGTAAAAATTGCTTTAATTTTATTTTAGAAAAAATACTTTACCAAAGTCTCAAGACACTTAAATAATCAAAATAAAAATAAAAAATATAGATAAATATTTATTATATTACAATGCTATTATAATCTTCAAAACATCTTTAAAAAAATAAGTAAATAAGTTTATTTTAATAAATAAGTATCCTGTTTCTAATATAATATATCCTTTCATTACAGATTAATTTAATATTCTAGTGCACTCTGAGTAGATTATCAAGGAAAGAAGGATATAAAATAAAGCTTTATCTTTATGTATTTTTTACTTATCTCTGATGCTGCAAAAATAAAATAAATAATTCTGTATTTAGAGGAAATATAATCTATACTATAAAAACTCTGGGCATGACAATAAAATTTCAATGCATAATGAAGTAGTTTATTATTTTTGTTTTATTTAAATGTTTGAATCGATGACTAATTTTGATTAATTATTGATATAAATAATAAGCTGTGATAATATAAATATAGCTGGTCTTCCTAGTTTTAATTTATTTTTTATCGTATTAATTTTTTTTTTTAATTCAAAAACATTTGTTGCTCTGTTTCCTTTTCCTTCCTTTTTATGTTTCGCCCTTCATTCCAGTAAGAAAAAATTCAGATCCTCTGGATATTAATTTTTTTTTTTAAGGAAAGTTAGATTCAAGGGGAATGGCAAATATTTAAATTGAAATGGCAAATATTTAAATGCTATTTTTTTGACCAGTTGCTTTTCTAAGGCAGCGGTAGCTTCAAAAACTAGCTTACTTAATATATTTAATCTATATTTAATGATACCAATGGTCTTCCTTTCCAAAGGTATCGTGTTTACCAATCCAAGAGGTGGCATGCAGGGTAAGATTTAAGTAAGCAAGATTCAATTAATACGCTATTATAATTATTAACTTACTCATATAAATTATATTAATACATTGCCTATCACTTTGATCGAGAATACTGAGGGACATTTTCACTGCTACCTTTGCCATACAATATTACAAATAACGATATACCTTTGAAACACTTAACCGGCTGGCGAAGGTGAAAACAGTCTTAGGTCCCCTTTCTCGGCATCATCCTCCAGCTGCTCTCAGAACCCCGGCGGCCACCTCCTCTTCTTGTAGATGGAACCCGACTCCCTCTTTCTGAGGATAAAACTTGACTAACTCCTGGTTTGTATAATAAGACTGCCCTACGAATCTTCTCTCCCATCCTCGTCACCTCGGGTGGGCTGACATGGGAAGTACCCCGGTTGGCGGTACAGTTCTTGTGATCTTATTTTATCTTTTGACCACCCTTAATATTCTTGTAGGCTGCCGCTGTAGGAAATTACCAGGGGTCTCTGGTATCCCAGAGAAGATGATGTGGAAACTGGGGGGCCTATTAGAGAATCCAAGGGGGCAAGTACACGCCCTTTGTACTTTTGCCGACATATTCTAATCAATATTTATTTAATTAATATCATAATTATACAATCCTAACTCCCCTCAGTATCCTCAATATAAAAACAACTATAAAAACTCTGGGCATTACAATAACATTTCAATGCATATTAAAGTGGTTTATTATTTTTTTTTTATTTAAATGTTTGAATCGATGACTGTTTTTGATTAATTATTTATATAAATAATAAGCTGTGATAATATAAATATAGCTGGTCTTCCTAGTTTTAATTTATTTTTTATCGTCTAATTTTTTTTTTTTTTTTTTTTTTAATTCAAAAACATTTGTTGCTCTGTTTCTTTTCTTTCCTTTTTATGTTTCGCCCTTCATTCCAGTAAGGGAAAATTCAGATCCTCTGGATATTAATTTTTTTTTTTTAAGGAAAGTTCCATTGAAAGGGAATGGCAAATATTTAAAGAACTCACGAGGTTATTGTGTTCTCTGATATCTGTTTTATGAGTGTATTCTTGTTGTATTCTTCGCCCAAGGTGCACCAACATTCTCGATTTTCAAATAAGAATATTATATTACTTCTTCCTTATTCTCGCCACGTGGTGTTGTCAAGGAAGAGTTCTGTTCGGAAAAAATGTATTAAAAAACATTAAAATGTTTATTTTTTTTGTTTTATAATATAACTATTAATTTTTGTATAAACGAAATTAATTATAATTATTATAATAGGAAAATAGGCTAAAAATTAATATATATTTATATGTTTAAAAAATCTGGTGCGGACAACACACGACTTTCACTTACCTCTGTTTTTAAAGTCGATTAAAGAATTTTCAAGTACAGTAAGAGATAAAAATGAGTGAAACCATTTAAGAATTAATTAAATGGTATTTCTATAGAAACATGTGTTTTATTAAAAAATCGATTATATTATTATCTAAAATAATCAGTTTTTACTTTCACTTACTATATATAGTAAGGGGAAGTATTGCGATCGTGAAAATTTTCGAATTCCAGTTTTCAACGGAAATATACGTTTTAGGGTCCCCTGAGTCCAAATAACCAAGTCCCGCAAAAAGGTCTGTGTGTGTGTGTGTGTGTGTCTGTGTGTGTGTGTGTGTGTGTGTGGGTAACTCCCAGGCGGAAACGGTAAGTCCTATGAAACTGAAATTTCATATTTAAGACAAATATACACCTGAGACGTTACAAAACCTTTTTCATTAAAATGAGCTTACCAGAAGAGGCACTTTATACCATGCATTTTGCACCTTTTTTCGATTTTCTCAAAAACGGTTCCGACGATTTTGATTATACTCGCTATATCGATGTAAAATTTAATGGGCTTTAATATCATGTAGGTTTTATTTAGATAAAAATGGTTTGACAGGGCTTAAATGCCGATAATTTAAATTTTCTTCCTCTAAAGTACCTTTAATTTTGTAGATTCAATAATAATAACTAGATTATGTTGTTAACGCTGATGAAAAACAGGTAAATATATAAATTGAATAAATTCGATACCCAACTAAAGGAGAAAACAGAAAACAAAATTTTTTAATGCAATTTTTGGTTTTTGAACATAAGAGCAGTAATATACATGTATGATATACCGTTGTAAAGCTAAAGATTTTAGAAAAAATATCATCTCATACACAAGCTTTTAAAAGTTATTAGAGAGTGATGAAAAGAAGATAAAACTTACTAATTATTTAAGATAATAATATAATTGATTTTTTAATCAAACACATGTTTCTATATAAATTCAATTTGATTAATTCCTTAATAATTTCACGTATTTTTATCTCTAACTGTATTAGGAAATTCTTTCATTGATTTTAAAAATGGAGGTAAGTGAAAGTCGTGTGTTGCCCGCACCAGATTTTTTTGTTTTGTTTTTACTTTCACTTACTATATATAGTAAGGGGAAGTATTGCGATCGTGAAAATTTTCGAATTCCAGTTTTCAACGGAAATACACGTTTTAGGGTCCCCTGAGTCCAAATAACCAAGTCCCGCAAAAAGGTAAATATATAAATTGAATAAATTCGATACCCAACTAAAGGAGAAAACAGAAAAAATATTTTTTTAATGCAATTTTTCGTTTTTGAACATAAGAGCAGTAATATACATGTATGATATACCGTTGGAAAGCTAAAGATTTTAGAAAAATTATCATCTCATACACAAGCTTTTAAAAGTTAATAGAGAGTGATGAAATGAACATAAAACTAACTGATTATTTTAGATAGTAATATAATAGATTTTTGAATCAAACACATGTTTCTATAAAAATTTAATCTAATTTATTACTTTCACTTACTATATTTAGTAAGGGGAAGTATTGCGATCGTGAAAATTTTCGAATTCCAGTTTTCAACGGAAATACACGTTTTAGGGTCCCCTGAGTCCAAATAACCAAGTTCCGCAAAAAGGTCTTTTTTTTTTTTTTTTTTTTTTTTCAACAACAACAATTTTTATTCAGTAAAATTACAATCTGTCCCAATTTGGACATTAATAGTAGTGCTGAAAGATATCATACATACTACATTCATACAATATTTACACGGAATAAAATTACAATAAAATATATACACAATAATGAATCAATACAATAGTCAAGAATTCACTTATACCTATATACACATACACACACTCATACGTACATCACATTGAGTGGAGAATCTAGCCAGTGCTAGAACTCCAATGTATTTACAACAGGTCGCGGGGCCACTGCCGTTTCAACCTTCTAGGTGGGTTGTATGGATGAGTGGAGCTGGATAGGGATTGAGCTAGAGGATTAGGATGATGAAATAGGTTCTGGTGGAATTTGGAAAATTTGGATGGAATTAGGTCTGAAATAAATGGAACATTAAGGTCGTGGTGCAAGGTATAGTTGGAGACATAATAAGGAGCATTTACTATTGTACGGAGGACTTTGGATTGAAAGGATTGAATGCGTTTGATGTTAGTACGTTTAGCTGTCCCCCACAGTTCAAGTCCGTAGGTCCAAATGGGCTTCAGTATTGTCTTGTAGATTAATAATTTGTTGTCAGCTGTAAGTTCAGATTTTCTGTTGAGTAGTCGGTATAACTGTCCGAATCGTCGGTTGAGTTCTTGTCTTTTAAGTCTTGTATGTGGGTTCCAAGTCAATCTTTTGTCTAATAGTAAGCCAAGATACCGGACTGTATCTGAAGGAGGAATTGGAATGGAATTGAAGTAAACTGGCGGACAGGAGTTTCGTCGAAGAGTGAAGGTTACGTGTTTGCATTTGGCTTCGTTCACCTTAATGCGCCAAGCATTACACCAGTCTTCGATAAGAGAAAGGTGTCTTTGCAGGTTTAAGGATGCTGTTTCAGGATTGGAACTGGATGATAGGATGGCGGTGTCGTCTGCAAAAGTTGCCAGAAAGGTATCAGGATGTGTAGGAATATCAGCAGTGTAAAGGATGTAGAGGACGGGTCCCAAGACGCTGCCTTGAGGAACACCGGCCTCAACGGGATAAAGGTTAGAAAATTCTACACCACAGCGAACGCGGAAGGAACGGTTTGAGAGATAGGATCGGAGAATGAGGTATAGAGACTGGGGTAAATGGGTTTTCAGCTTGAAGAGTAATCCAGTGTGCCATACCCGGTCAAAAGCTTGCGCAATGTCCAGAAACGCACCAGAACAATACTCTTTGCATTCAAGAGCTGAGGAAATATGGTCTACAACTCGGAGCCCCTGTTGAACTGTGGAATGCTGAGGACGGAATCCAAACTGATGGGAAGGAAGATTTTGAGATTCTAATATGGGTAGGATACGTTTAAGAAGAAGCCTTTCGAAGATTTTTGAGAGGATGGGGAGTAGACTAATAGGCCTGTAGGATGAAGTGTTGTTGGAAGGTTTGCCTGGTTTTAGAAAAAGAATGATAGTGGAATGTTTCCATAACAGAGGAAAATAGGTGGTGCGTAGGATGCAGTTGTAAATATAAGTAAGGAATATAACAGCTTTCTGCGGAAGTTGTCGGAGGATCTGGGGAGTAAGGAGATCGTGTCCAGGAGATTTACGGAGGGTCAGTTTTTGGAGAAGATATTTGACCTCAGAGGGATTAATAGCTTTAGGAGGTAGGGAAAGTGGAATTGGTGACATAAGAAAGTCTTGCACTGTTGCGGTGTGATTGGCGTGGGATTCCGGGTGAGGAGTGAAAACTTTGGAGAGGTGTGTGGCGAATTCCTCGGCTTTATCTTCATCAGACGCAGCCCAGGAGTCATCACAACGTCGGAGAGGATGGGAAACTTGATGGTATTTTAGGATCTTTTTCGTGATATTCCACAGGGAATTATCACGAGCTGATAGAGAGGAGAGGTAGGAATTAAAGGACTGGGAACGGAAGGTCGCCAACTCCCTCTTCAATTGTCTACAATAGAAGTTATAGGAGCGGCGATCTGTTGGGTGTCGGGTGCGCTGCCATAATGATCTTGCTCGGCGTTTGGTATGGATGAGGTCTATAATATGTTGTGGAAAATGATTTTGGTGAGGATTTATATTGGAGTGTTTAGGAGAGGAGGCAGTCCAGACAGCTTGTTGGATGGCGGTGGTAAAGGAATAGACGGAATTATCTAGGTCATCTGGGGTTTTGAGGGTTACTCTGAGGTCAATATTATCGGTTAGGATTTGGCGGAAAAGGTTCCAGTTGACAGGGCCTCGGATGAATGATGGTGGAATGGGTTTTGGAATTGGAGTGAGAGATACTTTTAGGATCAGTGGACTATGGTCTGAGGATAGTTCATCAAGGCGAGTTACAGACAAGTTGAGGGAGCCTAATCCGCTGTGGATAAAGAAGTCGAGGATGTCAGGATTGCGGTTAGGATCGGTTGGCCAGTAGGTAGGGGAGTCAGGAGGCAGGATATTAAAATTTCGGGAGTTGAGTGCAGACAGCAAATTTCGTCCCCGAGAATTCGTGGTTCTGGAACCCCACTGCTGATGCTTGGCGTTTAAGTCTGCACCCAGAATGAAGCAATTTCCTAAGGAATCCAGGATGGATACAAATTCGGAATTGGAAATGGAATGTTTAGGAGGGCAATATGCAGATGTGAGGGTTACCGGAAAGGAAAAAGTCTTGATTACTATTGCTGTGGCTTGTAGGAAATCATAGGTGGGAAGTGGGAGTAAATGATGAGAGAGGGATTGGTGGACAATGATAGCAGAACCGGCATGGGCTTTGCCGTCTGGGTGGTCAGTACGGTATGTCATATACTGCGGTATTTTGAAGTACTGTTTAGTGGTTAGTCTTGTTTCAGTTATAAGTGCAACATCGATTGTTTTGTCTTGCAACAACGCTGTCAGTTCGTCAGTATGATTTCTAACACCATTCGCATTCCAAAGGAGAATGGATAAGGAGTTAGGTGAATTCATTTAAGGATTTTTCAAGGCAGGGATTAAATTTGATACTAGATTTGTAAGGAGTGATATAAGCGGCATAACAAGAGATTTCATTTCGGAGATGAACGATGTCATTAGACTGGTAAGATCTGTGACGTTTGATGGTGAAGGGATATGAGGAATTTGATGTTGAGGAGTTTTTTGAAGATTAGGTAAACTTTGAGAAGTAGATTGTTGTACAATAGATTGAGATTGTTGAGGAAAACGTTGTTCCGGCAGTGCCTCGACTTCATGATTCTGGTTTCCACCTCCAAGCAAGTGGGCAAATGACACGTTAGAATTTACAAGTTTAGATGGTTCTCTTCTGCTTCTGGTTGGTGCAGCTGTTTCATTCGTATCCTGAGGTTTTTGGTATCTGGTTCGGAGTTTCTTGTAGATTTCACATCCCTTGTAGTTAGCCGGGTGGTCCTTGAGGCACAGAGCACATACAGCGGGTGTAGATTGCTTTTTTTTTTTTTTTTTTTTTCTTTTTTTTTTTTTCGGGTAGGGGAAAAATCTTTCATCAGACGAAGTGCAACTGTCAGGCTACACAACAGTGTGAGATTCCTACTCACTAAAAAACCACCTCCCAATTCGTCTTTACCACCCCACGGAACCGCTGTCAAGCATTACTTCATGGGGGGGCAGAAGGGCTAAATGCCAGCTACTTTACTGGACATCTGATTTAAGCTAGGCCGATGCACCGCCTCTCCTTTCTTGCTCCTGTACTCTGAGTTTTCTGCAGATTTGTGCTGCATAATCAGCTGCAGCGCTCCAACTCTCCTGACTAGCCATCATCAAGGAGACTAAAAATTTTCGGGTGATGCTTTTGTACTAAATTTAGCGTCTATCTCCGATCTTTCTCGAACGAATCCCGAACAAGAGAAGAATGCATGTTCCACTGTTTCTTCTATGGGATCACAAAATGGGCACAATGAACTTTCCTCTATTTTGAAACGGGCTAAGTACGCTCTGAAGCAACCATGCCCAGTAAGCAGCTGAGTGAGATAGTAATCTACATCTCCATGTTTCCGGGATAACCATGTCGATATGTCGGGAATTAGGCGGTAGGTCCATCTTCCAGAAGATGAAGCGTTCCAGCGTCTCTGCCATATATCAAGTGTATGAACTCTCTCTTGTTTTGCTAAAGAAGCCCAGTGAGCATCCTTCTCTTCTTGTTTTCTTCGGTAGATCCTTCTACGTTCATCTGCCAAAAGATCAATCGGAGGCATGTCTGCGATGACGCATACAGCGTCGTAGGACACAGTGCGAAAAGCTCGAGCGACACGCAGGGCACTTCTCCGATGCACACTAATAACTTTCCGGACATATGATTGCACTTGGCAGGATTCTGCCCAGATCGGTGCTGCGTACAGAAGCGTGGAACTGGCTACATTGGCCAGAAGCTTCCTCTGGTTTCCCCTTGGTCCACCAATATTTGGCATGATTCTGGTCAATTCATTTACCACATTCGCTGCTCTATTACTAACTTTAAGCAGGTGTTCATCAAATCGAATTCTAGCGTCAATATGCACTCCGAGATATCTAATTGATGGCTTGGATAGGATATCGAACTCCCCGACGGTGAAACTGACTGTCTCCTTCACTTTCCTACTGGTTATCAATACTGCCTCAGTTTTATGATCAGCAAGCTGAAGGCCTGCCGCTGAGAGCCATTGACGAATCATAAAGATAGTCTTGTTCCCATTATAAGATATCTCCTCCAAGAGTTTCCCCCGAACTATGATTGCCAGATCGTCAGCAAAACCAAGCGTAGTAGTTTCTTCTGGCAGGGGTAACCTGAGCACACCGTCATACATTATATTCCACAGAAGTGGTCCTAGAACCGAACCCTGAGGAACGCACCTGTGACTTTGTAGCTTTTTAATCCTGCTTTCGTATCATACCTTAAAATTCTGTCGGTAAAATAACTCTCAATAATCTTCATGAGGTAATATGGGACTTGCATATTTTTCATTCCGTTTAAGATACAATCCCACCGAGCTGAATTAAAGGCATTTTTAACGTCTAATGTTATAATGGCGCAGTACTTCTTACTACCTCTTCTCCATCTCTTTCCCGCAGTGGCTTCCTGAGCAGTTTTGATAGCAAAACCGATGGCATCTATTGTCGATCTGCCCTTCCGAAAACCATACTGGTCATCAGATAATCCTCTGACTCCTTCACTAAAGTCAATTAACCTGCCATAAATGATCCTCTCCAGTACCTTGCCAGCAGTGTCCAGGAGACATATTGGTCGATAAGAAGCGGGATCTTGTGTGTGTGTGTCTGTGTGTGTGTGTGTGTGTGTGTGTGTGTGTGTGTGTGGTAGCTCCCGGGCGGAAACGGTAAGTCCTATGAAACTGAAATTTTATATTTAAAACAACTATACGCCCGAGACGTGACAAAACTTTTTTCATCAAAATGAACCTACCAGAAGAGGCACTTTATACCATGCATTTTGCACCTTTTTTCGATTTTCTCAAAAACGGTTCCGACGATTTTGATTAAACTCGCTATATCGATGTAAAATTTAATGGGCTTTAATATCATGTTGGTTTTATTTAGATAAAAATGGTCTGACAGGGCTTAAATGCCGATATTTTAAATTTTCTTCCCCTAAATTACCTTTAATTTTGTAGATTCAATAATAATAACTAGATTATCTTGTTAACGCTGATGAAAAACAGGTAAATATATAAATTGAATAAACTCGATACCCAACTAAAGGAGAAAACAGAAAAAAAAAATTTTTAATGCAATTTTTCGTTTTTGAACATAAGAGCAGTAATATACATGTATGATATACCGTTGGAAAGCTAAAGATTTTAGAAAAATTATCATCTCATACACAAGCTTTTAAAAGTTAATAGAGAGTGATGAAATTAACATAAAACTAACTGATTATTTTAGATAATAATGCAATAGTTTTTTTTTAAAACACATGTTTCTATATAAATTCAATTTAATTAATTCTTTAATAGTTTCACGTATTTTTATCTTTAAGTGTATTTGAAAATTCTTTCATTGAGTTTAAAAATGGTGGTAAGTGAAAGTCGTGTGTTGCCCGCACCAGATTTTTTATGTATCAATGACTATTATAGAGGAGTAATTTAAGTTATGATTATATTAATCGGAACATTCTCTTCTAATTTCTTTATATATATTTATTTATCATAATATATCAAAGATGATTATTACATTACGTTTCGAGGTACCTTATGCCTCATCTTCAGATTTTCAAATATTATCTAAAATATAATTGAATAATTATTATAAGCAATTATATATACATTAAGAACACATTATCAATAAATTAGAATCAATTTATCATTTAAACTATTTACATTCTATTTATGATTATAATTCTACTTACATTTATTTCCATATTGTATCTCAATATAGGTCAATTACTATTATATGTTCTTCATATTAAGCTCATAGATATGAATAATAATTATGAATTATTATAATAATGAATAATCATTGTGTTAAAATCTATCTTTTCACTATCACATATTCATTGTTTCAACCTTTTGTTGCTGTGCACTTGCAACTTTCATGTATACTAAAATAGCATTTATCTAATTCCTTTCTTGTGGTAATCAATGTTTTCAAATATCCACAACATAATTTTTATCTAGGTTAGAGATTAATTATATATACACATTCATACTTATACATACCCACACATACATACATATATATACATATATACACAACGCACACCCATATATAAACATATAGTGGTAACTCCCGGGCGGAAACGGTAAGTCCTATGAAACTGAAATTCATATTTAAGACAACTATACGCCCGAGACGTGACAAAACTTTTTTCATCAAAATGAGCTAACCAGAAGAGGCACTTTATACCATGCATTTTGCACCTTTTTTCGATTTTCTCGAAAACGGTTCCGACGATTTTGATTAAACTCGCTATTTCGATGTAAAATTTAATGGGCTTTAATATCATGTAGGTTTTATTCTGATTAAAATGGTCTGACAGGGCTGAAATGCCGCTATTTTAAACATTCTTCCCCTAAAGTACCTTTAATTTTGTAAAGAGCAGTAATATACATGTATGATATACCGTTGGAAAGCTGAAGATTTTAGAAAAAATATTATCTCATACACAAGCTTTTAAAAGTTAATAGAGAGTGATGAAAAGAAGATAAAACTAACTGATTATTTTAGATAATAATATAATAGATTTTTTAATAAAACACATGTTTCTATAGTAATTCAATTTAATAAATTGTTTAATAGTTTCACGTATTTTTTTTTTATCTCTAACTGTATTTGAAAATCCTTTCATTGATTTTTAAATTGGAGGTAAGTGAAAGTCGTGTGTTGCCCACACCAGATTTTTTTTCAGGTTAAAATAAATTTATTTATATATAAATACAAAACTGTTGTTTTTGGAACACTAACACAAGACATCTCTTCAGCTCGTCAAACATCTCATTTAGGATCGCCGAGACCCCGCAGAAGTTCTTAAAACTCTCCATTATACAGACGAGTTAACTTTTAAAAGTAGTTGGCTGTTAGGGATTGAAGTTAGAGAAGCCCCGCAATCTGTGAAATCTGTTGCAGAAGCGGAAGTTTTAATGGCGTTGCGTAGGCTCTGATTTGGCCCACTGCGGTAGTAGTTCCCTAACTGACCTTGCAATCGCTTCCGATTGGAATCTCTGCTTCGGGTAACCATTGCGGTTGTGAAACAGTTGTACTATCGACAAGTATTATTCTGGATGTGAACTTTAGACCATAAATTTTATGCACTGCCACCAAGAAAACGATCAACAGTCTTTCTTTTAGTTCATTATTTTTAAAAATCAGCCTTCGTAATCGACCAACAATATAGAAAAAAAAATCTCTCAAGTCACAGTTTACGGCATTTCTTCGAAGGATACTCAAAATAAACATCCAAGTAGTTTACTGTAATTATCGGGTTGTGTCACATGAAATGTCCATTGTCAAGGTAAAGGATTTTTATTAAAAATACGATATGAAAACAAGATAATTTTATTCGAAGTATTTACCTTCTTTTTCTACACATTTTTCCCAACGTGACACCAACTTTTTTTATCCCCGAACTGAAAAACTCTGAGCTTTGAAGTGAAACAAATTCTGAAAACGCACTTTTCACTTGATCATCATTTTCAAAAAGTCTTCCTTTGACGAAGTTGTCTAAATTCCTGAACAGGTGGTAATCTGTTGGAGACAAGTCGGGTGAGATCAGGAGGTACCCATGTATCGAGCTTTTTTACTTTCCCAATACACTTTAAATGTGTGGAAACGGTAGATGCACTTGCATTTAGTTGTGCTGAGAGTCCTTTAACTGTTTGGTAGGGGTTTCCTTCTACTGTATTTTTGAGGACATCGTTGTCTATTACGGACGGAGGTCTTCCTCGGGGCAAGTTTTCCAAGTCGGTACCCCCAGCTGAAAATATAGCAAACCAACGGCGAATGGTCTGTTCATTAACACTCCCTTTTCCCAAACGCCTTGCAAATATTTCTAGCGGCCTCAGCTGCTGAATGGCCGAGTTTAAACTCGTACAAAAATATTACTCGAAAATCGCGTGTTTCCATGTTCATATTTGGAGGTATACTAAAAAATGGGTAATTGATTGGGAAGCTAATGTTTAAATATGTAAACATTCGGAAGAAAACAACAGAGACCTGCAAAATCCTTTATGTATTTCAGAAGCTATAAAAACGGACATTTCATGTGAAACAACCCAATATTAGACCGTTAACTTGTGGAGAGAGTATAGGTCATTATTTTAGTTGGTCACTGTTAAGTAAGAAAAGTACTTAGCGTTCCTTCTGAGTACTTACTAATTTTCCCCATGTGCATAAAATACTTTGAGTATTCTACTTTATAAGTCTGCCAACGTTGTATAATTGTTCCGAATCACGTTTATTGGATAATATACTATAATATACCTGCTTATTAATATAAATTAGCGACTGGCCCTTGCTTCACACGGGTGTAATTTAAATGTAAGTTAATTTATGTTTACAAACCTTCACTTTGACCAATTAAAAGTTTATTACTTTGAGATTATAAGTTCATCGTAACGAAAAGAGCACTTAATAAGAAAATATTATGTTTAATATATAACGTCTATTAATTCTTATATTTAATCATCGGCTGAAATTAGAAACATAAATCGGTCAAAAAATCAAAAATTGGTTTAGTTTATTTGTTTGTAATGTTAAACGGTTTCTATTTTATTCGGTTTTTTACAATTTTAAATTTCATAAGAACGTTTTCTAAATAAACTTTAATGTATTAAAGTAAATTTAGTTTTCATGTGAGTCCCATTTAGTTTACAGTTGAACTATTATTTTTGTGAAATGATCTAAAAGTCGAAATAATTATTAACAGTATTAGTTTAATAATAATAATAATTCTTTATTTATTCTGGGACGAGTCCCTTAAGAATAATATTACAGGAAATAAACAAGGGTCTTACGACTAGAGTCTTAGAGTAAACAAATTTAAAATATAAATATAAGTAAAAATAACAGCAGAATTGAATTAATAAGAGGAAAAAATTAAAAAACTTCTAATAAAATGTGAAAACAAGAACAATATAAATAAAGATATATCTATATGTTAAAATGAGGACAGAAAATAACATATAATTAAAAGTACAATAATATTATAAAGAAAAATTAAAAATATACAGTTTAAAAAAAAAAAAAAAATTACAATGCTTTTATATGTTTGTAAAATTATATGTGATTTAATCTTTCATCTTTGAAAAGATAACCTTTTTGAATAATATTTGCTACGAATGAATTCATTAAAGTTAAATAATGTATCTGTCTGCTTTATTTGTTGATTTTCCCTGAAATTAGGATCTAATTGGGATTATTGGGGAATTGGATTGACAAGAAATGGCTGAATAGACGGGATTTAAATGTTGAAAGAGTTTGGGAGTTACGGATGTTGGAAGAGATGGAATTCCATAGAGATGCGGATCGGATTAAGAATGATCTATCGAAAGCTGTGGATCGATGGGGCGTTATATACAGATCAGAAGGCCGCGAGCGGGTGTTACGAGAACGAACGGAGGATTTGAATTTAAGGAGATCAGAGATGTAGAACGGACATCGGGATTGGATTACTTGGTAGAGGAAGGATGCTAGGAAGTACTTACGGCGGAAGGAAGGGTAAAGCCACTTTAGCTCTTTATAAAACCGGGTGATAGAGGTGTCTCTGGATATCCCAAAGATGAAACGTATAAAGCAATTAAACATTCGTTTACAACTTTTCCTTTATTTTAGCAACTTACGTACGATTTGGCACATAATATTTTTTTTTAAAAATCTTGACTGCTGTATGAAATATATAACCTGTATGATAACCATGAATCACCATAACCTCCCTAATTCACAACATTACAAATCACATTTGAGATCACTTGTAGCTGGGTGGTTAGCGTAACAGCCTCCTATGCAAAAAAAGGTCACGGGTTCAAACCCGCAGTTGGTTCTAGGATTTTTTAATGGGAGTAAAAAATCCTTAGTTACGCCGTCCTTCGGATGGGACGTTAAAAGGTGGTTCCAAGCCTGTGCGATGTCAGGTACTCTTTAAAGATCCTATCCTAATAAAACCTGGATAGGCAAAATTTAGGGCTCCCACTGTAGCATCGTACGATTAGCCATAGTAGCATAAAGTGACGTTAAATAAATAAATAAATCACATTTGTGCATAAATTTATGCGCTTATAACATCTTTCTATTGAATTGCTCTACTTATTTCATTGCATATTCACTTTTCTAAAATCTTGTGCTTTCCAACGATATATTACTATGATACTATGATACTACTTATATTTTATGAATGATTTTTTGATCACTTTTTCTCAGATAATTTATTTTTCCCGTTTACAGAAAAGCAATGAATTTTACTTACAAACCTTCGGGAAACAATGGCCTAAATGATGATGGAAACCGTTTCAAAATCCGTCCAGTGGTTTAGAAGGAGTTAGCGGAAACCAAAATCACTTTATCATTTTATATATAGAGAGATAATGATATAAAATATTAAAGAAAACAAACATATAAATATTCTGAATAATCATACTTTTTAACAAGATGTTGAAATTGATAACATCTGTAATAATCTGTAAGCGAGTAAGCAATCTTAAATTAAATAGTGCCATATTATAATTAATAATAATACACCTCAAAATAGAACATTTCTAAAGATTATAAAATAAATTAAACTTAAATGGGAGCTTTGGGGATTTACTAAAGTATTAAATTCTTTTTGTATCTAATCCTTGAAATCCAAAATCCTTTACGAATTAACTCGTGCATAAAGACCTTAATGTTCCACATGTTGCTCACCTGGCCCGAACAAGGTACCATTCATTTCATGTCAAACTCCATTCCCACTCTAAACCCACTAGTATCCGAGCTACCTCTACAATTCCTAATATTCCTCCTCTGAAAATAAGATCGACCAGGAACTTTTAGCATAGTTATTGGAGAGTTGTAAATGGGTATATTACCTACATGTGTATCATGACTTATTTTTTTTTTTTTTTTTTTTTATTCTTTTATTGATATTTACAACTGTACACAGTACAACAAGTAAATGAGCTATTTACAGAACATTGGCTTGGAAAAGTCTTGAGAAGAATCTACCCAGTGGTAGCACTTCAGAGTTAATTTGGTAAGCAGGTCCCGAGGCCACCGTCTTTTCAGACGCCTCGGAGGATTATTGGGAATAGATGCCGATGAGAGGATACAGACAAGCGGGTTTGTATGGGCGGGTAATTTGGAATGGAAGGAGGAGTATCTTTTTTGGGCAATTTCTGCAACGAGTGGGATATTCAGGTCTCTATGGATGAGTTTGTTGGTAACAAAGTACGGAGCGTCTAGGATTTGTCGAAGGATTTTGGATTGCAAGGATTGGATGCGGGAGGAATTCGATGGTTTAGTGGAGCCCCATAGCTCTATGCCATAAGTCCAGATAGGTCTAATAATAGTTGTGTAAATGAGTTTTTTGAAGTAAAGAGGGAGTTTTGATCGTTTGTCAAGTAAGTGTTTTAATAGTCGATATCTACGAGCAGTTTCTTGTCGTTTCAGTCTAGTGTGAGGATTCCATGTAAGGCGCTTGTCAATATGGAGACCTAGGTATCGGATTTGCTCAACAGGAGTAAAGGTAATGTTATTAAAGGATACTGGGAGGCAGGAACTCATCGGTTTGCGGCGAAGGATAAAGGTGATTTGTTGGGATCACGCTATATCTAAGCTAGTTTTTAACCAATTTCAATGATTCTTTTTTAATTTAGTCCAAAATTTAATTCTCTATCAAATAATTCAAATATCAAAAAATGTTGGTATTTATTTATTAGGAGAACAATAATGATTTTTTTCTCTATCTTCGAAAATAACGTAGTTACAAGCGTATATATAAGCGAGATTTCAATTTTTTTTCTATCGCGCTTTAACGATTCTAAAACTCTATAACTACTTTTCTCTATCGTCAAAAACAACTGAGTTGTGAGCGTAAGTATTGTATGAGGATTCCATGTAAGACGTTTGTCAAGATGAAGTCCAAGGTATCGTATTTGTTCTACAGTGATGAGTGGGGTTCATGACTTAGTTGAATATTGTTTCTTTGTTGTTGTTTTAAGTCGTGAAACCCTGAGATAATCAACGCCTGTGGTCTCACTTAAGTTATATTAAATTGGTAACTAGTTCTACATTATAATTAAAGAAAATAATAATATGAAAAATATGAATTACTTTCGTTAATAAAATACAACAAAAAGGTAAAGTTATTTGGTTGTGAAATTGATTAAAGTGAATGTAAAGAAAAAAATAGAATAAATAAATAAAAGTCATATTTAGGTGTTATAGTTTCGATGAGAATCGGTGCACTTTCAAAAATCTTACAGCTCTTGCTATTGACGCTTCATTATCAATCAGGATTCTGCTTAAATTTAAATTTAAATCGAGTTAGACCATGTCCAGGTGGTGGATGTTTAGTAATGAGATAAGAATATTAATCCCACACCAGGCGCCCTCCTCACTTCGAATGCTGTGGTATGTCGACTAAGGCTTTACTGTGTCCTTGATTTTTTATTGTTTAGTAGTAGGGCTTTCGTACAACATTGCTTGCTATTTATTCGATAATGCTATTTTGAAAGGTCAATTGAGTGACAAAGATTGTGATTCGGCCAGCTAGGGTCAATACTCCTCTTACAGCCGATGTGTAGCTCGGGATCCATGCGAAGTAGACGGAATTTCCTTAGTAGATAAGTTTTGAGAGATGTGACTGGATTCGTATAATTATTGGATGACTGGGAAACATGCTTTTTAAAGTTTGTAGTGAGCTTGGAGAATCTGACAAAACGACGATGGAGCTGTGTGTTATTGTTGAGAAAAAGTTATGTGCTAATGCTATTGCGCCAAGGTCGGCGTTAGTTAAATATAACGTTCCACACTCACTAAATGTATTCAATAATACAGTTGTATGTTTCGATAAATATCTGTAAAAACCACTTGAATCGATAATATTAAGGAACAAATATGGTCTAAGTAACATATTAATGGATCTGAAATAGACTAAATCCGAAATATTTCAAATAGTCATTACCTACTACCTAGCTTTAATTTTTTAAGAGCATTTAAACTCAAATCCTCAATGTAAGATCGTTCTGAGTACGTGAGGAAAGCTGAAAGTACTCAGAAGGAAAGCTAAGTACTTTACTTTGATCAGCCAGAGTACACAGTAGGCTACACTCTACTAAAAACCTGTACCACGACAACCCATGAATTGTCTTGGGCTCAGTACGTCTAGAGATTCGTACTGTTTCTTGGCCAACGGCCGTGCAATGAGGTATTAGGCCTTGATCACGCTTAGCCGCCAGGTTTTTTCCCAATGTTTTAGGTACCCACTGTATAGAGGCTGGGTCTGCCTCAGGAGGGTCTCTATACCCTCTTCCCTCTCGTCTTTTTTAAATATTTATTGACTAAAACCTAAGAACAGAACAGGCTGACGCACTCTTATTTTTTTGCTAGGCAGCCGGTGCCCCGATGCCGACACTGTGATGGAACCCTTACCATTCGGCATATTTTTCAAAAATGCCCTTATTACTCATCACACCTGAATAAAATTAGACTAAGCCCGAATATTTCAGCAGTGCTGGGTGATAGAGAGGAAACCATTGAATTAGTTTTTGGTTTTCTTAAGGAGCAGTCATTATTATCGAAATTATAAAGACCATTCCTAGTCAGTTTTTAATCATTACTTTTTTTTTTTAGGTATTACTATTATTATCTTTTTTTAAATCTTTTTAAGCTATTGTTTACATAATAATCTTTTTTTTTCTCTCTATTATTCATTACCTTATAGTTCTTTATTATAAAGGCTGAATATGCATATAGTGTGTAGGCGTTGATGACCTTAGGGTTTTACGCCTTAAAACCAAAACAAACCTAAGAACAGTTGAAAACTTAAATCAACAGTCGAGAACTGACCAAAAAATACTGTTATTAAGAAAAATCAACACTGGAGAAGAAAAAAATGGGATTTTATGAAGAAATGAGTTCAACACACGGTACCCAGGCATGATTATGAGAACAATAAATTCTCTAAACATTGCATAAATAAAATTGTTTATTTATTGACTGAAACCTAAGAACAGTGGGAAATTTATATGTGTATGTATATATATATATATATATATATATATATATATATATATATATATATACACACACACACACATACACACATATATACACCTCTCAGTGTAGGTTTTGGTCGATAAACTTCGGTTTTCTAATCGTAGATCTCTAATTGTCCTATTCAGAGCTGCCACAATGAAAAAGTCGGTCAAGTATTTCTTTCATGTTCAATAATCGAGAGCCTGGTCCATCTTCGAATAGATTGCTGGAACCTAAAATTGTTTCACATCTTGCTTTTAAGATCTCAACGGAATTGAAAGCCTCGTGTTCAGTTTTATCTTGGCCAATTCAAGGATTAATGAATGATTAACTAGCAACCGATCCGAAAATAATTGTTTTGAGTGTTGTTGGATGTGCCCGGTAATAATAGAGGACTTTGAATTGTATTTGCGATTTCTATTATAGTTTATAAGTATCTATAACTATTGTCTATTGTAGATTATAAGTGATCAAGTTCTTAAAAATATTCGAAACATATATTTTGGAAGACTAAAGGAAAGGAATGTTTCTTAATCGTAATTTTTTTTTTTTTTTTTTTTTTAATTCATTTATTGAAATTTACAACTGTATGTACATACATCAAGTAAATAGGCTAAAATGATAATACACATGAAAAAAAACATGAAGAGAAACTGCCCATTGGCAGCACTCTAGTAGTAAATCTACACAAGAAGGTCTCGAGGCCATCTTCTTTTCAGACGCCTCGGCGGATTGTCAGGAATTGAAGTGGAAGCAAGGATTGAAACTAGTGGATTAGAGTGGGAGTGGAGTTTTTCATGGAAGGAGTGATACCTGGTACAGGCCAAATCAGCAACATATGGAACATTAAGGTCTTTGTGGATGATTTTGTTGGTGACAAAGTAAGGAGCGTTAAGGATTTTGCGAAGGATTTTGGATTGTAAGGATTGGATACGGGAAGAGTTTGATGGTTTAGTAGAGCCCCAAAGCTCAACTCCGTAAGTCCAGATAGGCCTTATGATTGTCATGTAAATTAGTCTTTTGTAGTAAAGAGAAAGGTTAGAGCGTCTGTCAAGTAAATGTTGAAGTAACCGAAATCGGCGAGCAGTCTCTTGTCTTTTCAGTCTTGTATGCGGATTCCATGTAAGACGTTTGTCAAGCAGGAGGCCTAAATAACGGATCTGTTCAACAGGGACAAGCGGAATATCATTAAAGGACACTGTAGGGCAGGATGTCATAGGTTTACGACGAAGGGTAAAGGTAATCTGGTGGGATTTATTGGAGTTGATTTTAATTCTCCAATTCTGACACCATACCTCAAGGTCTCTGATGTGGGATTGGAGGTTTTGAGAGGCGATACTAGGATCGTTATTAACTGATAGCACGCAAGTGTCATCGGCATAGGTAGAAAGGAATGTGTTAGGATGGGTTGGGATATCAGCTGTATAGACTGTGTAGAGAATGGGTCCTAGGATACTGCCTTGAGGAACACCAGCAGACTGAGTAAAGTGGATGAATAGGAACTATTGTGGTTGATTTTAAAGGTTCTATCAGAGAGGTAGGACTGAAGGATGAGGAAGTATGTTGGATGGAGGAATTTACGGAGTTTGTACAGCAGTCCCGGGTGCCAGACTTTAATCGTAATTGAATTGAATAAATACAAAACTTAAACTAGAGATCTAATGTAATTTTCCTAACTTTTTCTGAAATTTTATATTTTATTTATTTAATAACTAGCTGTACCTCGCGGCTTTGCACACGACTATTTCATATTCTTTTTTAATTGCTGCAAATTAACAGAGTTGTTTTTAATAACTGTGTTAGGTGAGGTTATATAATATAAATATATCAGAGATACCAGTGAGTTAAACTTTTAACTATGTTTATGTATAACAATTAAATGATTATTGTTGATTGTCAGATATTTGTATTCAGTTTAATCTACAATAACATATCCATGATTATCTAATACTGACATTTTTGCTTTAAAACATTATCATTCAATACCATCGTAACTTCTATGTAACATAAATGCGTATTTTTTCCACTAGTGGGTGTACCCTTCCAACTGAATACGCTTCCATTTTTTTTAGGATTCAGAACTAAGTTTTATTATCTTTTCAAAACTACAGGCTATTGATCATTTTAAAAACCAACAACAATGAAACATGAATTTGATAGAAACCTACACACGGGACATAACTATAAAACGAAATACACCTGAATATATTTTTTACTTTTACTTACTATATATAGTAAGGGAAAGTATTGCGATCGTGAAAATATTCGAATTTTAGTTTTCAACGGAAATACAAATTTTAGGGTCCTCTGAGTCCAAATAACCAAGTCCCGCAAAAAGACCTGTTTGTGTGGTAACTCCCGGGCGGAAACGGTAAGTCCTATGAAACTAAAATTTCATATTTAAGACAAATATACGCCCGAGACGTTACAAAACCTTTTTCATCAAAATGAGCTTACCAGAAGATCCACTTTATGCCATGCATTTTGCACCTTTTTTCGATTTTCTCGAAAACGGTTTTGATTTTGATTAAACTCGGTATATCAATGTAAAATTTAATGGGATTTAATATCATATAGGTTTCATTCGGATTAAAATGGTCTGACAGGGCTTAAATCCCGATATTTTACATGTTTATACTGTAGAGTACCTTTAATTTTGTAGATTTTATAAAATTAAATATATTATTTTGTTACCACCGATAAAAAACACATAAATACATAAGTTGAACGAATTCGAAGGATTTTATCGTCGAACGAATTTATTTCGAATATCTAACTAAAGGAGAAAACTGAAAACATATTTTTTTAATGCAATTTTTTGATTTTGAACATAGCAACAGTAGTATAGACGTATAATATACCGTTGGAAAGCTAAAGCTTTTAGAATGAATATTATCTAATGCAAAACTTATAAAAGGTAATAAAGAGTGATGAAGAGCAGATAAATCTGATTATTTTAGATAATAATATAATAGATTTTTTAATAAAACACATGTTTCTATAGAAATTCAATTTAATTAATTCTTTAATAGTTTCACGTATTTTTATCTTTAACTGTATTCGGAAATTCTTTCATTGATTTTAAAAATGGAGTTAATTGAAAGTCGTGTGTTGCCCGCACCAGATTTTTATAAGTATTTTAGTATCTATGATATTACTGTTCAGATAAGACGATTTCGCTTCTAGATAGTTAGAAATTTCATTGTCATTTAAATCAGTACTTATAGTTTTTGAGGATGCGTATTGTTTTCGAGTTATTCGAAAACCTATTTTGTTTTACGTTTTTTAAAACACTTCGAGGACGAGTTTTCACAAACCCAGCCTTATTGCACACCAAGACGGTAAGACGTACCTCTAGGAGAAATTTCAACTTCAAAACCATAGTCGTTTTAGTAACTACGATAGCCAGAAAATCGAGTGAGATAACACTTCATTTCATAAATATACATAAACAAAATATGAATTGGAACACCATTATTTGTCACATAATAACACTGCCTCGAAATTAATTTTTTATTTCTGGATTTTAGAGCAATACTTTTAAATTTGTATAGAGAATGATGTCCAAGTCCTTGTGTAGTAGGTCATTTATCACTATATAATTATTTTTTTTTTTTTTTTTTTTTTAACTTAATATTTTTATTTGCACCTGTATATGTTACAATCAGCTAATGAGTTATATTTGATAAACATAGCATGGGTTGGCATGAGGGACTATATAATTATGAGTCTATTATTTTGCGTAATATGTTTAATATGCGTAATATTTATCCGATACTACTAGACCAATTTTTATGAAATTCGCCACAAAAATACTACTCTATCCTAACACCTAGACGTTGATATCAGCTGGGTATTATTATAATGGCGGCCAATTACAAGTTACTTAATTCAATAACTCAGTTATTTTTGAAGATATAGAAAAAATTAATTAGTGTTTTAATTTTAAGTTAAATAATTTTATTACTTAATAGCCTATACAAACAGTTATACCCTAATATTGTTATTTGGAAAAAAAAACATTGTGTAGTTATTTTCAGCGTTTATGTTTTATTAAAATTATATATTATTATTAAATGACTTAAAGACAGATGGCTATTGATTAGCGTCTGCATCATTTTAAATTATAAATTAAACGATGATATTAAAATAAGTTTATGAGCTTTGAATCAATGGGTTTAACTGTGTCGCGGAATTGTGTTTTGGGTAGTCCAGAAAACAATGCAACATTATGGTATAAAAAATATGTATACCTGTTGATTATTGATAAAAATAATCTCCCCTACTTTCAATACATTTCTGCACACTTGTTGCTTATCCTTACCCTCTAAATAGAATTTATGGATTGAGGAAATCTAGTTTTAAGGCTCTTAGACCAATAAAGTATTCTGAAAAGAAATAGATTTCTGTTGTTTCAGGAAAGAAGTAAGGTAAACATTTTATAACGCTGATTTTGTTAGCGGTCTTTTAAGGATTGTGGAACCCAACTTTCGATTTTTTTTCTTTACAATCGCCTTGATGTGGTGGTCGACTGTCGATTTTGCGTAATATGTTTAATTAAAATCTATTGATGTTCGAGTTTTTGACGGATCCTCTCAGTCGAACGCCCCATGCATTTTACCTGTGGTTGTAGACATTACTGCATTAATAAAATATACTAAAATTTAATATAAAAATACACGTAAAGCATTAATGAAAGTAATCATAACATGGAAAACATATTTTTCTCACAATTTACAATCAGGAATGAGCATTGTAGTGATATCATTATAAAAGAGAAATTTACAAAATAAGAGGAGTGAGAAAATATAATGTAGGTTGAGTGAGGTGTTTGCTCCATCTTGATTCCGACCTCATTGTGGCTGATTGGCCAACTAAGAGTCCAGGGACCGCACTTACTGGAAATAGTTAGGAAAACAACCTCCGACGAGAAAATAAGGGCGAGTATTCTATGGAATAATATGATGGAGATGAGGCAAGTAGAGATCCAAAATAGATACTGAAAAATATACTTTCATTCAAAATTAATATCATTGTCTATATTATAATTTATTTAATTTTTTTATTTATAAAATTTACAAATTTAACAATATTTTCAAACGAATCGGTTTGTATTGAAGATGAAATATTTTATTTGTTTTATTTTTACTTTCACTTACTATATATAGTAAGGGAAAGTATTGCGTTCGTAAAAATTTTCGAATTCCAGTTTCCAAAGGAAATACACCTTTTAAGGTCCCGTGAGTCCAAATAACTAAATCTCGCAAAAAGGTCTGTGTGTGTGGTAACTCCCGGGCAGAAACGAAAAGTCTATGAAACTGAAAGTTCATATTTAAGGCAACTATGCGCCCGAGTTGTTACTAAATCTTTTTCATCAAAATTGGCTAATGAGAAGAGCCACTTTATACTTTGAATATCGTACCTTTTTATGATTTTCTCAAAAACGGTTCCGACGATTTTGATTAAACTCGCTATATCGATGTAAAATTAAAAAAAAAATACCCTCCCTTATAATTTAAGGCCTTACGTTTCAAGATTCGTAGAATCTGAATTACGAATAAAAAAAAATCTGTTTGTCCGCCGTCAGCAGCATTTCTTCGAAACTACTTGACCGATTTTTTAGAAATTCGCGACAAAAATACTAGTCCTTCCTAACACCTAGACTCTGATATCAGCTGGTAATTTTAAAATGGCGGCCGATTAAAAGTTATTTAATTCAATAACTCGGTTATTTTTAAAGAAAGGGAAAACATTAATTAGTGTTTTAACCAAAAACTCGTTGCTGTCATAGGTGGCGTGCATGTTCCCGTCACTTGTCTTGTTGTTGACGTTTGTAGTTGGTTAGTAAGTAAATTTGTATACAAATATCGAAAAAACATTCATCTTTACATAATAACTTGGTAACCTAAACAGAGCTGACCAACCTTTTCAAAACCAATCAGCTGTTCACGCATCCGCCATTTTTCCGAGTACTGTTGCGTACTCTCACCGTCTACACACGCACATTTTTACTCTCACGCAGTTTTCACCACCCTCTACTCACGCGAGAGTACTTTCACCTCACCTACACATACCCTACTTCTCACCGTTTATCGCCGCCTTAAAGTCTGACGTCATAGTTGAAAACTTTAAATGATCCTTGGGCTCGGAGACACCATTCAATCCCCCCTCCCCGGCATTATGGAGGGAGCCAAAAAGAAAAGATTGTTGAATGTGGTCAATAATAGCCGATGTTTGGGAAGTCGCCAGCGAGGTCGGAAATAAATCGAACTCAACTTTGTTTTGTGTTTCGTCTCTTTCAGTTCGATAACAATGCTATTTGGACGTATTTTAAAATATTCCCAAAAATATATCCTTTAAAAAGACCATTTGCGTTGTCAATATCCGGTTGAGTCCTTGGCTGATGCTCGGAAATAAAATATTGTTCCTCGTTTAATGGATTCTAACTTATAGTTCTGTTTCCGTAGTCTGTATTTCTGTAAAAACTGCGTATATAATCTCGTTAGATAAAGAAGAATTAACGGGGAAAAAATCAGTGATTAGTTTGTGTAATTGAAAAATGAATATTCCTCATGTTCTTCTAACGTAATCTTGTAGTGTTTTAGATCAAAATCAAGATATGACTACAAAAAGAATGCTAAACATCCAGTTCCTCTTTGCGGTTAGTCATAGATCACAATGGCAGAGCTTTGGTGAGATAAACATAACCTCTACACATTGATCGTAGATCATGTTGGGGTTATCCGAAATTCCAAATCACTGCGGCGATGTTTGGTTTTTTGTTTATTTATTTAACGTCACTATATGCTACTATGGCTAATCGGAGGATGCTACAGTGGGAGTCCTAAATTTTGCCTGTCCAAGTATTATTAGGATAGGGATCTTTAACGAGTATCTGACATCGCACAGGCTCGGGACCACCGTTCCCTCCGAAGGACGGCATAACTAAGGATTTTTTACTCCAATTAAAAAATCCAAACAACCACCTACGGGTTTGAACCCTTGATCTTTGGTCTGGGAGGCTCTTTTGCTAACCACAGCTACAAGTGATCCCTGCGGCAATGTTTGGACCATGTATAGTCTGATCAGAGAAATGAAATATGGATCCTTGTACTCCTGGTGGTCATGAACAGCTATAATCCGTTGATCTCGATCAGTCTGTCATTTTCCTGGAAGTCTGGATTCGGTTCTTTTGGGTGTTCTTTAAACACAATTTATTCTTGTGTTCAATATATAAAAAGTCAAACATCTGATGTTGACCCAAGCAGAGACTAGAACTGTTACTTTTTTTGACATCCTTTAGAGCTGTGTTTAAATATTCTCTTATTTAATTTTTTATTTGACCCTATTTCGTAACCTATATCAAATATAATTAACCCGTTTAAATATTAAACTAAACTGATCTAAATCACTGTTTCTTATCGGAAAGCTGTAAGGTATATTTAGAAAATATATATCCATTTACTTTGACTATATAATATATATATATATCCTCTACGAAATGGTGTTTTAACAATATTTAAGAAAAATAAAAACGACAGTGTGAGGGGCCTGATGTGTGTGATGGAGTGAGGTTACATGTCAGCATTTCTTATTGCTTTCTTATATTTCTGATATTAGGTGGGGAGCCCGTGGCTGATTGGCTAGCGCGCCAGTCTCTCATCCTAAAGTTGTGAGTTCGAATCCATGTCCCAACGGGGCTTTTATAAGAATGTAATTAAATGGGAATTCACTCACAGACCCTCCCCCGGGTATGTGAGACCCGCCAGCCAAATGGTGGCCACTCAACAAATTAGGCATAGAGATTGATGACCCTACACTAGAAAATGGGAGAATGGAAACTAGGTACTGTTTGGTAGATGGGGGATAGGTAGGATGGAAAATACGTAGGAAAAAAAAGTAGAATGGAAAGTACGTACCGTATTTATGGACAGGGTCTGACAACAATGACTAAAATTCTTAATACTACCATACAAAGAATCAATGAAATTTAACTTATGATTACAATAATGATACAGGATAAAAAAATTCTAATTCAATTCTTGAAATATAACCTATATAATAGTAAGAACAGTGATGGAAGGTGTATAAGGAGAAAAACTGACTGTACCTCCCAACTTAATTATCCCTAATTCTGTTAAAGGTATCCAAAGAAAACAGGATGGAAAAAATAAAAATAAAATGTAAAATAATAATGGAACATTGTAAAATACACTAATTGAAAAATCTTACAGGCTGATAAAAAAGTTAAATAAACATAAATACAAGTTGGAATAAATTGAATAGTGAAGACATTTAGAAAATTTTGAATACATAAACAAAACAAAATAAATACATATATAGAATTATACATATATAGAAATACTGTTACCTAAAATAGATTTTTTTTAAAATAATAAAAAAAAACAAAAAAAAAACAACAACAAACAATAATAATGAAAAACAAAACAATATATATATAGTGGGATAGACAGAGAAAATATGCTACTTAATAGAGTTTAATATGTGGCTATATGTGGAGGAAATGCATTGTTTATCGGTTTTGTGGTTAGCAGGATTGGATTGGAGGTGGATGTGGACGGATTTAGCGATTAGTCTTTTCTTATGGTTTGGAACATAATCTAAAATGGAGCAGTCGTCAAAGTTAAAGGAATGATTGAAATGTATGGAGTGTTCGGAAAGTTTTGAGGCTTCAGGGTTTCGAGAGGATACGGAGAATTTATGCTGTGATATTCTGGTTTTTAGGTAATTTTTGGTTTCTCCTACATAGGATACATCAAAATCTGAACAAGAAATTTTATTTTGTATTTCTAGTGATAAGTAAGTCAAAAAAAGAGATTGTCAAGTTGTTTTACCGTAGAAATAGAAAACAACTTGACGATCCCCTTTTTAGACATACTTATCACTAGAAATACTGACGGTTCTATTTCAACTGACTGGTACACCAAATCCACCTATTCCGGTAGACTGCTCAACTTCTTCTTCCAACACCCATATCATCAGAAATTAAATGTTGCCAAGAATCTCGTCCACCGTTGCCTATCCTTGTCTGATCCAAAGTACCATCCTAATAATATCGAACGTATTAAAAAAATGTTAACCTTAAACAGCTTCCAAAAAAAAAGTCATTTAAAACCTTATAGATTCTTATAATAACATAAAAACCACCATTACTTCCCCTACAATTCCCGACCATGATTCACCCAAGATATTTTTATATAGATCCCTACCTTACATTCCGCACCTTTCTGAAAATATAAAAAAAATCTTTAAATTTTCCTTACCTTCCTTAAAACTAGGACTAAAGACCCAGAATAAGCTTTCTCACCTTTTCGCTAATACAAAAGATCCGATCACTCCTCTATATCGTTCCAATATTGTGTATAAAATTTCTTGTTCAGATTGTGATGTATCCTATGTAGGAGAAACCAAAAATTACCTAAAAACCAGAATATCACAGCATAAACTCTCCATATCCTCTCGAAACCCTCTAGCCTCAAAACTTTCCGAACACTCCATAAATTTCAATCATTCCTTTAACTTTGACGACCGCTCCATTTTAGATTATGTTCCAAACCATAAGAAAAGACTAATCGCTGAATCCGTCCACATCCACCTCCAATCCAATCCTGCTAACCACAAAACCGATAGACAATGCATTTCCTCCACATATAGCCACATATTAAACTCTATTAAGTAGCATATTTTCTCTGTTTATCCAACTATATATATTATTTTGTTTTTCATTATTATTGTTTGTTGTTATTTTTATTTTTTTATTTTTAATCTATATTAGGTATCCATATAATTCTATATATTTATTTATTTTGTTTTGTTAATGTATTTAAAGTTTTCTAAATGTCTTCACTATTCAATTTATTCCAACTTGTATTTATGTTTATTTAACTTTCTTATCAACCTGTAAGATTTGTCAATTAGTGTATTTTACAATGTTCCATTATTATTTTACTTTTTATTTTTTCCACCCTGTTTTCTTTGGATACCTTTAAAAGAATTAGGGATAGTTAAGTTGGGAGATACAGTCAGTTTTTCTCCATATACACCTTCCATCACTGTTCTTACTATTATATAGGTGATATTTCAAGAATTGAATTAGGATTTTTTTATCCTGTATCATTATTATAATCATAAGTTAAATTTCATTGATTCTTTGTATGGTAGTATTAAGAATTTTAGTCATTGTTGTCAGACCCTGTCCATAAATACGGTACGTACTTTCCATTCTACTTTTTTTTCCTACGTATTTTCCATCCTACCTACCCCCCATCTACCAAACTGTACCCTAGTTTCCATTCTCCCACCATGCGGTACGTATCTCCACTCTACTTCATATTTTTATGTTTCATATTTCATGTAAATTATTGATATCTGTGTAAATTTTGTTTATTAAACATTTTTTTCTGTATAACACTTTCATTATTATACTATAGTCATTTTATTTTAATTAAGTTTTTTTTTTTTACATATATAGTTCTTCTGTTATATTTTAATACCAACGTTCTCTAGCTCAATAGTTTATATAATATTGTATGTAATGTCATTGAAATTGTATTCTTTTTAGCCCTGATGATGACCCACAAAAGGGGTCGAACGTGGCAACAATAATAGTTGAAACTATTTAGTGTTCGTTACTGACCGCCACCCAGACTAATTCCTTCCAGTAATTCTCAACGGTCAACTAATTACATCCAAAATAAAAAAAAAAACTTTGTATTAGGTGCACAATGATATTTAAAGAGATAAAAATCGTGAACACTGTGTAAGTATAAGTTGTTGATTTACATAACCATTAAAAAAAAATCTTCTTCTTCTTCTTCATCTTTCCTCTCTACCGCACAGCAGTGTGAGGGGGTCGCTTGTAGAGGCTGATCCAGGCATTCCTATTCTGCGCCATTTCCCCTGCTGATCTCCAATCTATATCCCTTTTTCGGCAGGCCTTCCTGATCCCATCCTCCCAAGTCTTCCTAGGTCTTCCTCTTGGTCTCCTTCCCTCTACTTTCAGCTCATATGTTGCTTTTGCCACGCGATCCTCCGACATTCTTGAGACATGGCCGTACCATCTTAGCTGAATTTCTTCAACAATATCCTCGGCCGATCTGACATCAAGGTTGGATCTTATTATGGTATTTCTCATCCTATCTCTCCTCGTCTTACCCTCAACTTTCCTCAAGTAGCGCATCTCCATAGCCTGGAGTTGGCTTTTATGTTTAGTGGTGAGGGCCCAGGATTCGCTGGCATACGTCAATATAGGTAAGAAGGTTGTTTTGTAAACTACCATTTTTGTATGTTTGGAGACCTCTCTTTTGCCTATAAAGCCCTTCTTAAGAGATAGGAAACACCTTCCGGCAGACTTTATTCTTTCCTTTATGTCTTCGTCCACCCAGCCCTGCTCATTTAGATGTGCGCCCAGATACTTGAAGCTCTTTACGTGCTCAATCTTTTCTGCCCCTAGCCTGATGACTCGTCCAATTCGGTTCTCTCTCCTTCCTATCCTCATTATTTTCGTTTTACGGGCATTTATTTCCATGTTTATGGGGTTAAGAGCTTCCTGGAGGACGCGAAGATTGAACTGGAGATCTCTTCCATTATTGGCTAATACGACGATGTCATCAGCATATGCGAGCATAGTGAGGTGGGTAGGCGATAGATTCAAGTTTCCTAACAGTAGGGTCTCATTCTCGACTTGGCCTTCTTTAGAGCTCCATCTAGGACCATTATGAACAGCAGTGGGCTGAGACTGCAACCTTGTCTGATGCCTTGAGATATCTTAAATTCTTTTGACAAGTGGTTGCATGTTCTGATGATACCTCTCTGGTTCATATAAAGCCCTGATATGGCCATTTCTAATCCTTCATTTACTCTCCTTTCATTGAGCTCCCTTACGATGTCTTGTTTCCTGAAACCGATCAAATGCTTTGGCCAGATCAACAAAGCATGCCAGAACACTTTTATCCTTTTCTATTACTTTTTCAGTGATCTGCCGCATAGTGAATATAAGATCTTGGGTACTTCTGTTTGGCCTGAATCCATATTGTTCTTCTCCAAGGTTTTTCTCAATTTGTCTCCTTAGCCTTCTCTCAAGGATTGTGGAATAGACCTTACTCGGGACGCTTAGAAGTGAGATGCCCTGTGGTTTTTACATTATCTTTGGTCACCACTTTTATATATAGGAAGAATGATGGACATTCCCAATCTTTAGGAATCTTCTTTTCTTTCCATACTAGATTAAGGAGATGCTGGAATATTTCTTCACCTTTTGTTCCCATGTGCTTAATCATTTCCGGAGTTATTTCATCTATACCAGCTGCTTTCCCTAGTTTTAGCCGTTCTAGTGCTTCGGTTATCTCGTCTTCAGCTATATAATCCTCTTCCATGTAACTCACTTCCTGAGCTACATCCGAGTTATCTGTTGATAATCCGCTGCAGTCAAATAGGTCTGTGAAGTATTCCACCCATCTTTCCATGATTTCCTTGGATTCGGTCAGTACTTCTCCATTTTTATTCTTGACATGCTTGAGCACGAGGCCGTTTCTCTTTGCGCATATTCTTGAGTGTTCTGTAAAACAGCTTCTGATTTTCTTTATAATTTGCTTCCAATTTTTCTCCAAAGTCATCCCAAGCTTTTCTCTTTTGTTGCCTGACCATTTCCTTTACTCTTTTCCTCTGTTCTTTGTACTCGGCGTAGTGAGTCATAGATTTTGTTTGGAGGTAATGCTTCCAAAGAACTTTTTTCTTTTTGGTTTCATTTCTTATCTCCTCGTTCCACCATACCGTTCTTTTGCTTCTCTGATTGGAGATTGTTTTTCCACATACTCTCTCAGCAGCATCTCTGAGAATTCCCTTGAATGAGTTCCAACTCACCTCTATGTTATTAGAGTCCCAGGGGTAGTCTCTGCTTTGAGCTTTTTCCTCAACCGCTGTTACGTAGGCCTGTCTTATTTCTTCTGAATTAAGTTTATAGCTATTGATCTTGTATGATCGCCTGATTTTATCTTTTCCGGTTGTCCCAACCTCTCTACCAATAATCATATCCATCTTCAAGAGAAAATGGTCAGATCCTATCTCATAACCCCTTTTGACCCTGACATCCAGTGTTAGTTTTATTGTCTCTCTTGGGATCAGGAAATAATCTATAATAGATTTTTCGTCTCGGGTAGGCTCCACTCTTGTATATTGGTGGATTTTCTTATGAGGGAATATACTGTTGGCGACCACTAATCCATTCGATAAGCATAAGTTTAATATTCGTTCGCCATTGTCATTTATAAGTTCCTCACCATACCTACCAAGGGCTCCATGCCACCTAATATGGTCTTTGCCTACTCTCCCGTTGAGATCTCCCTTGATAATAGGGGTATCCTTGCAGTCATCTAGGGTTCGTTGCAACTCTTCGAAGAATATATCTTTATCTGGCTTTCGCGTGTTTTCATTTGGGCCATAAATAATATGTAATGTGAATATGTTGGCTTCTAATTTTAGTTTCAAGACAAGAATTCGGTCACTGATCGCTTTCCAGTCAATAACGTGGGGGCTCAAGTCAGGGTGGAAAATACAGCCTACTCCACTTCTGGCATGTTCTTGGTGGTTCACTCCAGAGTAAATATGGACATAGTCTCCTATCCTTTCCTCACCTCTACCCTTTCTTTTTGTTTCTGTTAGGCCTAGTATGTGGACGTTTGCCTTCTTTATTTCATCTATCAGTTCCTCTTCCTTTCCTTTAATTCCTTTCACATTCCATGTACCTATTGATATAATCCTTTTGCCGCGCCGGGTTTTACTCCACAAATACTGATCGGCTCTACTACTTTTGTTTTGTTTCATTGATGTTTTCTCGGACAGACAGACTATGAACCTGCCATATCCAAAGCCTGATAGAGGGGCTAAAAAAAAATCAACCGAAATAATTAAAATCTTTTAAATTTTCTTGTTTAGAATTATTCTGTTTACAGGTACTATTATATGTAGGATTAGTTCGACTTAACTAGGGAATAATAGGGGGAAAATGATGCTTAAGGATGATCGATCGTTTTGAGTTAATGTTGTTAATCTTTTCGGAAAAATACATAACTTCTTATTTAATGTAAATATCTAATATTCATGTTAATTAGCTCACGTATACCTCTTTATATATAATAATATTCTTTATATTTAGCTTCCTAATCCTGGCAAGATATTTAAGGAAACCACAGGCTTTATTTTGGTCATAACCTAAATATTTTTTTTTTTAGTTCCAGACTAATTAGTTTGAAAATTGATGTTCGGTCGAGTTTAGACATTAACGAAAATAATCCGTGGCCGATTACCAATACGTCCTTCCACGTTGATGGACTATTGGGAGTATGATTTAAGATTTGACAAGCAATGTTAAGACATCTTAAAATATTGAGTTTTCTTTCAACGAGGAAACCAATAAATTTGTTTTATTTACCATATAAATCCGGTCGTTAAGCATTACTTCAGTTGTTATGTTTTCTTATTGTTTGCTTCTTTCTTTATATTTTTAGCTTAGTTTTACTGAACTAGTCTTGTTCTATAGGATGTTTTTTTAACCTATTTTGGGCCCCGATATAAGTATCTGTTATATACAAACATAATATTTTTGTGTAAGAAAGAAAACGAGATAGATATTGTGATGCTTGGTTCTTCATTTCTCCCAAAAACATTTCCGGATTGTAAAATATCCCAGATATTTTGTTAGATGTTTTTTCCTTCTTTTCAAAGTATCCATTATCCTCAAATAAGTTATGTAATGAAGTTGTGAAATAATTCGTCAGTGACATTTAGTTAAGAATAAGTTGAGAATATTTACAAAGTGATTCGTATCACTTTTTACTTTTTGCTATGTATCAAACCTTAAATATTGAAAAGTATAAAAGACGAGTAGAAGTGTTGTCAGGCTCTAGCAGGAAGGTTTCTTAGAAGGGCGGTGCAAAAAATATACACCCCTCCACTCCTGGTGCAGAGAGAGCCACCTACAGAGGAGTCAGAGAGAGATCTTGAAGAGGACACATCTTTTATAGTCAAGTAATTTATTCAGTCCCTTGATCTTATAATACATAATCCGTATCTAAATAAACTATTTATTTATTCTTTGTGGATAAAATTAGTTGACCGTTGAGAATTACTGAAGAAATTAGTCCGGGTGGCGGTCATTAAATGAAACAACTGAATAGTTTCAACTATTTTATTGTATGCCAACGTTTCGACCCCCATTGTGGGTCATCATCAGGGCATCTGGTAGGCGAGTGGAAACTAGCTAGTTTGGGGATCGAAACGTTGGCATACAATAAAATAGTTGAAACTATTCAGTTGTTTCATTTAATGACCGCCACCCGGACTAATTCCTTCAGTATTTATTTATTCATTAATGTTTCTTAATAAACTGGATAACACATACCCCTTTGGAAAGGTTTCCAATTATACTCTCTTAGTTTACCCCATGTTTTAAATGAGTACAATCATAGCACTTTCACTTACCTTTATATGAAATATATAGTAAGGGAAAGTATTGCGATCGGGAAAATTTTCGAATTCCAGTTTTCGACGGAAATACACGTTTTAGGGTCTCCTGAATCCAAATGACCAAGTCCCGCAAAAAGTGTGTGTGTGGTAACTCTCGGGCGAAAACGAAAAGTCTATGAAACTGAAATTTCATATTCAGACAACTATACGCAAGAGATATTACAGAATCTTTTTCATCAAAATGAGCTTCCTAGAAGAGCCACTTTATACACTTTGCATCTTTTTACGATTTTCTCAAAAACGGCTTGAACGATTTTAATTAAACTCCCTATAACGATGTAAAATTTAATGGGCTTTAATATGATGTAGGTTTCATTTTAAATTTTCTTCATTTAAAATACCTAGATTTTATAAAAATAACTATATTATCTTGTTAGCATTGATAATTAAGCTAAATATGCAAGTTGAGCGAATTTGATAAACAACTAGAGGAGAAAACTGAAAAAATAATTTTTTAATGCAAATATATTTTTTTTTTTTTGCCGGCTAATCCAATGCACTGCAGCCAATTTAGGCTTATTGTGCGCCGTCCAATCTACTGTTAATACAGGGCTAACGCCTTGGTGAATCTGACTAACCTGTGGGGGTTAATCAGTTCACGCAACTTGGGATCAGGGATATGGTCGACACCAAAATGGTAAAACCGTGTCCTGGCAATCTCTGGGCAACTGCATATCAAATGAAATGTAGTTTCATCATCCTTCTTGCAGAATCTGCAAGTCGTTGAGGCCACCAAACCCATATTGTTGAGATGCTTATTAAGTTGACAGTGTCCAGTGTATAGTCCTGTTACCCTCCTTAGGGTTGTCCTGTCCATAGAGAGTAGAGTATGACTTCTCTCTTTGCAGGGTCCATCCAGAAACATCTTGGAGTGATGCTGCTTATCGGTATCCCTCCAGTATTGCCTGGATCTATTATCAGCAGCCGCCTTAATCAGACCTTTGGCTTTGCTGAGACTAATTCCGCACACAGGTTCAGGTGTGGAGGGTAGCTGAGCAGAACCCCTCCTCGCAAGGCTATCAGCTCTCTCATTTCCTAAGATGCCTGAGTGACCAGGCACCCAATATACCCGGACTTTATTTAGCAGGGAAAGCATATTTAGATTATTTTTGCATTCCTCTACTAATTTGGACCGTGTTATATAACTACCCAAAGCTCCAATAGCAGCTTGACTATCGGTATGGATAGTTATCTGTCTGTCTCTCATCCCTTCTGAAATTAAGGTTTGAGCACAGATATTGATAGCCATTACTTCGGCCTGGAAGACTGAGGTATGCTTACCAAGAGAAATGGACAACCCTTCCTCTGGTTTATCCATTCTCCATATTCCAGCACCTGAGCCTAGCTCTGTCATGGATCCATCTGTATAGCAGTTGACTCCATTGCACGGTTTGTGCGAGTCAGTCCTGTTAATCACTGCACAGTAAAGTGTGTCCTTGTATTTCTTTACTTGAAGATCGGAATGCATGGCAAGCACCGAGTCTTCATCAATCCTTCTGAACAAGTTGCCATGGCCCCGGTAAACCAGAGAGCTGGATCTTGTTTCTTAGAGAGCTTATAGGCTGTGTTAAATGCTTGAATTTCTACTGCTATGTGCAATGGTGTTAGGTTCAGTAGAACTTCCATTGCAGCAGTCGGGGTCGTACTCATAGCTCCAGTTGTCATAAGGCATGCCAGTCTTTGCAGCTTCCCAAGCTGCAGCAAGGATTTACATGTAATTGCCTTATGACACCACAAAACATGCAAATATTTATTTTTGAGCATAAGTACAGTAATACAGACGTATAATATACCGTTGGAAGGAGAAAATTTTTAGAAAAATATTATCTTATACACAAGCTTTAAAAGTTAATAAAGAGTGATAAAACTAACTGATTATTTTTTAATAATCATATATTAGAATTTTTTAATAAAACACATGTTCCTATATTAATTCAATTTAATTAATTATTTAATGGTTGCACTCATTTTTATCTCTAACTGTATTTGAAAATTCTTTAATCGATTTTAAAAACGGAGGTAAGTGAAAGTCGTGTGTTGCCCGCACCAGATTTTTTACTTTCTTCTAATCAAATTTATAGCAAAATTCCTAATAGAATTCGCTTGAAATGTTCTTACTATTCAGTGAATTTGTTAAAGTAATCATTCTTTTATTACATATTATAATTCATACTTCATAAGACCTTAATGTTCCATATGTTGTTGATTTGGCCAGTACCAGGTATCACTCGTTCTATGAAAAACTCTACTTCCACTGTAATCCATTAGTTTCAATCCTTTCTTCCTCTTCAATTCCTGATAATCCACCGAGGCGGCTGAAAGGAAGATGGCCTTGAGACCTTCTTGTTTAGACTCACTACTAAAGAGTCCTACCAATGGGCAGTTTCTCTTCATGTATTTTATCATTAATCATCATATATACCTGTTGTATTATAACATACAGTTGTTAACTACAATAAAAATATATTTAATAACAAATTTGTTTGTTTTATTGTTTATTAAATATTTACGTGTGGTTTGTTTTAAACGTGTGAGTTCATAGATCTCTTTCTATGGTCGTTGGCTACTTTTAATAGTGTATTAATTATTCGTTGTAGATGGTTGTCGCTTAATCCCCAGACTAGACATGGCCTCTTGCAGTCGATACGTTCAATACTACGAATTATTGATACTCGTGTGTGTGGTAACTCCCGGGCGGAAACGGTAAGTCGTATGAAACTGAAATTTCACATTTAAGACAACTATACGCCCGAGACGTTACAAAACCTTTTTCATCAAAATAAGGTTACCAGAAGAGCCACTTTATACCATGCATATTGCACCTTTTTTCGATTTTCTCAAAAACGGTTCTGACGATTTTGATTAAACTCGCTATATCGATGTAGAATTAATGGGCTTTAATATCATTTAGGTTTCATTCGGATTAAAATGGTCCGACAGGGCTTAAATGCCGATATTTTAAATTTTATTTCTCTAAAGTACCTTTAATTTTGTTGATTCTATAAAAATAACTATATTATCTTGTTACCACCGATGAAAAAGAGGTAAATATATAAATTAAATGAATTCGATGTCCAACTAAAGGAGAAAATAGAAAATATATTTTTTTAGTACAATTTTTTGTTTTTGAACATAAGAGGAGTAATATACATGTATGATATACCGTTGGAAAGCTGAAGAATTTAGAAAAAAAATATTATTTTATACTCAAGCTTTTAAAAGTTAATAGAGAGTGATGAAAATAAGATAAAACTAACTGATTATTTTAGATAATAATATATTAGATTTTTTAATAAAACAAATGTTTCTATGGAAATTCAATTTAATTAATTCTTTAATAGTTTCACGTATTTTTATCTGTAACTTTATTTGAAAATTCTTTAATTGATTTTAGAAATGGAGGTAAGTGAAAGTAGTGTGTTGTCCGCACCAGTTTTTTAAAATTATTTATTGTTTATTATACTCCTGAACCTGTAAATAATGTATTGACAAATACATGTTTTTTTATACATGTTTTGATCATTATAAACGTGATCATTAATTTAGCCCAGTGATTAACTGGATTGGAAACTCATTAAGCTCTCATTATCAGAACTACATTTTCCCTGGAATGTCTCCAGCTCTGTTCTGCTTTCTACCTCCATTTAATGTTTATGTAGTTTCGAACGACATTGTATGTTTTTTTTTTAACGTTAAGATATATTTTTACTTTTACTTTCTTATATAAAAACATATAGCAAGGGAAAGAATTGTGATTAAGAATAGTTTTAAGGTCCCCTAAGCTCAAAATAGTCACGGAATATGTCGAATTGTGTCTGAAAAGTCGCAATAAGCTAAAATTTCATATATATTGTTCTCATATCACTAAGAAAATAAATAAAAATGGTTCAGAACTTTATCAAAAATTACTTAATATAAAGTTGATACCTTTTTCATTACTATTTTTAGACAATATTGAAAAACTTGAAACAGTTGATAAATCGAGTAGTTTATCAGTAACCAATCCGTAAGGATTATTTTCTTTTTCCATTATGGTTCAAAATTGCTAAGAAAAGCGATGTAACGGATACTGCGGAGTATCAAAGTATTTTGAGGTCATAGAATATGAAAAACGCTAAAACCTAATAGTGATATTTAAAAAAAATAATTATTCATGAAACCGATTAATGGACTTTAATATCGAAAACAGCAGTAGAGTTTAAACAAATCTGAATGGGAGCATGAAATTTTAATATTAAAAGCTTATGAAAAGCCCCTGATAATTTCATAATTGGAAATGACAGCAATGCAAAGAGCCAAAAAAATATTTTTTTTTTTTTTTTTTAGAAACAATTCTTTATTGAGCAATATTACAATCTGTCCAATTTAGGACATTTTTAATAGTGATGAAGTACAACATTCATACTACATTCACACGATATTTACAAAATAATAAATTTATATAATAATAATACAATATACATATATACAAAACAAAATCAATAAAATATATACAAAAGTCACTCATACCTATATACAATTCACAAGCATACAGCACGTGAGTGGAGAATCTAGCCAATGCTAGAACTCCAATATACATTTTACAAGAGGTCTCGAGACCACTGCCGTTTTAACCTTCTAGGAGGATGGTAAGGATGTGTGGAGCTGGATAAGGATTGAGCTAGGGGATTAGGATGATGGATAAGGTTCTGATGGAATTTAGAGAATTTTAATGGTATAAGATCTAAAATAAATGGAATATTTAGGTCGTGGTGTAAGGTATGGTTGGATACATAATAAGGAGCATTAACTATTGTTCGGAGGACTTTTGATTGGAAGGATTGAATGCGTTTGATGTTAGAAAATTTGGCTGTCCCCCACAGTTCAAGTCCGTAGGTCCAGATAGGTTTCAGTACTGTCTTGTATATTAGCAGTTTGTTCTCGATAGATAATTTAGAATTTCTGTTCAGTAGTCTGTATAATTGTCCAAATCGTCGATTAAGTTCTTGTCGTTTAAGTCTAGTATGCGGGTTCCAAGTTAGTCTTTTGTCCAGAAGGAGGCCAAGATACCGGACTGTGTCGGAGAAAGGAAGCGGAACGGAGTTAAAGATAACTGGAGGGCAGGATTGTCTTCGAAGGGTAAAGGTGACATGTTTGCATTTAGATTGATTAACTTTGATTCTCCAGTTGTTACACCAGTCTTCAATTTGAGAAAGGTGCGTTTGGAGGCCTATAGATGCAATTTCGGGATCTAAGTGAGAGGATAGGATAGCTGTGTCATCAGCGTACGTTGCTAGGAAGGTATTAGGGCAAACAGGAATATCAGCTGTGTATATATTGTAAAGGAAAGGACCAAGGACACTGCCCTGAGGAACACCGGATTCGACTGGATAATAATTGGAATATTCTGCACCACAGCGAACTCGGAAGGAGCGGTTTGATAGATAGGATCGGAGGACTAGGTATAGGGATTGGGGTAAATGGTTTTTGAGCTTAAAGAGTAATCCCGGGTGCCACACCCGGTCAAATGCTTGCGTTATGTCCAGAAATGCACCCGAGCAGTACTCCTTGTTCTCAAGGGCAGAGGAAATATGGTCAACGACTCGGAGCCCTTGCTGAACGGTTGAATGTTGGGAACGGAATCCAAACTGATGGGAAGGAATAGTGTGGGATTCTAATAAAGGTAATATTCGTTTGAGGAGGATTTTTTCAAAGATTTTTGAAAGGATTGGGAGTAGGCTGATAGGTCTATATGATGTCGTTGTGTTAGGAGGTTTACCTGGTTTTAGGAAGAGAATTATAGTGGAATGTTTCCATAAGAGAGGAAAATGAGTAGTTCGTAGAATGGAGTTGTAAATATATGTAAGAAATATAACGGCTTTAGATGGAAGCTGTCTGAGAATCTGAGGAGTGAGGAGATCGTATCCAGGAGATTTACGGAGTGCAAGTTTTCGGAAAAGATATTTGACCTCGGAGGGATTAACTGCTTTAGGAGGTAATGAAAGCGGGATTGGAGACTGAAGGAACTCTTCCACCACTGCAGTGTGGTTTGGATGGGATTCTGGATGAGGTGTGAAGACTTCGGAAACGTATTTGGCAAGTTCCTCGGCTTTGTCTTCATCAGACGCAGCCCAGGAGCCATTACTACGACGGAGGGGATGGGAAATATGGTGGGATTTTAGAATTTTCTTAGTGACATTCCATAGGGAATTGTCACAAGCTGAAAGAGAAGACAGGAAGGAACTAAAGGATTGGGAACGGAAGGTCGCCAGCTCCCTCTTTAATTGTCTACAATAAAAGTTATAGGAGCGGCGATCTGTGGGGTGACGGGTGCGTTGCCATAAGGATCTGGATCGTCGTTTGGTGCGGATGAGGTCTATGAGGTGTTGTGGTAAATGATTTTGGTTATGACTTATCTGGGAGTGCTTGGGAGAGGAGGCAGTCCAAACAGCTTGTTGAATAGCGATGGTGAAGGAGTTTACGGCATCGTCAAGGTCATCTGGAGTTTTGAGTTTCACTCCGAGGTCAATATCACTGGTCAGGATTTGGCGAAAAAGGTCCCAGTTTACTGGTCCTCTGATAAATGACGGTGGGGTGGGTTTAGGAATAGGAATTAGGGATACTTTAAGGAGCAATGGACTATGGTCAGAGGACAGTTCATCCAGGCGAGTCACCGACATGTTTAGGGAGCCTAATCCGCTGTGGATGAAGAAGTCAAGGATGTCAGGATTACGGTTAGGATCAGTTGGCCAGTAGGTAGGGGAATCAGGAGGCAGGAGGTTGAAACGTCTAGAGTTGAGTGCAGACTGTAAATTCCGCCCACGACTATTCGTGGACCTGGAACCCCATTGTTGGTTCTTAGCATTCATGTCTGCACCCAGAATGAAATGGTTTCCTAAGGAATTGAGGAAGGATTCGAATAGAATGTTGGAAATGGAATGTTTAGGAGGGCAGTACGCTGATGCGAGGGTGATCGGAAAAGAAAAAGTCTTGATTACTATGGCGGTGCATTGTAGGAAATCATAGGAGGGGAGTGGGAGTATGTGGTGGGAGAGGGACTGGTGCACAATGACAGCAGTACCGGCATGGGCTTTTCCGTCTGGGTGGTCCGTACGGTATGTTACGTATTGAGGTATTTTAAAGAACTGTTTAGTGGTTAGTCTAGTTTCAGTAATAAGTGCTACATCAACGTTTTTGTCTTGCAATAAAGCTGTAAGTTCGTCAGTGTGATTTCTAACACCATTCGCATTCCAAAGGAGAATGGATAAGGAGTTAGGTGTAGTCATTTAAGGTTTTTTTAAGGATGGGATTAAATTTGATACGAGATTAGTGAGTAGTGATATTAGCGGCATAACAAGGGATTTGATTTCAGTGATGAAGGATGTCATCAAACTTGTAAGGTCTGTGACATTTGATGGAGGAGGAATATGAGAAATTTGATTCGGATGAGGTTTTTGATGGTTGGTTAAATTTTGAGGAATATGTGGTTGTGGAATGGGTTCAGGATTTTGAAGTATGCGTTGTTCCGGCAGGGTCTCTTTGTTATGGTTCCCACCTCCAAGTAGATGGGCAAATGTTACATTGGAATCAATTGTTTTTGAAGGTTGTCTTCTGCTTCTGATCGGCTCAGCTGTTTCATCCTGATTCTGAGGTTTTTGGTATCTGCTTTTGAGGTTCTTGTAGATTTGACATCCCTTGTAGTTAGCCGGGTGGTCCTCGAGGCACAGAGCACATACAGCGGGTGTTGATCTTGATCTTGTGCATTCTTCTGATTTATGTTGCTCACCGCATTTCACACAGCGTGGTGTGTGGTGGCAGTAAGTTTTCGTATGACCATATGCCTGACAATTATGGCACTGCACTATTTCTTTCTTAGTGTAAGGTTTCTCAACTCTTACACTAGTATAGTACAATCTATTGAGGTCGTAAACTTTTTCAACTCCTGCTGATGGTTCCAAGTCCACGAAGAATAGAGGCATTGGAATTTTATCTTTTAGGACATTGGTGACTTGCCGCACTTTATAGCCTATCTCCGTCAGTTCTTCTTTGATAGCTGTCACTGGTGTCGAAGGGTGTAGGTTTCTAATTACAACCCTTAAAGCTCTCTCCTGGCGCAACTGATAGGTATGAAAATCAGCTTTGGTCTCACTCAGATATTTTACTATTTTTCTGTAGCTTTCGGCGGTAGTCGGAGATATTTTAGTATCACTGGTTCTACTTATACATGAATAACTATTAGGATCGGTTAATTTGTTTAAATGCGCACAAAGTAGTTGAAAATTTTTAATATTTTTAACAAAAATTGGTGGAGGTTGTGGTTCCCTGGGTATAGGAGAAGATTCCATGGATTCTTTTTCATTTTGATTTTGGAGGATCTGAAATGGGTTCGGTGTAAAGAACGGCGATTCATCAGTCATTCCTTGTGATGATGTGCTGGGCTGTGGTTCAGATCCTAAAGAGGTAGCTGAAGCGGTCGCTGGTGGAATCATCTTTTTATTATTTTCACGGCGAGGTCTCTGTTTCGTAGGAGAAGAGTTTGAACCTGCAGATCTAGATCTTTTACTTGTAGCTTTTGAGGACATAACTTGATGAAAATATCTCATTTATAAAAAAAAAAAAATAAATAAAAAAAAAAAAAAAAATAATAATAATAGATAAATAATGAAATGAGAATGAGAAGGAAGAATAATAAAAGAAAGATAAGTTAAAGAAAAGCAAGCCCGAGCTTGCCGAGCTAGCGGCGATCAGCTGATCAGTGACTCTCCTTTCACTTTTCGTGATTGTACAAAGTAAATTATAACTTTGCTTACCGATATTTCTCCAATATTCACTGCTGTGGTTTTCTTGAAGTCTAGTGATGTTTTCCAGACTGAACTCAAGCGAATTCCTACTGAAAAGAGCAAAAATCTGAGAGACGAAGTAACGTATGACTGTTATCATCGAGCGCATCAGCTGTTCCAAAAAAATATTAATAAAAAATGTGCATTTTCAATAGATTTTCCCTCTAAACTGATACAGATTCGTAGATTTAACACCTAATTTAATTAGAACGTTGGCTCATTTTTAATAACGATTTTTAAGTTAGCACGCCTTGTACTACGATTTTTAATTAAAGCGAAACAAAAATCTGCCTCTCCAATCGAAGCCAGCTCCTCTTTTTGTCATGTTTCATTGTCCTGTTTCTTGGAAAGATGTTAATTAAGATATCCTCCCTAAAAAAGTGTGCTAAACGTCGGTGCTTGTAACGTCTATTGGCAACTCCTTAAGACTGAGGGAGTAGTACACGCTGGAAGTTGTAACTTTTCTTGTGTATAGCTAAGTTTATCGACGGCCTTAACTTCTCTTTAAAGCTAATTCAAGAAGGGATGTGGCCTTTTGTGAGAGGAAAGGAAATATATAGAATTATTTGGGTTTAGGTACGATAAGCGTTCAGTTTTCTCTTCCATAAATCTTCATTGTCAATATTACATTAAAAAATAAAAAAATAAAATAATAAATATTAGCGAGAACTAATACGGTTTCAAAATTTATATCTGATGTTACATGATATTGATAAATATTTAAGTATTTATAGAACTGAGGAATAGTATTTACTTAGTGTAGATTAGGGGTACTCACTACGTTTGCTATAGCACATTTTTTGTGGAAAAAAATAATTGGGAAAAAAATAATTTCTTGGAATCTTCTTGATAAGACCGCTATTAAAAAAAAAAAAAAAAAAAAAGAACCTGTACCTCTCCAACCTATGAAGGTGTTGGGCTCATTGCATATAGAAATTTGTACTGCGGCTTACGTTTCTAGGCCAACGGGCGTGCAATGAGGTGATTAGGCCGAGATCACTCTTGGCCGCCAGGTTCTCCCCAATTTTTTACCCAGTTTGTAGATGCCTGGGTCTGTCCCAGGGGAGTCTCCATACGCTATGGTCGTCCCCTTGGCCGAAATTACAGAATGAATAATATTCTGCCACAGCCGGGATTCGAACCCAGGACCCGTAGAACTGTAGGCTACTGCTCTATCCACATTATTATGTTGTGTAAATTAAATTACTGTTATCTTTAGGACATGCATAATCATTTAATGCATTGATTTCTACCAAGACATATAATGTCAAGAAACATAGTTCATAGACCATATGATTTGATTTTCAATCAAAACAGAATCGTACTTTTTACTTTCACTTACTATATATAGTAAGAGAAAGTATTGCGATCGTAAAAAATTTCGAATTCCAGTGTTCAACGGAAATACACATTTTAGGATCCCCTGATTCCAAATAACCGAGTCCCGCAAAAAGGCCTCTGTGTGTTTGTTTGTGTGTGTGTGTGGTAACTCCCGGGCGGAAACGGTAAGCCTATGAAACTGAAATTTCATATTTAAGACAAAAATACGCCCTTAGACAAAACTTTTTTTCATCAAAATGAGCTCACCAGAAGAGCCACTTTATACTATGCATTTTGCACCTTTTTTCGATTTTCTTGAAAACGGTTCCGACGATTTTGCTTAAACTCGCTATATCGATGTAGAATTTAATGGGCTTTCATATTATTTAGGTTTTATTCGGATTAAAAAGGCCTGACAGGGCTTAAATGCCGATAATTAAATTTAATATTTTCTTTCTCTAATGTACCTTTAATTTTGTTGATTCTATAAAAATAACTATATTATCTTATAGTGAGCGAGGTGAAAGACAAAACTCAGTGGCGGTCTCAAGTCTGAATAATAGGTGTTAGCTAAATTGGAAGGATCCCAAGCCTCCACAAACAGAATCCTAGTGAATAAACTGTTTTGTGACTTAAATATATACGCAGATGACCGTGAAAATCAAGATGCCCTTTTATTTATTATGTGTTGTCTTTGGTTGTTTAATATTAATGTATTTTTTTATTGGTAGAATTAATCGGTGTCAGTCTTGTACTGAAGACTGAGTCAGTCCGTCTGTCATGACTGACTCAGGATTATTTCTACCAAAGATAATTTTAACTATCGACCATGCATCCTTAATAATGCTTTTGTTTTTAATAACTTCAATTATCTGCTACATATTCCATTGATTTGTAATTGACATTGTATGTTTTGATAAGTAGGGAACTTTGATATTTAAATAATTGACTGAAGGAAGGAAAAGGAATATTTGAGAATCTGAAAACCTAAGTTCTATTTTCAATCAGCTGATTCAACTGACCTACATCTTCACTGTTATAATTATTACATTCATATAACATTCATATAACCGTAATTATTTAAATTGTCAAATTATTAAGATATCTTGCTTTTTTTAGCCAATTTTATAAAAGTAAAATAAATGTGGACCCTACACTACAAACTGCATCGAGAAACGAGAGTGTAATCTCCCAGGAGTGAGAGACCTACACGGCTTGTAACGACCTTGGAAAAAAAATGATGGAAAATGATTTTATATTACTTTACGAATTGTACGTTTTTCGCATCTCTTCATTACGTTTACACTTCAAGTCTTAAATAATTATTTTTCTCAAATCATAAGCTTTTCAAGATTTGAAATTAAAATAATATTCCTCGTTTTTGTTTATAAGTAAATCATACATACATACATCCTTGGCGATACAGCCCGATATGAGCCCTAGTCTGCTCATTAAAGTGTTTTCGCCATGTGTTTCGGTCTTGTACCGCCGCTTTCCAATCTCCTCTGATTTCCAGTAGGGCTTTGGCATCCTGGGTCACACAGTGTTCACGTCCTCTGTCTCTCTCTCGGTAAAGTTTTCCCTCCAGGAGACGTTTTGGAACTTCCTCTCCACTCATTCGGGCTATATGTCCAGCCCAGCGAAGTCGTCCAAGCTTTATCAGTGTTAATAATGTTGGTTTCTCCATACAGCTGGTATAGTTTTGCATTTTTCCTTCTTCGCCAGTTGTCGCCATTGCCGAAGGGTCCAAATATTCTTCGGAGGATCTTTCTTTCGAAGATGAGGATTTTTCTTCTCTGGCTTTTGTAAGCCATGGAAGTTTCAGAAGAGTGCATGAGAACTGGGCAGATTAGCGCTTTGTTGTTTATTAGTAAACTATAAAAATGAAAATAAATTATAATTTGTATTCCTCACTGCTAAAAATGAGTGACGATTAATATTTTCTTTAAAAAAAAAAAAAAAAAAAAAAACTAAATTAAAGGTACTGGAAGGAATTAGACCGGGTGGCGGTCATTAAATGAAACAACTAAATAGTTTCAACTATTTATTATTTGCCAACGTATCGACCCCCTTTGTGGGTCATCATCAGGGCTAAAAAGATACAAAAGAATACAATTTCAATGACATTACATACAATATTATATAACCTATTTAGCTAGAGAACGTCGGTATTAAAATATAACAGAAGAACTGTATATGTAAAAAAAACTTAATTAAAATACAATGACTATAGTACAATAATGAAAGTGTTATACAGAAAAAAAATGTTCACTAAACAAAATTTACACAGGTATCAATAATTTACATGAAATATGAAGTAGAGTGGAGATACGTACCGCATGGTGGGAGAATGGAAACTAGGGTACTCATTATTATTGTACTAGGGTGTTCATTATTATTATTTGTTGTTTTGTTTTTATTTATTTTATTTAATTTTTTTTATTATTATTTTTTTTTTATCTTTTTTAAATCTATTTTAGGTATCCATATAATTCTGTATTATATTATATTAGTATACTTATAATTTTCTCGCGCGGATCTCATTACCGCGTATGGGGAGCGTCCCACAGGTGGCGGATGTGGGGATGGTCGGTGGAATTTCCTCGGAAGCTCCTCCCGGCTAAGTCCGATGGACTCGCTGACCAACAATGAGAGCGGCCCTCCAGGCTTGCTGGAGGGTGTGACGTAGGTTCGAACGCCCTACTCACATATTTTAGTTCACAAAATACCACAAACAGTCATGGATTCCTCTGAGGTAAAACGCCCATTATCCGGAAGCAAACTAGTCCCCCGTTCGGGTCTCCGGGTGGTGACTGCTTCAGAGGAATCTAGGCGCAAGATGAAAAGTAGAGATCTAACAATAGGTACGTGGAACGTTAGAAGTTTAAATACGGCAGGTGGGTTAAAGTCGGTCGCGAATGAAGTTAAGGGGTACCATTTAAATATCGTTGCATTACAAGAGGTTCGCTGGCCAGGGGAGGGTTCGTTAACAGAAGGAAAGTATACTATTTGGTACGGGGGGAGCGTTAATTATTGTTTAGGTACCGGGTTTCTGATTAGGAATAAATTTCTTTCCGCATTACGGGATGTACAGTTCATTAGTGAAAGAATATCGGTTGCTATATTTCAGGGTCGTTGGTATAAAATCGCGTTTATAAACATTCACTCTCCCACCGAAGATAGTGATGATGAAGTAAAATGCGAATTTTATGATAAACTAGAATCGGTTTACGATAAGTTACCGCGAAATTACATGAAAATTATACTAGGTGACGCAAACGCAAAGGTTGGAAGGGAAGAAGTATATCGTCCTGCAATCGGTAAAGAAAGTTTGCACGAATATAGTAATGATAATGGGACCCGACTAATAAACTTTGCCATTTCGAAAAACGTAATAATCAAAAGTACTACGTTTAAACATAAGGACATTCATAAGTATACGTGGACATCGCCGGATGGACATACCCGTAATCAAATAGATCATATTTTAGTACAAAACAGATGGCAAAGTAGCATAATTAACGTGAGATCGTATCGTGGTGCAGAATGCGGATCTGATCATGAATTAGTAATCGCGAAACTTCGACAAAAACTAAATACAAAAAAGAGAACACCGAACTATATTCATCCCGAGAATTTTGATGTTGTTAAATTGAACAACCCCGAAATTAGAAAACAATTCGCGATAGAAGTAAAAAATAGGTTCGATGCTTTGGAATCTTCAGACGAGGGAAACGAAGATGTAAACAAATTGTGGGAAGGGATCAGGGATAATATTAAAGAGGTCGGTAACTTATGTCTTGGGAAAATCGAAAATAAAAAGAACAAACCTTGGTTCGACAGGGATTGTCAAAATATGTGTGAAAAAAGAAAAACCGCTAAACTGAATTCCTTAAATAATCCAAGCGATAATAATGTGGCTTACTTTCGGTTAGTAAAAAACGAAACTTCAAAATTCTTAAAAAATAAGAAAAGAGAGTATCTTAAAGGCAAAATAATAGAAATAGAAAAACACAGAAGCGAAAATAACGTAAGAGAGATGTACAAAGGTATAAACAAATCGCGTAAAAGATTTGAACCTGTATTGAATGGGGTTAAAGATGCGAATAACAACATAATTGCGGATCCGACTGAGATATTAAATACATTTAAACAACACTTTGACGGCATTCTAAATACGGAAAATAATAATCAATCTCCTCCCTCTGAATACCAGAGCGCTGAACCATGGGTAGACGCACCGAGTAAAGAGGAAGTTGAAATGGCGATAGGAAAATTAAAACGGTATAAAGCTGCAGGAAATGATAATATCACGAGTGAATTAATCAAAGCGTGTGGAGAAGCGGGCGTTTCCAAATTACATGTTTTAGTTAAAAAGATCTGGGAAAATGAAAAAATACCCGAAGAATGGAAAGAATCAATACTTATTCCGATTCACAAAAAAGGACCAAGGACGGATTGTAACAACTATCGTGGGATCTCTCTTCTCCCAGTATGCTATAAAATATTCTCGTCAATACTAACTAGCCGAATCACGGAATACGCTGAGGAAATTATCGGAGACTACCAATGTGGTTTTAGGCGGAATCGCTCGACTATTGATCAAATATTTTCCTTACGTCAAATATTAGAGAAGAAACTGGAATACAACGGTGTAGTCCATCAACTTTATATAGATTTTAAAAAGGCTTATGATTCCATAGACCGTCAGAAGCTATATAACATCATGATTGAACAGGGGATACCTAAAAAGTTAGTAAACCTAGTAGAGATGTGTTTGTCGGAAACATTTCATAAAGTTAGAATCGGTCACAATTACTCCGAGAGATTTAAGGTGCGATCGGGTTTGAAACAGGGTGACTCCCTTTCACCTGTTTTGTTTAATATAGCCTTACAATATGTTATAGAAAAGGTGATGAGTACCGAGAAAGGCTTACATATGGGTGACAAGATTCCGGTTTTGGGGTATGCCGATGATTTGGTACTACTAGGTGAAGACACAGAAACTATACAACTAAATACAAGTGTGTTAATAAAAACCGGTAAACAAATAGGTCTCGAATTAAATACCGATAAGACGAAATATATGATTAGTTGCAGAAATGGTGGCGATCTTGATGATATTAATATTTCAGGTCATACTTTTGAACACGTAGAGAAATTCAAGTATTTAGGTTCAATGATAACAAGAAAAAATGAAATCCAGGAAGAAATAAAGTCCCGGTTAAAGGTGGGAAATGCGTGTTATTATTCGGTTGGTAAATTGCTTAGCTCGCGGCTTCTGTCTAAAAACTTAAAGGTTAGAACTTATAAAACTATTATTCTTCCAACGGTTCTTTACGGATGCGAAACGTGGCCGCTTACTTTGAAGGATGAACAACGGCTTAAGGTTTTCGAGAATAAGGTGCTGCGTAAAATATTTGGTCCGAAGAGAGATGAGGCCACTGGGGTTGCACAGTTTAGAAGGTTGCACAACGCGGAATTGCGGAGTTTGAACCCTGTGAATATAATTGAGTTGATAGCATCGCGGAGACTCAAATGGGCGCGTAAAGTTGTTGGGCTTAGTGAGGAACGGATTCCGAGAAAGTTGGTATTCGCTGAACCGACTGGTAGGCGTCCGAAAGGTAGGCCGAAGCGTCGATGGGAGGATTGCATTAAGGCTGATCTCGGGGGCTTGGGCTTGACCGGTGAACATTGGACGAGTCTGTGCAGGCGAAGTTTGGTGGTATCGGCATCGAACCTTCGGGTTCGGTAAGCCTATTATTATTATATTATTATACTTATAATTTTGTTTTGTTTATATATTTAAAATTTTCTAAATGTCTTCACTATTCAATTTATTCCAACTTGTATTTATGTTTGTTTAACTTTTTTTATCAACCTGTAAGATTTGTCAATTAGTGTATTTTACAATGCTCCATTATTATTTTACTTTTTATTTTTCCACCCTATTATCTTTGGATACCTTAAACAGAATTAGGGATAATTAAGTTGGGAGGTACAGTCAGTTTTTCTCCATATACATCTTCCATCACTGTTCTTACTATTATATAGGTGATATTTCAAGAATTAAATTAGACTTTTTTTTTTATTTTATTTTATTTTATTTTTTTTTTTATACTGTATCATTATTATAATCATAAGTTAAATTTCATTGATTCTTTGTATGGTACTATTATGAATTTTAGTCATTGTTGTCAGACCCTATAAATCGGTACGTACTTTCCATTCAACTTTTTTTCCTACGTATTTTCCATCCTACCTACCCCCATCTACCAAACAGTACCTAGTTTCCATTCTCCCACCATGCGGTACGTATCTCCACTCTACTTCATATTTTTATGTTTCATATTTCATGTAAATTATTGATACCTGTGTAAATTTTGTTTAGTGAACATTTTTTTTTTGTATAACAGTTTCATCATTGTACTAGAGTCATTGTATTTTAATTAAGTTTTTTTACTTTCACTTATTTACATATACAGTTCTTCTGTTATATTTTAATACCGACGTTCTCTAGCTAAATAGGTTATATAATATTGTATGTAATGTCATTGAAATTGTATTCTTTTGTATCTTGGTCGAAATGTTGGCAAACAATAAATAGTTGAAACTATTTAGTTGTTTCATTTAATAACCGCCACCCGGACTAATTCCTTCCAGTAATTCTCAACGGTCAACTAATTACATCCACGATAAATTAAAGGTACTTCAGAACAATGTATTTTAAAACTAAGGCAATCAATCCCTCTCAGACTATTTAAACAAGGGTATTATTAAGCTGGCAATCTATTAACTGTTCATTGATATAATGAAGATTATTATGATTTCAGTTTTAATATGAAGTATATGAACATTGTGATTTCGCATTAGCAGATTATGTGATTTAGTAGATTTTCGTAAAAAAATATTCACTTCAAAAAATAATAAATAGTAAACAGTACGATCAAAGGTTCATAAACATAAATATTGTTGTCTGTTGGTTGATTTTTTTTTTTTTTTTTAAGAGATATTCCATCAGGATGACATTACAGGAAAACGCCCCTACTTAAATTAAGTAATTAAGTACTGTTATTGCTTATGACATGTTTTTCCCGAATAAGATTTTCTGATAAACGTCAGTATCATGAGCGACTAAAGTTCCTGAACATATCCCGCTGAATGCCTCCGTCTAAGTTTGGAAGTTTAAATTAATTGAGTACGCACAGGTGGATATTACCTTCCAATCAACATCAAACTAACTGGTGTTGTAGATTTCACCTAAAATTAACTATCAATTTTAACAGTGTTAATTTCAGTAAAATCAATACTGCAATCTTACTATAGTTTATGGAGCCGATACAATTAAGGCCACTGCATATATCAATTTAGATAGATTTTAAAATAAAAATGATTGAAATAAACTCACAATAACTTTGTTGTTTCTGAAAAATGAGAGCCATTTTTTCACTACGAGGCATTTGTTTGTAAAACGATGAGGTCATTAACGCCTATAAACTCATTCATAATCAAATCTATTTATGGCTTTATTATTTTTATATAGGTTTGGAAAAATTCGGTTTTAAAAAATATGTAAGTGAATAAATACAATAATTTATTATTTCCAAATAACTGTATTAGGGTATCACTGTTTATACAGCTGTTTATCTTTTAAATTTTTCTCTATCTTCAATAATAACAGAGGAAAACCTCTGTGGAATTACATCTATTATAATTTGTGACATAAATATATAGATCAACATATTTCCTTTGTTTATCGCGCATTACTGATTTTAAAACTCTATACATATTTTTCTCTATCTCAAAAATAACTGGGTTTAGGGAGTATTTATGGGTTAAATTTCAATTTTTTCGCTTTTTTTCTTTTTTGTTTATCGCGCTTTACTGTTATGTTTCTAAAACATAATTTAAATTTTCTATTAACGCACACAAGACTGAAACGACAAGAAACTGCCCATCGCTTTCGCTTACTTCAACACTTACTTGACAGACGCTCTAAACTTCCACTTATCTACAAAAGGCTCATCTATATCACCATCATAAGGCTTATCCGGACTTACGGAGTTGAGCTCTGGGGCTCTACTAAACCATCAAATTCTTCCCGTATTCAATCCTTACAATCCAAAATCCTTCAGAAAATCCTCAACTTTACTTTGTCACGAAACAACTCATACATAAAGACCTTAATATCCCATATCTTGCTGGTTTGGCCCGGACCAGGTATTAATCCTTCCATTAAAAACTCCACTCCAATTCTAACCCACTAGTTTCAATCCTTGCTTCCTCTTCCATTCCTGACAATCCTCCGAGGCGTCTAAAAAGGAGATGGCCCCGGAACCTTCTAGTTTAGATTATCCAGTGAGTAGTGCCAATGGGCATTTACTCTTCATGTCTTTTTCATGTATTTCTGTTAGCTAATTTACTTGATGTATTAACTAATACAGTTGTAAATTTCAATAAATCATTAAAAAAAAAAAAAAAAATCAAATTGTTTCTTTTTCTCTCTTTTCTAATTATTCAAGGTTTTTTGTTTTAAAAAACACTAAAACATTTTTTTCTTTATCTTCAAAAATACCTGGGTTATGGTCCTATGTATTGGAAAATATATCAATTTTTTAAAAATAATTATTCGCGTTTTTGAATTAGTAGATTTTCTCTCTATCTTCAAAAATAACTGAGTTATTGAACTAAATCACTTTTAATCGGCGGCTATTCTAAATATAAACAGCTGATATCAACGTCTAGGTGTTAGGATCATCGTTGCATGCCCTAGTATTTTTGTGGCTAATTTAAAAAAAAAAAAAAAAAATAGTCAAGCAGTTTCGAAGGAATTCCGCGGACGGCAGACAAACGAATTTTTTTTTCCATTTCTTATTTGGGTTCTACGTGTGTAAACCCTCTAATTGTAAGGGGGATGGGAGTTTTTTTTTTTGGTCTATTACAAAAGTTCATTATTGAAAATAATAAACCAAAAGAGAAAAAATGAGGCAATAATAATGATGGAAATTTTTCTTGTATCATGAAAGTAAAAATATAGATTAATGAAAGATATGTTTTCAGTACAGAGAAATTTATAAAAGTAAAAAAAAAAAAAAAATTTGGATATGATGCTATAGTTTGGATATGAATGGTTTACTCTCTAAAACGTTAACACTAATCCGATTGTTGCTTCGTAATCAGTGAGAATTCTGCATACATTTGGTGTAATTAGTAGTATATTGGTACTTACAATATAATGACCGCGTTTCTCGAAAATATGTTTCACCGAGACGATGAAGTTACAAAAAGTTTATTGTATTTTGGTGGTGCCTGCCTAGTAATATTAAAGACCCAATAACATGGGTCATGCTTAATTCATCATCGTCCTTAATTGTGATGGTGGCGCTCAAGATGTTCACGGTTGCTGTTGTATTTGGGTCCTAAATTGCGGAATCAGATTGAAAGCTCCACATTTTTAAAAGCCAAAAAGCAAAATAAACCGTCAGGTTTTGATACTAAAAAAAACTCTATGTTCTTCAGGTTAAACGGGATAGTAGTTTTTGATAAAACTAAACGATTCGAATATAAATTACGGAAATTAACGTCTAAATTGAAAATCAACGAAGAGTATGATAAAGTATGCCTGTCCGACATCCGACTCTTTGTCAGAGGATTATCTTGATTTTTCTTGGAATTTATTTTATATACAGGTTTTTTAAGTGATATACATGCGTCCTGGTTTTCGTCGATTTACTGGAATTTATTTTTCAAGTCAGATGAAAAGAAAGTCACACATGACTGAACAAGGCTAGTTCGTGAATAGGAAATGTCCATGATGGAAGAGAATATAATATTAGACTCCGTGGTTTATAACCTGTATGGATTTGATGTAGATTTTTATCTATTTTTTTTTTTTTTTAGTGATTTTGATCAAGTATTTTTTATATTGTTTTATCTTATTACTTAAACATTTGTTTTGATACTAGTGGTAATTTAGGTGTGCATTTTGCTTTTTTTTTCTTCTTTTTTGTAGGGTTTTTGCTGTGAATTGTGCGATGAATTTTAATACTTATAACATAAATTTACTAAATATATACATATGTCATGTGTTCATGAGTGTGTTGTGTGTGGTAGCAAACTAATACAGTTGGGCTATGCTAGTTTTCTTTTATTGTGCTATCAATGAAATAAATTTCTCTCTAGCTCACTGTGTGAACAGCCCGAGCCTCACTACTCCACGATCTCTTTAAAGTATGTCGAAAAACCGACATCGCTGGGCCACGATCCATTCAGCATTTATACAAACCACTTACCATTCCTCCTGTACACAGTGCGATGGTCTGCAATGGTTCATCATGGCCATTGTTCACCGGACCTTAATAAGATGTGAATGCGATAGCCGAGTGTGGTTATGGAGAGTTAATCCATTCGAGATGATGATTTTTTCGAACACGATCCTCAAGAGCTAAATTTTTTTTTCTTTGTAGAAAATGCTTCAGATAATTTTAGATTTTTTGGTACCAGTAAAATCAAATGCCAATTTTATTGTCCTGTACTTTTACTACTACAGTACGACAATTTACTCAGAATAACTGATAATTGCATTACTGTTATTGCACACGACCACTATGTATTTATATATGAATTTTAGAACATACTTTTTTCGAAAAATAATTTGATGCACAGTTTATGAACTAACGACCCTAAACATACGGTAAAATGTTTAGACTAAATAAGCAACATTGATTTTTGAGTTTGATTTCCTACTATTTACTTTAAGTTTTCTTCCCAGTGAACCCTCGTAACTCACGTATGTCTACGCATCCCACGTAGTCAATCCGAAGGCCATTCAGGACGGGAGCAATCAGTAGGCTTTAAACTGTTCCAAGATCTAAGGGGCCCGATCAGCCTGGGACTGCCAATTCCATCCCTCAGAGAAAAACCACAAGTTAAAAACAAATTGGCAATAGGTGAGGAATCAAGGAAAGGAGAAGAGTCTTAAACAGTGCTAATGATATAATTATAATAAAAACAATGAATTAATTGATTTTCTTACATATGTTTGTCATTGAAGAAATTTCAAACATGAGATATAATCATTAATTAAATAACTTTTTAGCCGAAATTCCGAGTGTCATGAAATGTAATATCCTAAAAGATTTGTATTGGAATTGACCATTCGTTAGCTCTATTACACACTCTGTATCCTAGTGGTGTGGAATAATTCATTTATTTTTAATTTCTCCAACTCTAGTATCTTTTAGGATATTTTCTCTTCATTTGCTGTTTGTTTATATTCCATATTATATATATTATATATATATATATATATATATATATATAACATATTGGTTTTTAAATTATTTTAGATAAAATTATATTTATTGTTTTATCAGCCAGACCTGTTTTATCAATGTGTCTATCTGTCGTACAACATTGTTATTCTTAATTGACATAGTTCCAGAATAAAGTCATTTATTATTATGCTACTCTAATCTTTTTATTTATCTATTAACAATTATTTAGGCTCCTCAACTGGTTGAATAATTTTTGTTTTTTCTAATATTTACACCAAGTTTACTAATTTAATTATAAAATAAAAACATACAAAAACCTTCTTAATGACACATGGGGGTATGGAAAAGCAGTCCCTCAAAACTATTGCAGATAAAAAAAGAAATTACAACCTGAATAACAAGCAACAGGAAATCTGAAAAGAGGAAACAACACTGTGTCGCCTAAGGTTTGGACATTGCGAGTTATCTCACTGCTACCCTGTTCGTGGCTTAGAAGCCCCTACATGCTCGAAACGTAGTGCCCCAAGGACAGTGAACCACATATTAGTAGAATGTCATGAATATACCGCATTGAGAAAGCAGCTAAGTATGGGCGAAACTGTTTGTAAAATTATTCAGCACACCGAAAAAGATGCGAATTAAATAATAGAGTTTCTGAAAAGAACCCAATTTTATAACAGAATTTGAAACAAAAAGAGTTGCCAATGAATTTTCGTGTAGAGACATTCGATAAAATCAATTAATCTATACATTTTAAAAATTCTGGCAAATAAAGTTCAGCTTGAAATCAATATATAAAATTTAGATAAAGCGGAAATTTTACGTAAGACATTAGAAAAAAAAAATTAAATCCCCACTAAAATATCATTAGAATAAAAGTAAAAAATGTTCCTTTCCTTTTCAGATGATTTTTTTGTTTTTTTTTGCAGCAAAGTACAAAACAGTTGCTGATACTCACTATGAAGTTATCTCAATTTCATATAACTTTAAATCTTTAGGAGCTTTATATGGTTTCTACAGAAAATTTTATATTTAACAGTTACATGGTAGCAAACTATATATTGAAATAAAGAATAAAAGAATATTTAAGAAATATCGATGTTCTGAAAACAACAACTGTTTTCGTCTGATGTTCTGAAAGTTTAGTTTAAATACTTTGAAATTTGCATGTTTATTTGTTGATGAATTAATCGTTTTTAAATGGATAAAATGGTATAAACATATTATTAGATATATAGATAATATTTATCTATCTATCTATCTATCTATCTATCTATCTATATATATTATATATATTATATATATATATATATATATTTCCTTATAAAAGGAGAATCGTGTCAAAAATGGAGGTTCTCTTCCACTCTGATTTTTTTCTTATTATTCTTAATATAAAATATATAAAAATAATATATGTGATAAAATAAAACATTGATAAATATTTCCTTTTTCGCACGAGTGCAATTTAGTTTTGAATCGTATCCTAGTTACAATGTATGTGAATTGTTAAGAAAAATTTCAACGAGAATACGACTTTAACTTTTTTTTTTTTCCTTATATCTATATTCACGCCTGTCAAAATGTATCTGACAATCAGCAAATGTGCTGTACAAATTGAGATCAAGCATGGTAGGCATGAAGAAGGAAAATGCCCAGCAGCACCCCTTCCATGGCTTTATTTTATCCGAGGAGGTCCCTCATCCAGCTTCTCTTTAGCCTTCTTCTGACTATCATTTCAGCTATTGACATGTCGTTAATCAGTCTATTGTCGTGTCCGTTTAGTTTACTGTGAAAACGAGTATAGAGTGTTCGTATATGTTGGTCAACTGTTGGTTGTTGTAAGTCCGTATGTAGGGTTCTGTTGTTTACGTACCAAGGAGCTGTCGTTATCAGTCTTAATTTTATTTGTTATTTGTCTTAGTTTTGGAATGAAATGATTCCAGTTTTTGTATGTGAGTCTTTTTTGACGAACCAAAAATCTGTGAAGCATAAGTCTATATTGGCTTAAGAAGGTATGCGTATGTATTCAGTTTATGTCTTAATTTTTAATTTTCAAGATTTAGATAAAAGTGAGTATAGTACTTTCAGTCGATGGTTAAGAGTTTGTCTTTTCAATTTTTTAACTTAAATTGAAAAAAAAATTATTAAAACAGTCCTTAAAATATGAAAATCGGACATATGAAAATTCGAAATAGTAAAATTAGTCCTTTTCGTGTGAATGAAAATCTCTTCATTATGGAAAATGATTATACCAATTTATAAAATTCCTTTATCTTATATGGACGAACAATATTTTATGTTGTAAATATTAAACTATTTGTAAATATTCCTTAGTCCTCACCAATCCGGGTTTCCACCCGGTTATTCAACCCAATCCGCTCTCCTTAAAATAACACAAGACTTACAAAATGCCATTGATCACAAACAATTAACTATAAATATCCTTCTAGATTTCTCAAAGGCGTTACGAAATCCGAAAACTCCTCGTTACCTCTCTAATATTTCCCACTTTGACTATTGATGTACGTAATACGATGGTGTTTCTGGGGATCTCGAGGTAAAAATTAAACGCTTAATTAATTGCTTTGTTCGATTCATCTTCGGGGTCCCTAGGTACACCTCCGTATCCCAATTTTATGACGAGTTGAAGTGGCTTTACCCTTCCAATCCCGCCGTCCAACATACATTTTTGACCTCCTACGATTCAAATCATCTGTCCATCCTCGTTGTACACGCTCCAGGCCTTCGGATTTATAAAGTACGGCCCACCGAACTGCACATTTCGACAGATCATTTCTCATTCGATCCACAATCCTATGGAGTTCCTTTCCTCCTTCCATTCGTCACTCGAATTCTTTTTCTATCTTCAAATCCCGCATATTTAATCACTTAATGAATATCCAGACTCAATAAAATTGTTAATAAGCTTTTTTAATTTTGTTTTCTTATCAATAAAATATGTCTACTTTATATAAGTAATTACTAAATTGTTTATATGTTCTAAGACTCCAAAGCATTTTTTGTACATTCTGTACATTTTATTCTAAAGGGACATGTCCCAGGATAATAAAAATTTTATTTATTTATTTATTTAAATAAGTTTGTCAAAGAGCTGTAATTATTTACCGTTGGTAAGCTGGAGTATCTAGAAGAAGCAGTAGTATACACGAGAATCTCCGATCCATTTATAGGCTGATACGAGAATGTTGGAAGTGTATGACGTTTAGAGAGAGCGTTTATCTTGAACAATATGAATGGTGATAGTGATCCCCTGCCCTGGTGACTCGTCCGTCATTCCTCTATACCGGCCTTCGCTCTGCATTCTTGTTGGAGCAAAATCCTTCGCTCACAGCAACATTTAGGACCTTATGCTAAGGCCTAGGAATGGGTAAAATATTTTTTCGTCCGGAGAGTAATACATGGTTTTACGTTTTACTTTATACACTACTCTATACATATGGTTGTGAAATCATATTTACTTAGTCAATAATGTTTACATATTCTGAAAAAGAATTAGTTGAGATGATCTAATGCTTCAGTTTCAACCGAGAGTCCTTATCTTGCTCACAACGGAACAGAAAAAAAATCATAATCGTCATTTAATGATTTTTTATTTCCAAAAAAGAAAATCCGCTGAACAGACGGTTGTGAAAATGTATAGCACGTATGGCGGTGGTGTCCCTAGAAGAAAGCACCGTCCGTAAGTGGTTTACTCGGTTCAGAACCGGAAATTTTGACTAAAAAATTAACAGTTAAGAGCATTTTATAACTCCGGAACCAGCTTTGTCTCAAATACCAAATTTATAACACTTAAACTCATCTTAAAGATGTGTAATCTGTGTACGTTTCATAATTTTTCACCCAGTCTCTTTTGAGATATTTCCGTATAAACATCGCGAAAAATAAATTTTCGCCAATTTTGAAAATTCATATACAAAAAAGGACTATGTTCTCAAGATCGAAATGGTTTGCTCGGTTCAGAACCGAAAATTTTGACTAAAAAATTACAACAAGATATTGATAACATCAATGCTTGGGTTACGAACAATGATTTGAAGCTGAATGCTGGAAAAACCAAAGACATCCTCACCGGTTCCAAAAAGCTTCTAAATAATCTTCCGTATGATAGTCTACTTTACCTTAACAAACTGCCTATCAACTTCTACACTTCAGTAAAAAACCTTGGAGTCTTTATCGATCAAAATCTATCTTTGAGTGACCGTAAATCGATCGCTACCCTAAAATAATTCCAAAAAATTCCGTGGTTCCATCCCTCCTAAAACGCATATGCTACTGGTCTCTTTTCTCATTTTCCTCCAGTTTGACCACGGACGCCACGTGCTTGGCGGGCTGTCTGAGAAGTTTCATATGAGACTTAAAAGACTAATGGATGAGGAAGATGGTTGGGGGTGCGGTCATAAATTAGAAACACACATTTAAAATAAGTGTTATTTTAATTATGTGCCGACGTTTCGGCCTACAATGTGGGCCTTCCTCAGGGTTGACTCTTAAGACGCTGCCTAAAGGAGTCAATTCAAATTCCTGTTAATCAAAAGACTGACAAACATAACTTGTCACTAGCTTATTCTCAAATATTAAATTTAATAAAGCATCCCTAGCTCATTTTTTAAACAACCATCTGATCATCTCTTCATAATTTTATTTTTATTTATTCATTATCAATTTTTATTTATATATTTATTTAATTTTTGTACTCCCCTTTTATTTATTTATTTGTTTACCTACTAGATTACTGTTTTATTTATCATTTCCTTCGACAGCTCCTTATCGTCATTCGTTGTTGTTTGTTTGTTTATTTATTTAACGTCACTTTATGCTACTATGGCTAATCGGACGATGCTACGGTGGGAGTCCTAAATTTTGCCTATCCAGGTTTTATTAGGATAGGGATCTTTAACGAGTACCTGACATCGCACAGGCTCGGGACCACCTTTTAACGTCCCCTCCGAAGGACGGCGTAACTAAGGATTTTTTACTCCCATTAAAAAATCCTAGGACCACCTGCGGATTTGAACCCGTGACCTTTGGCATGGGAGGCTGTTACGCTAGCCACCCAGCTACAAGTGATCCCATCGTCATTCGTTATTACTTAAGACTCCTTTAGGCAGCGTCTTAAGAGTCAACCCTGAGGAAGGTCCACATTGTAGGCCGAAACGTCGGCACATAATTAAAATAACACTTATTTTAAATATGTGTTTCTAATTTATGACCGCACCCCCAACCATCTTCCTCATCTAATTTCTCAACGGTCAACAAAGCTCCATCATTATAAAAGACTAATGGATTGTTTCATTAGATTCGCATGTGGTATTCACGAGTAGAACTGTCTCTATTCTTCTCTCCGTTGGCAACACCTTCTTGGGTTCGTTCTTTTCCAATTCTTCAAAAAACAAAACAAAAAAAAATTGTTATTATTCAATGCCAGTTTTTTTATCAATGTTCAGGTACACACTTTAGAGAATCTGGGTGTACCTCTAGAAGGCCTCCTTATACCAAAGTTACAACGTAGCAGAAATGACAAAATAAATCATTATTCTGTAATAGCCGGAGTTCGAAACCGAAACTTAAAGAAGCAACTTCTTACTATTTGCTGAAGATTACATAAATGCTTGCCGTTCGAAACGTGAAGTGTTTGATAAATAACGTTCTGTTGACTAGAACAATATTCACTTATATTTATTGTTATGTATTGAGAATACTGAGGGCTCTAAATTCATTATTGAATAATTAATATATTGATAAAGTGAATACTAATGAGCCTTTGTCGGCAAAAGTACAATGGGCCTTTACCTGCCCTCCTTGGATTCTCCAATAGGCCCCCTGCCGTACTTTGGGAAAGTTCCTAGACACCCAGCGGCAGCCAACTCTTGTTGTGGATTAGGTAAAAGTCACACTTATCATAAAAATTTACGAAGGCTGGACCACCGACCGGGGCACTTCCCATATCAGCCCCGCCGAGCTGTCGAGGATGTGGAAGAAGATTCAAACGGGCAATCAAGTCTCATTCCAACCACGAGAAGTCAAGTTCCATCTACAAGAAGAGGAGATGTCCGTCGGGGTGAGAGCAGCTGGAGGATGAAGCAGAGAAGGGGGGCCTAAGACTGATTCCACCTTTGCCAGTTGGCTAAGTTTTTGTAAGGTATCTCTATATTATAATATTGTTTGCAAGGTTAACTGTAATGTCCCTCAGTATTCTCAGGCATTGTGTAAATATATTGTATATGTTTAAGTTTATTTAAATAATAATATCATATCTTGAAATCTTTCTAATTTAATCTTACCCTGCATGCCACCTATTATGATTGGTAAACACGATACCTTTGGAACGGGAATCCAATTGTTTCATTAAATATAGTTTATATATTGATTAAATATATCAATTGGTCTAGTTTTCGAAGCTAACGCTGCCTTAGAAAAGCAGCCGGGCAAAAACATAGCATTATATGCCTCGAAGAAATTTAACATTTAGTTCAAATTATACTGTCTCAGACCGATTAATTAATTACAATCTCTGACCAAATAATAATAATAATTATTATATGAATATTAACCGTGAATTTTTCCTAACGACGGGGTAAATCCCCGAAACGTTGAGGTAAATTAAAAAGTAATGCAACTTTAGTAAATATTGTTAATGTTTGGTAAAGGATTTTTTGTATACATAAATATTAACTACAATTGAAATTAATAATGATTTTTTTAGCAATGTAAAAATATTGATTATGCATATGAAATCTTTATTTGCTGAATTGTAAAAAAAAAGCCTACTGAATATCAACTTTTTTTTTTTCAATTTAATTTGTATTCTTATAGCAGGCTGATATTTTTTTAGAATAATAAAATAGTGAAAAAGGACTTCCCATTTTAGTTTCTAAACAGAATAGATTTCAGGACTTTGCTGGGGACAGTGTAAGCCATTACCTCCTTCGGAATGTTGGCTATTTCCTGGGCCCAAGGGATAATCCTGTGTTGTGTTCCACGTCTTTATCACCCCACCTTCTTCTATAAAAATCCTTGGATGACCATGTCGTTGTGTTTTGTTTGTTCCCTTATGCCCTGATACCTTGCTATCGGAACAACGTCTATTCCAGTTTATGGATTTCTTAAACAATGGCCATATTGATCGATTTCGAGTTGTTTGACCTACGGTTCGTTCTCAATTTTATCTCAGTTATCAGTTCATAATATTTCTACCGTAACTACTAGTTATATATTATACAACAAATAAACGAGAAAAAAAAATTAACAAAGCTATATTATTTTCGTAATTTAAATAGTAATGGATTCAGATAGTTTTTATGTATTCATACCTTCTTTTTTAGATTCAACATTACATATATATATGTGTATGTGATCAGCCAGCTCAAGTAATAGAAGGTTGAGATACACCTATTGCCGAAGTAACAAAGAGTTTCAATCCACCGACCCCAATAACTTTTTCAGTCTTGGGACTTGAACTTCTTTGGATTTCTTTTCACTTTCTGTTGCTATGAAGTATACCTCTTACTCGGCCGTAATCTTCGGAAGCTCTCGGAGAGATTATCTGTATCCACATCTAATGGAGATGGTTTATTAAATTCCATGGCTCAATTCAGTGACTGACTTTCTAACGGGAGCAAAAGTTTCTTGACTGCACGATGCTTGGTTCATTTAAAAAACTTTTGAGAACAAATTGTTTCATCACTTTATTAATTTTACAAATTAATAACAAACAACAACTAATGAACTAGTAAACGTGACCTTTTTACTTTCACTTACCTATATATGAAATATATAGTAAGTATTGCGATCGTGAAAATTTTCGAATTCCAGTTTTCAACGGAAATAAAGTCCCGCAAAATAATCTGTGTACGTGTCCGTGTTTGTGTGTGTGTGTGTGTGTGTGTATGTATGTGGTAAATCAAGCGCGGAAACGATAAGTTGCATAAATCTGAAAATTCATATTTTAAGAGCTTCTATGTCTGAGATGTTGCGGCAAATTTTTCATCAAAACCAGCTGACCAGAAGAGCCACTTCATACCATGCGTTTATACTTTTTTTTTTTTTTTTTTTTTCAAAAAACGCTTTAACGATTTTTATTAAACTCCCTATATTGATGTAAAATTTAATGGGATTTTATATCATGTAGGTTTCATTCTGATTGAAAAAGTCAGATAGGGCTTAAATGCCGATATTTTAAATTTACGTCCTGTTAACTATCTTTAATTTTGTACTTTCAAAAAGATTAACCATATCATCTTTATCGAATTGATGAAGGACGGCTAAATATACAAGTTGGATGCATTTGATGAGCAACCAAAGGATAAAAGAGTAAAACAATTTTTTAATGTAATTTTTGTTTTCTTTTTATAAAAAGAACAGTAATATATAGGTATAATATACCGTTGGAAATGTAAAAAAAATTAGAAAAAATATTATCTGATACACATTGTTGTAAAAGGTAATAAATACAAAGTGACGCATAGGGAATAAACTTATTACTGAATAACAATTTAATATAGTTATATTGTTTAATCTAAATCATATGTTTCCAACGAAGATGAATACCAGTCTTATTAAAATTATCTTAAAATATTTTTCAAATTTAAGTATATTTAATAGTTTTTTAATTGATTTTAATAGTCCAAGTCGTGTGTAGCCCGCACTAGATTTTTTTTTTTTAACTAAACCTAATTAACTCACTTCTGGAGAAATTGTTCAGAGAAGTGGATTGGAGCGAAAAAGGTTGCAACATTAATGGGAGGAAGCTGAATCATCTGAAATTTGTAGATGATATAGTACTGGTTTCGGAAAATGTTAAAGAGATGAAAACTATGTAAGAAAGTCTCCTAATCCACAGCGCAGAAGCAGGTCTGGTCCCAAACTATTCTGAAACGGTACTGATGACATAGTACAAAGAAGGAAATAAAAATTAATAATGTAGCGTTAGGGTATGTGGACGAATTCGTCTACCTCGGACAGCTCGTATCTTTTCATAACCGGATGGCAAAAGAAGTGCAAAGAAGAATAACGATGGGATGGAAAAAATACTGGCTCCTAAAAGAAGTAATGAAGGGAAACTTTAGTTTAGAAGCTAAGAAAGTAATGTTTGAAAGCTGCGTTCTTCCTTCAATTACATATGGATGTCAAACATGGGCATTGACAAAGAAGGAGGAATGCAGGTTAAGCGTATGGCAAAACTCTATCCTAAGAAGCATTTTGCACTACAAGAAGAGAGATAAAATCAAAAGCCTTACTATGCGTAAGAAATCTGGGATAGGCGACATCAAAGAAATAATAAGGAAAATTAAATGGAAATGGGCAGGTCATCTGGCCAGGATTCAAGATGGAAGATGGTCGCTGAGTGTCACTGAATGGATTCCCTACAACCTGAAGAGAAGAAGGGGTCGACAATGTAGACGATGGAGAGATATCCTGAAGCTAGCTGTCGGAACTAATTGGATGCGAACAACGAGAGATAAGGATAAATGGAAGAACCTTTGGAAAGAAATGGCCAACTCCACTTCCCAATAGGTTTGGTCACCGAGGAAGTTAGACCATCACCTCCGTAAGGAGAGTTCTGTAGGGATAACATATTGTAAATATCTTAAGCAACTAAGGAACATTAATTATATAGTTTTGTTTTTGTTTTTTTCATTTAACAAGTATATGCATTATTATTATTTTTCACTTAGCATTATATTTTTTTTTAATTATATGAGAACTTTTTATTAGATTATATTAGAAATTATTTTAGAACTAAAAGTAAATATTATAATTTTAAATGTTATCCTTGCAATAAAGGCTTTATTCATTCATTTAATTAACTCATGTTTTTAATAAATACATTATACTAACCAAAAAGAATATATTCTTCATTTATGAAGGTTGAATGTGTTGGCATTATAATTAATAATAGAGAGCTTTATAAACAATGTCATGTTTTGAGTTATCATACACCAATATCACCTTTCAGTGTTAGGTATACATCAAATAAGCAATTTCCTATCACAATGCTCACGAACGATTGTAGCAAAGATCTCACGCAAACTTTTGTAATCTGGAATATCCAATGATGTTCATATCTGAAAATCGATATTTAAAATTAACTTGGTTATCTCTTCAATACGATCGTTTTGTTTTTATTAGTCACTGAAAAAATATCTGACCTGGTTTGCTAAAAAAAATTTTGATTTGTGCAATTATTTTTTAGAATATTAATGCCTTACGAGGGACAAATAATAATTAAAAGAGTTGTTTGAAGTTGAAAATTCTATTTATTTTATGTTTAATGTGTATTTTTATTAATTATTAAAAGTGAGTCAGTCGCACATCCTTGGTTATAAGGTTATTTAGGTTTTTCGATATTACAGGGTTTATCATCACCCAAAGGGCCTAGCCGGATAAGCATGTGAAATCTGCCCCCGCGTGTATTTGAACCAAATTTATACCATTGAGTCACACCTATGAGAAACAACCTTACGCAAATATTTAGCCCCTTAATCCTAACGGGGGGGAAGTTATGGAGGGGGAAAGATAAAACAAAAAAAATTGTTTTCTCCTGAACTGCTCAACCGATTTTCACGAAAAAAATATGTTATGGATTTTATAAATAGGTTTCAAAAAATATTTTTTTAGATTTTTTTCCACGAAAATGTTGGTCCCTAAAAATTTTTGAATTTTTCAAAAAAATATTTTTTAGTTATGATGGTTTGGTACACCTCCAATTTTTCGCTACTTTATTTCATTATAGGGTCCTCCATAACATATATTTTTTTCAATTTTATCGGAAGTGTACCCCATGGTGAAAAATAAAAAAAAATTTTTTTTCTCCTGAACGAATCAACCGACTTTCACGAAAAAAATATATGTTAATGGTTTTCTAATAGAGTTTCAAAAAACATTTTTTTGAATTTTTTATTTCGAAAACGTGAGTCAAAATTTTTATTTTTAATTTTTCAAAAATAAATTTTAAATTATGTTAGATTAGTACACCAACAATTTTTTACTAATTTGATTCATTGGGGGGTCCTGCACAATATTTTTTTTTTTAAGTTGGTCTAAAATGTACCCAATAAGGAAAAATAAAAAAAAACAGCATTTTTTCAGCTCTCTGAGTAGTAGCTGGTCACGCATGAAGAGTAGGGATAGAGCTGTAGGATCGTAATGTTATTAGGTATCACTTACACACTATGCACATACATACTATTTATTATACCTACTATTATAAATATCTTATATTGGATCGAATATATTTATTTTTTTTTCCACTTAGTTAATTTTTTTACTTGGATAACTACTACACACCACTATATGCTATATTTATATAAAACGTAACTAAAAAGATTTTTTTAATATATATTTGTTCATATTATTTTATGTTAATCAAAAAAGTTATGATGACAGACTAGCATGAAGTGTTCGACAAAAAGCCTGTCGACTGTTAACCTTTTTTATTATTTAACATATAATAATATAAAAAAATATATATTAAAAAATCTTTTTAGTTACGTTTTATATAAATATAGCGTATAGTGCTGTGTAGTAGTTATCCAAGTAAGAAAAATTAACTAAATACAAAAAATAAATAAATATATTCGATCCAATATAAGATATTTATAATAATAGGTATAATAAATAGTATGTATGTGCATAGTGTGTAAGTGATACCTAATAACATTACGATCCTACAGCTCTATCCCTACTCTTCATGCGTGACCAGTTACTACTCAGAGAGCTGAAAAAATGCTGTTTTTTTTTTATTTTTCCTTATTGGGTACATTTTAGACCAACTTAAAAAAAAAAATATTGTGCAGGACCCCACAATGAATCAAATTAGTAAAAAATTGTTGGTGTACTAATCCAACATAATTTAAAATTTATTTTTGAAAAATTAAAAATAAAAATTTTGACTCACGTTTTCGAAATAAAAAATTCAAAAAAAGGTTTTTTGAAACTCTATTAGAAAACTATTAACATATATTTTTTTCCTGAAAGTCGGTTGATTCGTTCAGGAGAAAAAATTGTTTTTTTTATTTTTCACCATGGGGTACACTTCCGATAAAATTGAAAAAAATATATGTTATGGAGGACTCTATAATGAAATAAATTAGCGAAAAATTGGAGGTGTACCAAACCATCATAACTAAAAAATATTTTTTTGAAAAATTCAAAAATTTTTTGGGACCAACATTTACGTGGAAAAAAATTTAAAAAAATATTTTTTGAAAACTATTTATAAAATCCATAACATATATTTTTTTCGTGAAAATCGGTTGAGCAGTTCAGGAGAAAACAATTTTTTTTGTTTTATCTTTCCCCCTCCATAACGTCCCCCCATTAGGATTAAGGGGTTAAAAATTTGCGTAAGGTTGTTTCTCATAGGTGTGACTCAATGGTATAAATTTGGTTCAAATACACGCGGGGACAGATTTCACATGCTTATCCGGCTAGGCCCTTTGTTTATATTTTTAAAACTTGTTAATTGGCTTTTTTTATCATAATAAATTATTTGTTTTTGTTGCAGGTGAGTTTCATTGATACTTTTGAATGTAAAATACCAGCTTCTGAGCTTGGTAAGTAAGTTTCTATTCAGATTGTAACTTATAAAATTTAAGTAAAAAAAATCAACTTATGGAAACACTTGAAATTTTTATGAAACTAAACAAATATTAATGCAGACTCGATATTTTGCAGCGAGAGTGTATAAATAAATAACAAACAGTTTTATAGCTCGATGTAAAGTTTTATTTACGTTCAGGAGTTCTATTCTCTGAAATAAAGCGAAACGTAGTTTATTGATAATTTAAATATCTATTTTAGTCTGTATCCGGCATGTATAGAAATAGAATAATACGATGGCTCTATGTATATATATATATATATATATATATATATATATATATATATATAATAATGGGTATGTTGAACTATATATTTTGCGCCTTTTTTTTTCCAATATAGAACATTTTTTATTATTTAAATTTACTCCATTTAAATATGATGATGTTGGGTTGTGTCACATGAAATGTCCGTTTTCAAGGTAAAGGATTTTTATTAAAAATACGATATGAAAATAAGATAATTATATTACAAGTATTTACCTTCTTTTTCTACACATTTTTCCCAACGTGACACCAACTTTTTTATCCCCGCACTGAAAAACTCTGAGCTTTGAAGTGAAACAAAATCTGAAAACGCCCCTTTCACTTGATAATCATTTTCAAAAAGTTTTCCTTTGACGATGTTGTCTAAATCCTGAACAGGTGGTAATCTGTTCGAGACAAGTCGGGAGAGTATGGTGGGTGCAGAAGAACTTCGTAGCCCAGTTCTTTCAATTTTTGCACGGTATGTTTTGAAACATGCCGCTCAGTAAAATCATGAGGTGCCCATGCATCCAGCTTTTTTACTTTCCCAATACACTTTAAATGTCTGGAAACGGTAGATGCCATTGCATTTAGTTGTGCTGAGAGTCCTTTAACTGTTTGGTAGGGGTTTCCTTCTACTGTATGTTTGAAGACATCGTTGTCTATTACGGAATGAGGTCTTCCTCGGGGCATGTTTTCCAAGTCGGTATCCCCAGCTGAAAACTTAGCAAACCAATCGACGAATGGTCCGTTCATTAACACTCCCTTCCCCAAACGCCTTGCAAATATTTCTAGCGGCCTCAGCTGCTGAATGAGTTTAAACTCGTACAAAAATATTACTCGAAAATCGCGTGTTTCCATGTTCATATTTGGAGGTATACTAAAAATTGGGTAATTGATTGGGAAGCTAATGTTTATAATAAAAAGGTAGAGGATTAGTAACTGTTTACTTCATATATGTAAACATACGGAAGAAAACAAAGAGACCTGCAAAAATCCGTTATGTATTTCAGAAACTATAAAAACGGACATTTCATGTGAAACAACCCAATATGTCATAAAAAAAAAGAATAAAAATGATTTTTTTATATTAGTTTAGATTTATTTAATTGCTTATTGCTTGTTATTAAATTGCTTTTATGATACAATGATGTTTAAAACCAGATATTTTGAGATAAGGGGACACTAAACCTGATGTTAACGATAAATTTATAAATGCATAGGCTTAAAATAAAGTTTTAAAATTGCTTATGTATCTTGTTTTCTTGTAAAATTTTAACTTCATTGTTTATGGCCTGTTCACAATTAATATTTCCAATACCAAAATTAATTCTCTTGTCAGTAAAGTTTGAAAGCTTTTCACAATGATGAGGCATGATCTCGTCATCCTTTGCCGAACGCTTCCATGATCCTCATTGGTCCTAATGGTACAAAGCTTTGTCCATTTTCCATAATTGACAATGGTACTCGGTGTTTCTATTATTTTCACTGGAGGTGAATAATATAGCTAATTTCTCAGGAGGTATGGAAACACTAAAGATCTAGAGGACTTAACCTCACAAACTCTTGTGACCAAAAAAAAAAAAACCTGTCGTTTAGAAATATTTAAAAACAATTATTTGTACCATACTTATTACAAAAATGTATTGCGGTGCTCTAACTAATTAATTCATGCTACTCTACGCCCTAGATGTTACAAACCGTTTTTCGTCAAAATCAGCTAACCAGAAGAGCAACTTTATACCATGCATTTTGCACCTTTTTACGATTTTATCAAAAACGGCTCTAACGATTTTGATTAAACTCGCTATATCGATGTAGAATTTAATGGGCTTTAATATCATGTAAGTTTCATTCTGATTGATAGTCTGATGGGCTTAAATGACGATATTTTAAATTTTCTTCTTCTAAAGTACCTTTAATATTTAAGATTCTGTAAAAATAACCGTATTATTTTGTTACTATTGATGAATAACGGCTAAATAAGCATGTTGAGAGAATTCGATAAACAAATAAAGGAGAAAGGATTAAGTTTTTTAATACAAGAATAGTAATATAGACTATAATATACCGTTAGGTAGCTAAAGATTTTTGAAAAAATATTATCTAATACACGGAATTGTAAAGGTTAATAGAGAGTGATAAAAAGCTGATAAAATTAAATCTTTGTTGTTATGTTATGTTACAAAAAGTTTTTCGTCTAAATCAGCTAACCAGAAGAGCAATTTTATACCATGCATTTTGCACCTTTTTACGATTTTATCAAAAACGGCTTAAACGATTTTGATTGAACTCGCTATATCGATGTAAAATTTAATGGGCTTTACTCTCATGTAAGTTTCATTCTGTTTGATAGTCTGACGGGGCTTAAATGACGATATTTTAAATTTTCTTCTTCTAAATTACCTTTAATTTTTAAGATTCTGTAAAAATAAACCATTATCTTGTTACTATTGATGAATAACGGCTAAATATGCATGTTGATTTTATTTATTTATTTTTTTTTTTTTTTGTGAGAAATGAAGTGAAATAAGTTTCTTTTCATTTTTTTATTTTCTTTGTTATTACTATTTTTCTTTAATTATAATATTATTTTATATTGTGTAGCATAATTTGCATTAGACTATAAAATTGAAAGATTTATATTTTGTTAACAGATTACTTTAAATTGCTCAATTGTTCAAGTTTTTATTTTTTCTTTTGTTTTGTTTTACATTTCTTTTTCTTTGTAATTTCAAAAAGTATCCTTTATTTTTGTCATATTAATAATGTCTGTAAACAGACTTCAGTTGTTTTTATTACTTTCACTTACTATATATAGTAAGGGGAAGTATTGCGATCGTGAAAATTTTCGAATTCCAGTTTTCAACGGAAATACACGTTTTAGGGTCCCCTGAGTCCAAATAACCAAGTCCCGCAAAAAGGTCTGTGTGTGTGTGTTGTGTGTGTGTGTGTGTGTGTGTGTCTGTGTGTGTGTGTGTGTGTGTGTGTGTGTGTCTGTCTGTGTGTGTGTGTGTGTGTGTGTGTGTGTGGTAACTCTCGGGCGGAAACGGTAAGTCCTATGAAACTGAAATTTCATATTTAAGACAACTATACGCCCGAGACGTGACAAAACTTTTTCATCAAAATGAGCCTACCAGAAGAGGCACTTTATATCATGCATTTTTCACCTTTTTTCGATTTTCTCAAAAACGGTTCCGACGATTTTGATTCAACTCGCTATATCGATGTAAAATTTAATGGGCTTTAATATCATGTAGGTTTTATTAAGATAAAAATGGTCTGACAGGGCTTAAATGCCGATATTTTAAATTTTCTTCTTCTAAAGTACCTTTAATTTTGTAGATTCAATAATAATAACTAAATTATCTTGTTAACGCTGATGAAAAACTGATAAATATATAAATTGAATAAATTCGATACCCAACTAAAGGAGATAACAGAAAAAATATTTTTTTAATGCAATTTTTCATTTTTGAACATAAGAGCAGTAATATTCATGTATGATATACCATTGGGAAGCTAAAGATTTTATAAAAATTATCATCTCATACACAAGCTTTTAAAAGTTAATAGAGAGTGATGAAATGAACATAAAACTAACTAATTATTTTAGATAATAATATAATAAATTTTTGAATCAAACACATGTTTCTATAGAAATTTAATTTAATTTATTACTTTCACTTACTATATATAGTAAGGGGAAGTATTGCGATCGTGAAAATTTTCGAATTCCAGTTTTCAACGGAAATACACGTTTTAGGGTCCCCTGAGTCCAAATAACCAAGTCCCGCAAAAAGGTCTGTGTGTGTGTGTGTGTGTGGTAACTCCCGGGCGGAAACGGTAAGTCCTATGAAACTGAAATTTCATATTTAAGACAGCTATAGGCCCGAGACGTGACAAAACTTTTTTCATCAAAATGAGCCTACCAGAAGAGGCACTTTATATCATGCATTTTTCACCTTTTTTCTATTTTCTCAAAAACGGTTCCGACGATTTTGATTCAACTCGCTATATCGATGTGAAATTTAATAGGCATTAATATCATGTAGGTTTTATTAAGATAAAAATGGTCTGACAGGGCTTAAATGCCGATATTTTAAATTTTCTTCTTCTAAAGTACCTTTAATTTTGTAGATTCAATAATAATAACTAGATTATCTTGTTAACGCTGATGAAAAACAGGTAAATATATAAATTGAATAAATTCGATACCCAACTAAAGGAGAAAACTGAAAAAATATATTTCGTATGCAATTTTTTGTTTTTGAACATAACAACAGTAATATACATGTATGATATACCGTTGGAAAGCTTGAGATTTTAGAAAAAATATTATCTCATACACAATCAATTGATACAAGTGATTATTTTAGATAATAAGGTAATCAATTTTTTAATAAAACTTATATTTTTATAGAAATTCCATTTAATTTATTGTTTGATGATTTCACTCATTTTTATATCTAACTGTATTTGAAAGTTCTTTAATTTATTCTAAAAATGGAGGTAAGTGAAAGTCGTGTGTTGCTCGCACCAGATTTTTTTGTATTTTTTGTGCTATTGTTAATATTGTCAACATATGAAGCGTAATGACCAACTTCTTTTACCCCAAAAACAAATAAATATTATTATTATTATTATTATATAAATATGCATGTTGAGAGAATTCGATAAAAAATAAAGGAGAAAGGATCAAACATATTTTTTCATGCAATTTTTGTGCTTTTGAACACAATTATAGTAATATAGACGTTTAATATACCGTTGGATAGCTAAAGATTTAAGAAAAAATATTATATAATACACGGAATTGTAAAGGTTGATAGAGAGTGATAAATAGCTGATAAAACTAAATCTATGTTGTAAATAAAAATGTAATGGATTATTTAATAAAACACATGTTTCTATTGAAAATCATTATAATTAATTCTTTAACGATTTGTTTTTATCTATAAATGTATTATAAATTCTTAAATTGATTTTAACAACGGAGGTAAGTGAAAGTCGTGTGTTGGACGCTCCATATTTTTGTAATAGAATGGTACAAAAAAAATTTTAAAATTATTTCTAGATATTTGTTCGATGAGGTAATCAACCATGCAACCGCCTACTTGACCAATATCGTCACCACTCATGTAGGATTCGGATGACGATTTTAGGACGAGGTTTTGATTTAATATTGATTAATTTACCATACAAAGGATCGTTCATAGCTTATACCGCGATATTTATAAATAAATTATAGATAAGTTACTTATATTTATGAAATAACCCTTAAGTGATAAAAAAAACTTATTTTCTAAATTATTCATTTTTCAAAGAGTCACGTAATAAGGAATAAAAAGAGGATAACCATGGACTTTTAATTTTAAATATGAAAAGAAAGAGAAATAAGAAAACTTCCGATTAATTGAAATATATTTTCATTTATTATCGGGACGCTAATAGAAATCAAACAAGTGTTTAATTACCGAAAACAATCTTATAAGTAGTTTTTTTTACAATACATGAATTCAAATTTTTTTTCATCAATTGATGTTTTTTAATCAAATGAAACAATAATAACAAAACATTCATTTTCAACATAATCTACATTAACAAACGTATTCTTCTTTCCAACGAAATTTCAGTGTGAATTGAGACGTTGATTCCCAAAAGGTACTAAAGGACATTTTTTTCAAAGTTGATATTTTCACATATTTGTATTCTCATAGCTTAGTTTTATTTAAATCCGTCATCAAATTTTATCTAAAAAACATAAAAATCCTTTTAAAAAGTATTTAAAAATTGCATTTCATTACAAGAGGTACTGAATACACATTTTATGTCATTCCAAAAGGTACTATATCCATGTTTCGTTCCAAAAGGTACTATATCCTATGTAAACAGATATAACCTTTCCTTTCATTTCCTTCCAAAAGGTACTAATTTCCTACTATACGGCAGAAGCACCCTATCTCGTAATATATCACCATTAATTTTTTGTTTTCATCATTTTATGCATTTTTATTGGTTCATTTAGCACGTCTTGAATCACCGCCATTATTTTGATCACTGATTTTACCCTAATAATCAGTTTTTAGGCTATTTAAAACAATTTAGTTGCGTCGCTTTGGTTCTTTTAGGTTTTCAATTAAATTAAGTTTTTTCATAGTATTTCTTCATGCAGCAACAACTCACATTTAAATAGAATAATGGTATTCGGTGCAGCAAATAGTTGGAATTAGCATTCCACGAACTTGCTAAATATGTGAAGAAAATCCGTGCCTGATCTAACTTAGTAGTCGTTTTTTTTATGTTAAATAAAATCTCAAAAGTTATTATTTATCAGTATCTATGATTAAATATTGTTTACGCGTCGTTAATAATATAGTTAAATTTGCTAAACTCACACAAATAGTAAATACAAGTTCAAAACAAACTTCATAATTACATACTTTCTTATTATAGTGCCATAAATAGATAAATTATCCTTTGAATTTTTACTTTCCTTATGAAGAATAGATTATCAATGTAATTAATTAACAAAGAAAGATATTTTTCAGGGAGCATATTGTAAATTTGCAAAACTTAGTAATTAACGGTATAAAGACGTTAGTTATCGGTAAAGTTGTATCAGGAAGGTTATAGTGACTGTTACCAACTTATCTCGCGTTATATTCTTCCAAAAAGTACTATATCCCTTTTAATCCTTTTCAAAAAGTACTATATCCATGTTTCGTTCCAAAAAGTACTATATCCATATTATATTGTTTAAAATCATCGGAAAAATGAGTTGGCAACACTCTTAAAAATCAACTATTGATTTTAATAAAAAAAGAATCACGTAAATTAATCCAATAATAAATAAATGGCAGATTTTTGCGTTTCCTGTAAAATTTTCTAAAGTGGATATAGTACATTTTGGAAATCAACGTCTCAATTGCGAATTTAAAAAAAGTTTTCACTTCTACAAGGAGTCACACTCTATGACTGCCTGAATTTTAATTTTTTTTTTAAACTTCTACCTTCTCCACAAATCAGTCAAAAACGGAGATGAGAAAAATGTGCTATGTTTGAAATTCTAAATTAACTTTATCTGTTGATCGGATAAAAGAATATGGAAGGGGGAAATTAACAACTAATAATGTGACGCCTGTTAAATGCCCATTTAAAGCAAATTAGCGAGAGTGAAGTTAGCACTTAAAAAACCTTTTGAAAAGAGAATTTATTCCCTCAAAGGCTTTGAGATTGCTGGGCTAAACGCTGATTGTAACGGAAGAAAAACAATTAGACCTCCGTAATTGTTTCAGGGTTTCTTTTTTTTTTTTTTTTTATAAGTATAAAACTTCAGGTCCTTGTAACTTGATGTTACGTAAATTTTTGTAAGCAATTTCCGTGTATGTCTTATTTATGTTTTTTTTTTTATAAAGGAATTCAGTCCAATTATTATTTTTTTTATTGTTTTATGTTTGTAATTCCAATTAGCCAGTTCTTTGGTAATATTTTGTATTTCTTTAAATGTAAATATTTTGATCAAAATTAAATTATAAAAATCTTCTACGCGAAACATCTGACTTTTACATGCCTTACTAATTTTAGTAGATTTTAGATTTTTTAAGTAAATTAAAGTTGAATTAAGATTATATTGTTTTGATGAAAACATTGATTTTAGCTTAATCATATAACAATAGAAATTATAATCTTTAAAAATTTCTTACGTATCCTCAACCAACTTCTTTACCATAAAGTCAAAACGATCAATAATACCCTATAGCTTTAAGACTTATCAGTTTTCAAGAAAAATAAATATTATATTTTTAATAATTACATTTGTCAAAGTTGTTTTCAAGTGAAAATATTCCCATTCGGTGGATCAATGTATATCAATCACATTTATGTTGCAAACGTGACTATATACCACGATTACGTTACAGCTAAAATATATTGAGTAATTTTGGGTATGCCTACTTCTACTGGATCGCTGTTGTATATTAAACAGAATAAAATGGCAACTTGTTAGAATTATGGTTGATCAGGAAAGTGATTATAAAACAACTTAACCTATTACTATAATTAACCTAATATAAATATAAATATCTGGTTTCTAATATCAGAATACATTGAAAAAATAGAACAAAACTACACTTCTTTATCTTTGTTTGCGGTTTGAATGTTATTGAATGTACTTGAATGTTAGAATCGGGAATAATTTTTTCAGTTGAAATTTTAATTCGGTATCGAGAAGATTTAGTAGTGCTAATGGAGACAGGCGATCGGTCACCCATTTTTTATAATTTATTGGGTGAAAAAATAAAATATATTTTAGATAATAAAACAACCGCAGATTAAAAACCGTTTTATCATTAAGTAAGTAACTATAGGGATAAAGAAAAAAACAGACAATGAAATTTTTACAGATAAACGAAATAATTAGAAAAAAGAAAGAAGTTAAAATGTAATTATAAAAGAGGAAGTAAAATGCTCGTTTTAAGTAATTTTTAGGAAAAATATAGAATAAAAGGATAAGAAATAGAGAAACTCGGGGACGACTATTAATTTTATACCTAAATAGAAAAATTAGCTTAACTTAAAAAAATTTTTTTTTTTTTTTTTTAACATCATTTATTGAAATTTACAACTGTACTTCAAGGTACAACAAGTAAATGTGACAAAAGTTAAATGGCGTGATACAAACTTGAAGAAGAACTACCCAATGGCAGCACTCCTGTAACTTTTCTACACTAGAAGGTCTCGAGGCCATCTTCTTTTCAGACGCCTCGGAGGATTGTCAGGAATTGAGGAGGAAGAAAGTATTGAAACAAGAGGATTAGGGTGGGAATGAAGTTTGTCATGAAAGGAATGGTATCTAGATCGGGCCAAATCAGCAACATACGGAACGTTGAGGTCTTTATGGATAAGTTTGTTCGTGACAAAATAAGGAGCATTTAGGATTTTACGAAGGATTTTGGATTGTAGGGATTGGATACGGGAAGAATTCGATGGTTTAGTAGAGCCCCAAAGCTCCACTCCGTAAGTCCATATCGGCCTTATGATAGTCATGTAGATGAGTCTTTTGTAGTTAAGTGGAAGATTAGAACGTTTGTCTAGTAAGTGTTGAAGAAGTCGAAAACGTCGTGCAGTTTCCTGTCGTTTCAGTCTTGTGTGAGGATTCCAAGTAAGGCGTTTGTCAAGGTGCAGTCCTACATATCGGATTTGTTCAACCGGAACAAGAGGAGTATTATTGAAGGAGACAGTAGGGCAGGATGTCATAGGTTTACGACGAAGGGTAAAGGTAATTTGGTTGGATTTGTTGGCATTAATTTTAATTCTCCAGTTCTGACACCATACCTCAAGGTCTCTGAGGTGGGATTGGAGAGTTTGAGAGGCAATAGTTGGATCAGTATTGACTGATAACACACAAGTGTCATCAGCATAGGTAGAAAGGAAAGTGTTAGGATGGGAAGGGATATCAGCTATATAAACTGTGTAAAGAATGGGTCCAAGGATACTGCCTTGAGGAACACCAGCAAACTGACTAATTATGGATGAATAGGAATTATTATGATTGACTTTGAAGGATCTGTCAGTGAGGTAGGACTGGATAATAAGGAAGTATGTTGGGGGGAGGAATTTGCGGAGCTTGTAAAGCAACCCTGGGTGCCAGACTCGGTCAAAGGCCTGTTCCACGTCGAGGAAGGCTCCCGTACAATACAAGCCGCGCTCCAATGTAGACGATACAACGTCCACCACACGATGACATTGCTGGATAGTGGAGTGGGACGTTCTGAATCCAAATTGATGATGAGGAATTATGGAATTAGTATCAAGGATGGGATACAGGCGTTTCAGTATAAGCTTTTCCAAGATTTTTCCCATGATTGGTAAAAGTGAGATGGGACGGTAAGAAGATGGATTTTCTGGCGGTTTCTTAGGTTTGGGTATCATTTTGACAATGGATAATTTCCAAGAAGCAGGAAAGTATGTGGAACGGAGTACGGAATTATATATGTAAGTGAGATATAGGATAGCTTTTCGAGGAAGTAGTTTTAAAATATGGGAAGTTATAAGATCATGCCCAGGAGCTTTGCGGGATGGTAAACTCTGAATGATGTTAGATATTTCCGAAGGATGGAACGCTGTAGGAGGAAGGACCATTTGGAGTGGGATATCTAATTCATCTTCTATAAACTTAGTGTGCCCGGAATTATGGATATCTGGATGTGGATTAAAGGTTCTAAAAAGGTGCTGACCGAATATCTGGGCCTTCTCTTCATCAGATCGTGTCCAGATACGTGAATCAGTTAGGAGTGGATGATTACAGTTTTTGAACTTTAGTAGCTTTTTTGTTGTCATCCATAATGATCTGTCTGTAGTAGTAAGATTTTCGGTGAAGTTGAGTAAGTTTTGAATTTTTATTTTTCTGATTTCAGATTTTAGTCTGTTAGTCAGTTTATTATAATAAGTTTTGTCTGATGGATATCTAGTCCTATGCCACTTCGATCTTGCCCTGCGTTTTTCCCTTAATAAGATTCGAATGTGCTGTGGCAAGGTAGTCTCCTGTGAGTTAGTAGTAGTAATGGTTGAAGTGTTGTCAAGTATGCTATTGCTAATTGAGTCAGTCAGATGGTCAACGGCTTTATCAATATCATGTTTAGTCTTAAGTGGGATCTATAAGTTCAGTTTGGTTTCCAAGTCACATCTGAATCCGTCCCAGTCCACTCGTCCTGTAATCAGAGAGGGAATGGTGGGTTTAGGAACAAGGCTCGAGTGCAAGGAAAGCAAAACTGGGCTATGATCAGATGACAGGTCATTTAGGGATTTTATTGTGGATTGGGAGGAAGATATCTGAGAGGAAACAAATATATCAAGGATATCAGGACGTTTTTTGAGGGATGTTGGCCAATATGTTGGGCTCGTAGGAGAAAGGATAGTATAGCAATTGGAGGTAGAGACTCGAGAAAGGACATTACCACGGGAGTTGGATGTCCGGCAACCCCATCGTTGGTGTTTGGCGTTATAGTCTCCTCCAGCAACGAAGCGCGGTCCTAGGGATCGGAAGAGGGTTTCAAGTTGATTAGAGGAAAGGGAGTTACCAGGAGGACAGTATACAGCTGAGAGTGTAAGATGGAAAGGACGAGTTGAAATGATTACCGAGGTTGATTGTATGGCATCAGTTGGAGTAGAAGGAATCAGGGAATGGGATAAAGATTTATGAATAAGGATGCATGATCCAGCATGGGAAGTGTTGTCGGGATGGTCAGATCTATATGTGATGTAGTCGCGTATGTAAAAATTTGATCGTTGTGTGAAGTGAGTTTCAGTAAGTAGAGCTATGTCAATGTGGTTGTCATGTAGAAATAAGTCCAGTTCGTCACGATGGTTATGCAGGCCATTAGCATTCCACAAGATAATCGCTAGGGGCTTTACACTCATCGTTGGAGATTAAATGGGACTTGAGAAAGGACTCTGGTGAGAAGGGTGATCAGCGGTTGGATGGTAGCTCTGAGATCAGAGAGAAAGGACTCAAGGATGGAGTATATATTGGAAGGATCTTGGTTTGGATACGGATGTGGATAAGATACATGGGGTGGATAATTTATTGGTTCAGGATTGTTGGCTGGGGGCTGAACTCGCCGTGGAGTACGAATCTGTTCAGTCCGCTGAGATAATGGAAGTTGGGGCGTTGGGTGATTCGGTGGATCATAAGGACGTTCAGGAATTTTTTTAGGGTTCTCAGGAGGGAGTTTCACCTGTAAAGGTAGATTATGGGGTGGGATCGGTTGACGGGAAGCTGGTGGTTTAGGACGGGAGACCGGAGGCTTGAATTGGGAGTTTGGAGGCGCCTGACTAGTAGTTGGTTGCTTCCTTGGAGTGGTGACTTCGGAGAGAGATTTCCTGGTTTCCTCAGTAGGAACTCTGGTTGCAGGTGTGGCAGGCTGCTGTGGAGCGATCCTATTGGCAGGTTTCTGAATTTCAGGAAAATCAGATAAATTATTCATCTCTGGTACCTGAGGACGAATCTTCTGATCCACTCTTTGTACTGATGAATTTTGTGATCTCTGGCGAAGAAGGCTTTTGTAAACGACACAACCCCTATAGCTAGCCGGGTGGCCCTCCCCGCAAAGAACACATTTTGCTGGTTCAGTCTGAGATTTCTGGCAAGTGTCAGAGGCATGTGGTCCGGCACACTTAACACACCTAGCCGGGTGGTAACAATAAGATTTTGTGTGTCCAAAGGTTTGGCATTTGGTGCACTGGACTATAGTAGTTCTTTGCCTAGGCTCTTCAAAACGGACAGATGAGTACACCAGCCTTCTCACCTGAAATATTTCCGGATTATTACCGGCTGGTTCGAGATCTATAAAAAATAATGGAAAGGGATATTTTTCCCTGGGGTGTGTCACTGAAGAAATGTTCCGTGCGTGATGACCAATTTCTTCCAGACCTCTTTTGATTGCTTCAGTGGGAGTAGATGAGTGGAGCCCGCGTAAAACCACTCGATATGACTTCTCTTGTTTCAACTGATAACAGTGAAAATCGTAGTTTTTTGAGCTCAAATAACTTACTAGTTTTTTGTAATTTTCTTTTGTGGTTGTATTAATTTTGATATCGTTTATTCGGGAGAAACATTCAAAGTTCGGTTGTCCGATGAGAGCGGCGATTTCATCACCAAACGATATAAAATTACTAATATTGGATACATAGATAGGAGGTGGCTCAGGATCAGAAAATCCGTGAGGCTGGTTTTCAATGTTGACTGAAGCGGAATGGCTGATAATAGAAGAAAGTGGTGTGGCGTTTGAAGTGGACGGCGCTGGAGATTCAAGTTGGTTGGCTGCAGTGGTGCTGCGGGTTTTTGGCGGAGAAGAAATTGATTTTGGCGGTTGCTTAGACTTGGCCGATTTATTTTTTTTTTTGTTTGGCGAATTACCGCCGGACCCAGTGTTATTCCTGTGGCGTTTCTGGCGTCGCGTTAAGTATTGGGAATCTGATTCGCTAATCTCAGAGAATGGCGTTTCTTCCCCTGATTCATCATTAGATAGAGTTTTGTCTAAATCCATGATGAATACGGTAGAAAAAAAAATAAATATAAAGTCCTCTTATATTGTGAGCTAAATAAAAATAAATTGAAAAATAAAATAAAAAAGAAGAAAAAAAATTATGTTGACTTATATTAATTACTAATAATAGAAAATTAACGTAAAAATCTTAAAACTAAACTATTTACATTATATACATATACATAAAAAACGTAAAACAAAATGAACATTTCTGATTTAGTAAAATAAAAATAATGTCCTAGAAAAAGAGAAAAAACACAAAACATAAAAAAAAAAAAAAAAAAAAATATATATAATAATAATAAATATAATAATATATATATATATATATATATTAAAATAAAGTCTATCAGGAAGAAAATAAAAGTTTATATGAAGAACGTCTAGGTTACGAAGTCGGAAATGTCAATATTGCCGACCGAGACCTTGTAAACAAAGATGAGGATTAGTAAGTCCTAGCCTAGGCCTTATCTCCAGCCTAGGACGGCCACCAGTCTATTATTGTCTATCGAACTAATTGCCACTCACCTCGTGATATGTGTTCGTTAATGTGTTTATCAGTGCAACCACTCACGATTTACAAAGTTTGAAGCATTTTCAAGCAGTATCACATTGATGAGAAGGAAACTAACATAGAGCAATACGTAAGTAGAACTGTGCCAGTCGCCATTTGAACTTAAAAAAAATAAAAAATTAAATAAGAAATTAAAGTCACTAACTATATAACCAAATTAACTTAATTTATGAACGCAACTAAAAAATACTAAAATTAAACTAAATAAAAGAGAAGCAATGGAACTCAAGAAAGCAGTAAAAGGTACTAAATATATCAATAAGAAATAAGTCTATACTAATGCTAAATAAATCAATCAATAAAATACAAATACAAATAATAAAAAACTTAAAGTAGACAAGAAAATTAACTTAAACTAACAAAAATTTAAACTGTAAGTAACTGTTGTTGTTGTTGTTGGTTTGGGTCTGTAGGTGTAAAACCCGAGGGTCATCAACGACTTTATTTCATTTGTTTATTTTATTTAATTGTAAGTAACTGTATATATAAATAAACAAACAAGAAACAACAATAACAAGTAATTTAAACAAGTAATTAAAATAAACGAAATATTCATATAAGAAATTTTCTTCACTTGTGTGGAAGCCTTCCTCCAGAAAAAAAACGTGTTTTTTTAGGATCCAGAAATAAGCCCTTTTATTTTATTTTTTTAAGATTAACGCTTTGAATTATTTTTAAAAACTAATAATAATTTAACACGTGTCTACGGGAACCTTCACACAAAACATGGATACTATGTTCAATATGCTTAAATATATTTCTTATAAATTGGAATTGTATCTTTACTAATAAATTTAATTAAGATGATTTTGCTTCCAAGTGGTTAGAAATTTGATTGTCACTCAAATGAATACTTATAATTTTTCTATAAACTATAGTAATATGTATTTTATATTACTGTTTTATTATATATATATATATATATATATTTTTTTAAAAATTAATAATCACATATGTAAATATATGGGAAGGTTACTGCGAACCAGTGTTGCCACAGTTAAACAAATTTTGTTTTACGTTTCAGAAAAATAATTTTTTCAACCATTTAGAATAGTAATAAAAACTATCCTATATTTTAAGTTGGACCAAATAACAGATACTTGCGAAGTTCGATCATATTCGGAATAGTAATTTCAAAGTTTATCGCGAACATATATTGTGAAACGAGATGTTTGTATATATAGATTAGACTGGAAATACGTTACATCAAATATTCAAAGAAAAACATCTTAACTACTTCTTTTGGTTAACATCGAATTTAAAATTGTATGTATTAAACATGTGCATAAATAGATGAATTCCTATGAAATGAGGTGTGTCTCCATAAATTGAATAATTCATAAGCTTTCTTTTGCATATGATATTGAAGTCGATAAATCCGTTTACAGTCAGGCCGCGACAAAGTAAGAAATAATGCTGTGAGAGAAAGCCTGTGTGAAGATTTTATAAAGCTAAGGGTGCGGGCCATGTCGGTCTGTAACTCCATTCCTTCCGAGGCGGAACATTGCAGCAATATTGCCCTTGCGGAATTCCGTCGCCTCAACTGAGCACAGAGTGATTTAGCTCTATATTACATTACACCTTGTTCTGGGTTGTTAGCGTCTTTCTTGTTCTCATAATGAATATATTCATTGTTGAATTTATTTTCCAACCTAAAAGTATTTTTTTTTTTTTTTATATTTCACCGAGAAGTCAATAAATTCCATATCAACGTTATTACCTATTAAAGAAATAGGACTCGAAATAAATACCGATAAGACGAAATATATATTAGTAGCATAAACGGTGGCGATCTTAGTGATATTGATATATCAGGCTCGTACTTTTGAGCAAGTAGAGAAATTCAAGTACTTAGGTTCAATGATAACAAGGCGCGAAATGCGTGTTATTATTCAGTTGCTAAATTACTTAGCTCGCGGCTTCTGTCTAAAAACTTAAAGGTTAGAATTTATAAAACTATTATTCTTCCGACGGTTCTTTACGAATGTGAAACGTGGCCGCTTACTTTGAAGGATGAACAACGGCTTAAGGCTTTCGAAAATAAGGTACTGCGTAAAATATTTGGTCCGAAGAGAGATGAGGCCACTGGGGACTTTCGAAGGATACACAACGCGGAATTGCGTGGAGCTGGTACCCTGTGAATATAGTTGAGTTGATAGCATCGCGGGGACTCAAATGGGCGAGTAAATTTGTTGGGCTTGGTAAGGATCGGATTCCGAGAAACCTGGTATTCGCTGATCCAACCGGTAGGCGTCAGAAAGGTAGGCCGAGGATTGTGTTAAGGCTAATCTCGGGGGCTTGGGCTTGAACGGTGAACATTGGACGAGTCTGTGCAGGCGGAGTTTTGTGGTATCGGCATCGAATCTTCGGGTTCGGTAAGCCTATTATTATTATTATTATATTCAGTTTTAAATTTAATTTCCAACCTAATATTAAAAATGGGGCATCTTACAAAAATATTATTTTGATTTCCAAAATTGAAAAAGTATATTACTTCTTCTAGTGTATAGTTTGAAAGAAAATCTAGAAAGAACTAGTGTAACGAATATTCTGGATCAATTTACATGATATACTTATGTTTATTGGCTTAGAGAAATCTGAAAAAACAAAGCTAAATGCTGTAAAAATTCAAGACACTGTTACATGTTCCAATCCCCTTATCAGATCCAATACCAACATTCCTAGTGTAATCCTAAGTGATGACCCTATCACCTTCAGTTCCTCAGTCAAAAACTTAAGTATTGCCATCGATCAAACGTTTTCCTGGAAACCCTCGATATTGTCCAAATCTCTTGAAGAACAATAAGTACCCTTAATTTTTTTCATAACTCCATTCATCTTCCACTATCCACTCATAAGTTCCTTCTATCTTCTCTTAGTATCACATACTTTGGTTATTGATGTTTGGTATATGGTTGCCTCTTAACTGTGCTAGTCGAAAGACTGAAGCGAGAATCATGTACATTATTTTAAAGATTGGTCTTCGGCACTTCAAGGAGGTCGTTTTCGTATCTATACTAGCACGGCGAGTTAAAGTGGCTCCTTCCTTTAATCCTTTAAAGTTTTTTATTTGAAATAAACAACAATTTCTAAATATTATCATTGACATATAATGGGTAAATATGAAATATACGATAACATATTAAAGGAGAAAGCAACTTTTGAAGCTAAATTATTATTTCTCTACTAATAAAAATAGTAATTAATTTATTCAACGTAACCCAAACTGCATGATTCGAAAACAAAATAATAAGAAGTAGTAGTAAAGATAGTGTACAATATTGCCCTTGCGGAATTCCGTCTCAACTGAGCATAGGGTGATTTAGCTCTACATTATATTTATATTCACTGTTGAATTTACATTTATATTCACTGTTGAATTTATTTTCCAACCTAAAATTAATATTTTTTTTATATGTTACTGATAAGTCAATAAATTCCTCATCAATGACACCACCTACATAAGTTCAGATAATAAATACGTATAATAAAGGTAATCAAAACTTGATTGAAGAAGATAGTAAATAAATACGTAGATATTACAAAAATACAAAAAAAAAATATTGCTCAAATTATTAAGGTTATATTTTATGGACAATTTATTTATTTTTTTCGTTTTTATAGTTTTAAACTTTTTAGGTTACAATTTTGACCAGGTTGTGTTTGCGAGAAGGAAGGTGTATCTCAAAATGATGATATTCACTGAAGTCCGACTACATGGCCATTGGCGATAATGACACTAGTGCGTTTTTGGTAGACAGTGAAGCTTGTAAAAAGGTAAACGTTTTCAAATATCTTGGATCTTATTTCGAGGCTGCAGGGTCGTCTGCGCATGACGTGAGAAAGAAGAACAGACGCGTAAGGCTACCCGAATGTTACATCCAGTCCTTTGGAATACGGAGATATCTCCTGAAAACAAGCGCTGAATTTTCTCAGCCATAGTGGAATCTATCCTCTCATACGATTCAGAAACATGGACAATGAACTCCCGTTTGTATTCGAGGGTACTGGTGGTAGAGATAGATTTCTGGAGAAGGTGTATAACGGTCACCAGGCTGGACAAAGTTAGGAATGAAGTTGTTCGCCAGAGGATGAATGTAGGTACATCAGTAAATGAAAGGATCGGGACACGCCGCCTTAGATGTTACGGGCATGTTAAAAGAATGTAAGAAGAATGTTGGCCCAATAGGATTGGGTTCCGCCAGGAAGGAGAGGGCGTGGATGACCCAGAAGCAGGTGGATTGGAGGAGTCCAAGAAGAAATATCTGGTCGAGGCCTGTAAGAAGATGATTGGTTGGACCGAAGCGCTTGGAGCTTTGCGCTGACTGGATGAGGCAACCCTTGATGGAACGCCTATAAAGTAAAAAAAAGTTTACAATTCCATCAGGATGAGCTCCTCTTCTACCAGTTTTCTACAAAAAAATTTGCTCTGAAGGTTTCTATAACTATAAAAAAACATAAAATTAGTTCGATTACTGTCAGAAATTGTGATTTGAGGTTACCTTGCACAACAGGTAAATTTATATGATAGATGGAACTAATTAATAAAGTTTTTAAATTACACATTAATACTCTTTGTATTCCTATTCTAAAGAGGAAATATTATCATTGATTCGTCAGTTTTTCTCATAAGCTCATGAGTAAAAAAAAGGTATTGGTGTTCTAATTATAAAAGCGACAAATATACAAGGTATACCTAAGGTAATAAAAAAGTTTCCTCATCTCACTTTATCAAAATTTGCTATCCTAATTTTGTTTAAAATAACTCGAGTAGTGCAAGATACTTTATTAATTGTCATATAAAATTATCTAAATATTTTTTGTGAGATGCCCCATTTTTAAGACATTTACCAAAAACTAAAAAAGAAAAACTTTTTTAAAGAGTCTCTACCCCATCCCCTGCGGTAATATTTTTAGGAACATGATTTCACTAGACACGATTTGATTTATTCGGTCAGAAAAACTAATTGGATAGGGTTGTTTATTATTGAGGAAGCAAGAAATATAATGAATGAGTTATATTAATCGGATAGAGTGTATAAGACAATTGAATATTCTGTAATAAACCATAACTTTTATCATAAAATAAACAATAAAACATTAGTATCGTAGTATATAAAACAACACGTGTTTCTGTAATTCGAGTTTTACGCGACACTAAGCTCATATTGTATTTTTTTTTAATTATACCGTAGGATTATTATGGTTCTTGTGACATTATGAATAAGTTTCCAAAATTTTATTTTTAAAACTGCAACGTTGAGCAGCAGTATTAATTCTTAGTAATGTGGTGAGGTGTGCTGAAAAGCAGCTGTCACTACGCCAAGAAAAAATGGGACGAAGCAATGTTCTTAATTAATAATGAAAGAAGTATCTGAATATATTATCCTTTATACTTAAATAATTTAAGTACAACTATTAACTTACAGACGAGCCTCACGAACACACCGCTCCGAACGACCTCATACTCCACCACGAAGTTACGACGAATTTCCAGATCTTCGTCAAAAAACGTCAATCAACCCACCATCTCAGAATAATGGCACTCAGATAGAGTTACCAGTGCAGCAGTATAGGGCACACAAGGTTAACACATAGGCATTTAATATGTAAAGAGTTGTCCCCAAGATGTCAGCATTGTAGGGGAACCCTGACAATTACTCATGTGTTCGAGGAATGTCCCTTCTACACTAGACAACTGGACCAAAAGGGAATACCTCACAATGTCGCAGTTGCATTAGGAAACGATGGGAATAGAATTGACCAATTAATGTGCCTCTTTTCTGAAATGGACTTTTATAAGAGGATTTGACGACTTTATGTTTATGTTTATTATTTCTATTGATCTTTATTTATTTTTTCATCCTTGAATATCGTCTACTAATATAACTTGATATATGTTTATTTTTTACTAACGCTGTCATATTTATTTTTATTACAGATTATTTTTATTCTTATTATCTGTTTTAATTAATATTATTATTTAATATTGAAAAAAAAATTGTCTAAATTAATTTTCTAAAATGAGCGTATTCGGCCCTATTAATGAGTGTACTATTTGTTAATTATTTATTATCTGTATGTATGTATTCATGTATTACTTATTATGTATATCATTATTGTCTATTATGTATTATTATTTGTTCATAATGTATTCGTTCATTTTGTATTATTATGATTTGTTTTAGTGTATTATTATTATTTGTTAAATTGGTTCCTTATTTATTTTAATTAATATTATTATTTAATATTTCAACTAAAACCATAATTGTTTGTTTTAAAAAAAGTGTATCTTATAGTGAGTTAGGTATTATATATCTAAGTGTATCTTATAGTGAGTGTATCTGGCACTGATGACCAAGATGTTTTGTGCCAATAAATATATCAAAAACCAAACCAGACCAGTTCAGCAGCTGAGAGCTCCGACTCGACAACAGAAACTCCAATGATTAGGACCACCTGGATAGGTGACCACAGGAATCATCATCCCTCCAGATGGAACCAAATCACGCTTTTTCCGGCTTCTAGCAACGAACCAACAGGCTCGGGTGTAAGGAGGGAAATACATCAGCAGCCGTCTTCAGTGAAAATTCATTCCAAATTTCACAAATAATTAGAGGGTTGAATAATCTTATCCAGCCCCTTTTGAGCCTTCTACAAGAGCTCGCTTACTTCACTCAAGCTATGAACCCTCCAAATGGCCCCTAATCGTATAATGATAGCCTTATTAACACTCTGACATAAAATAAAGACTTCAATTATTTAAATAATGCTGGAAATCATACATAAAAAAAAAACCTGACGAGAAGAGGTGCTGCTGGGTACTGTCCTTCCCCATTCCTTACATGTCACTGTTTTGTTTATCATTTCATCCTATTTGCTGATTGTCACAATACTGCTGACAGGTGCATATCAATAAATGAAGTGGAAAAAAAATGTACAGAAAAATAATAAAATGGAAAAATTTAAAATAAAAATAAATCGATTTTTTCGTATGAACTTGAAAATAACAAAAAAATAAAGGAACATATTTGGTTAGCGGTTTCGACAGTTCTCCGTTCACTCTTGCTTAGCAGTTTGTGTCTCATTGTCGTTTTTGTTAAAACTATTAGTTTAGTGGGAATGTTTGCTTCATCCATAGCCTTATAATATTCCATATCCTTTTTCAATATTTCAATTAACCCTCTCTGTGTTTATAAAATCATGTTCACCTGATCAGTAATGTTAACATATTTTAAAAAAGAATTAGTTAAGGTGCTTGTATGCATAAGGTTCAACCGAGATTCCTTATCTTTCAGTGGTATTTTGCTTAATGAAATTGAAGAGAAAACAAGTTTTTTTTGTTTATTTAATGATTTTTTATTTCCGAAAAGAAAACTCAACTGCACAGTCACGGTTAACAAAAGTTTCAATGTATATGGCGACTATTTTGATGCCCTAGGACCAAGCACCGTCCATAAGTGGTTTGCTATTTCAGAACTGGAAATATATACTTAGAAGACGCCAAGCGCTCGGGTCTTCCTTCAACTGTTGATGACAAATTCAAGCATTGGTCACAGACAACTCGCACAATGACCACACGGGTCATATGTAATTGATTAAAATATTTACAAGAATCTTAAGTTTTTATTGAAATTACCAGTAAAAAAACGCTATAAACTTATTTTACAACCCAATATTTAATTATGTATAATCATAAAAATAATAAATAATAGGATGACAGTAATAAGTATAATAATAGCTATTAATAACTAAGACATGGAAGTATCCTCAACTATTAAAGGGTCCTCTGGTTGATAAAGTATAAAAACAGGGATCACTTGTAGCTGGGTGGCTAGCGTAACAGCCTCCCATGCTAAAGGTCACGGGTTCAAACCCGCAGGTGGTCCTAGGATTTTTTAATGGGAGTAAAAAATCCTTAGTTACGCCGTCCTTCGGAGGGGACGTTAAAAGGTGGTCCCGAGCCTGTGCGATGTCCGGTACTCGTTAAAGATCCCTATCCTAATAAAACCTGGATAGGCAAAATTTAGGACTCCCACTGTAGCATCGTCCGATTAACCATAGTAGCATAAAGTGGCGTTAAATAAATAAACAAATTTTTTCAAAATGTAAATATGTGAATAAAGTTTATTTATTTATTTAAAGTATATTATTAACACAATAAATTGGATATACCATAACGGCACGCTTTAATGCGTGAATGGCTTAGCATCGTCCTGCGCCGTAATGAGAACCAACAAATTGAAGCTCAAAAACAAGTTGGGAAAACAGTTTTATACATTGATTGGCTAAAAAAATATCCTTCTAAAAAAATATTGAAAGAAATGTGAGATTGTTTAACAAATAATACCGTTCCTGGCCGTTTCAAAACATGTTCCTGCCATTATGACATTCTTTCTAATGTCAGGTTCTCAGAACTCTAACGCTCTTCCTAAAAATATATTTTGCAGTAGCTTCCTCAAATAGAATATTTATTCATTTTCCCTATTTACATATTCTTGGAAGTTAAGTTTGTTTCAGTTCCCAACATTTTGACTCAAACGAAAAGTATCGAATAGATAGTTGTAGACATATAATAAAGAACGTAAGGAAAGACAATGTTTTGGGTTTAAAATACCTTGATCGTTCACAATTATTGTGCAAGCCAATAGGTTTGTATACAAATTTATTGTGTCTAATAATATTTTATTATCAATATTACAAATTAATTAATATTACATACTACATATATTTTACAAATTAAGTAATATTTTACAATTCTTTGGATTCTGATTATGTTCATATATATTGTTGCATAGTCAACGTTTTTGAATTTCACTTACCTATATATGAAATATATAAGGGAAAGTATTGCGATCGTGAAAATTTTCGAATTCAGTTTTCGACGGAAATACACGTTTTAGGGTCCAAATGACCAAGTACCCAAAAAAAAGTTGTCATAAAAAAAAACGAAAAGTCATACGAAACTGAAATTTCATATTTAAGACAACTATAAACCCGAGATGTTAAGCAACTTTTTCATCAAAATCGGCTAACCAGAAGAGCCACTGCATCGCCTTAACGATTTTCTCAAAAACGGCTCTAAGGATTTTGATTAAACTCGCTATATTGATGTAGAATTTAATGAGATTTAATATCATGTAGGTTTCATTCTGATTGAAATAGTCTGACAGAGCTTAAATGCCGATATTTTACATTTTCTTCTTCTAAACTACCTTTAATATTGTAGATTCTATAAAAACAACATTATTATCTTGATAGCATTGATAATTAACAGCTAAATAAGTAAGTTGAGTGAATTCGATAAACAACTAAAGGAGAAAATGAAAAATATATTTTTAATGCAATTTTTTGTTTTTGAACATAAGAACAGTAATATACAATTAAAATATACCGTTGGAAAGCTAAAGGTTTTAGAAAAAATTTCATGTTATACACAAGCTTGTATAAGTTAATAAAGAGTGATGAAAAGCCGATAAAACTTACTGAGTATTTTAGATAATAATATAATAGATTTTTATAATAAAACACATGTTTCTACGGAAATTCAATATGATTAATTATTTAACGGTTTCGCTCATTTTTATCTCTAACTGTATTTGAAAATTCGTTAATTGATTTTAAAAACCGGAGGTAAGTGAAACTCGTGTATTGCAGATTTTTTTTCAATTATATCTGACACTTTGACGATTTAGATATTAATACACAGGAAGCACTTTGGATGAGGGATGATCCAGAGAGGAATCACATGTAAATTATTCCAGCCACCCTCGACCCATGGGTATAGCGAGGCTCAGTATTTGATCCGACGGGTTCCGCTGGGTACAATATCGGCCTCCAAAATATTAACTTTGAAACTGTAATTGTATTATTGGGTTGAGGTATAGCCGAGCGAAAAAGGTTTTATTTTTAACGCCCTTCCCCAAAAAAAGAGTCCTCCCGCTCGCCTCATCTCCCCTCCTAAATAAAAAAAACGATATGACACGAGATTTTAGAATAAAGGGATTGTGGTGGTATGAAACCAAAAGTGACGTTTAAAGGTGAAGAACTTTGATTTTTTATACCACTCAGAATAATATAATTCTTTACGGATATTGGTAGTTTTTAAAATAAAAAATCTGGTGCGTCCAACACACGACTTTCAATTACCTCCGTTGTTAAAACCAATTTAGGAATTTCCAATTACATTTAGTGATAAAAATAAATCATTAAAGAATAATTAAAAAATATGATGCAGGCAACACACGACTTTCACTTACCTCCATTTTTAAAATCAATGAAAGCTAGAGATAAAAATTAGTGAAACTATTAAAGAATTAATTAAATTTAATTTATATAGAAACATGTGTTTTATTAAAAAATATATTATATTATTATCTAAAATAATCAATTTTTTCTGCTCTTCATCACTCTTTATTAACTTTTACAGGTTTGTGCATTGGATAATATTTATTCTAAAATCTTTAGCTTTCCAACGGTTTATTATACGTGTATATGACTGGTGCTATGTTAAAAATACAAAAATTGCATTAAACAAATATTTTTTCAGTTTCTCCTTTAGTTAGATATCGAATTCGTTCAACTTATATATTTATTTGTTTTTCATCGGTAGTAACAAGATAATATATTTATTTTTATGAAATCTACGAAATTTAAGGGAATTTACAAGAAAAAAATGTAAAATATCGGCATTCAAGCCCTGTCAGACCATTTTAATCAGAATGAAAACTAGATGATATTAAAGGCCATTAAATTTTACATCGATATAGTGAGTTTAATCAAAATCGTCGGAACCGTTTTCGAGAAAATCGAAAAAATGTGCAAAATGCATGTATAAAGTGGCTCTTCTAGTAAGTTAATTTTGATGAAAAAGGTTTTGTAACGTCAAAGACGTATGTTTGTCTTAAGTATGAAATTTCTGTTTCATAGGACTTATCGTTTCCGCCCGGGAGTTACCACACACACAGACTTTTTTGCGGGACTTGGTTATTTGGACTCAGGGGACCCTAAAATGTGTATTACTTATACTCGTATAGTAAGAGAAAGTAAAATGTATTTCAATAGATATAGTTAGTTTTACCGACTTTTCATTGGCCTTTACAAATCCCTGTATAAGATAGTATTTTTTCTAAAATCTTTAGAAAAAATCGTTCTATCGGCGTAGGTGGAATATGGTTAAAGGATTGAGTGGAGCAGGACTCATAGCTTTATGGCTATGAGTTAAAGTTATTAAGGAGTTAAGGGAATTGTTTTGATACTTTTCTATTTTCCAGCTTTGATTGATTTTATTATTTAATGCCTGTTACTAATATTTCTAATTATCTAAATTTGAAGTTATTTATGTTGAGCTATCGATAAATAATATTTTTTTATTTTATTTTCTTCTCTATAATATGGTTATGATACTACACGGGCGATCCTGAAGGATTTGGAGGGTGTAATAAACTCATTAAATAATATTCAACAACAACAACAACAACGTTTTATTCCCTCATTGAGGTTATCCATTACTAACTAACAAAAACATATGTTTTTTACAATAAATATATACAGTGCTTAGTGTTATCACGTTATCTCACCTTCCCCCTTAAGCCTTCACTCTCGCCTTCATCTTCCTCGCTGACTGTACCAAATGTTTTCAGAATTTGGTCCACGTGCCTCTTCCAGGTAAGCTTGGTGCCTTCATGCCTCACCAGGTAAAGCTATTCTCCAAGCCTTCCTGTGACGACAGCTCGGATCCACTTGGTTCCCTTTCCTGACGGTGAGTCCCTGTAGTCGCGAACATACACCTCTTCTCCTCGCCGGAACGCCATCTAACCTATTCCCAAAACTGCACGAAGAAGCCAACTTTGTAACGCGAGCAAACCATTTCTTAATTGATTCCCCAATATCTTGTTTACTATTGTAAAAAATGTGTCGCTCCCTAAAAGTTGATACCTGCTGTGTAAACTGGCGTTTCATTATCTATATAGATAAATAATATTTTATTTTCTTCTCTATAATATGGTTCTGATACTACACGGGTGCGCGATCCTGAAGGATTTGGAGGGTGTAATAAACTCATTAAATATAATTCAACAACAAAAACAACGTTTTATTCCCTCATTGAGGTTATCCTTTACTAACTAACAAAAACATATGTTTTTTACAATAAATATATACAATGCTTAATGTTATCACGTTATCACAGAGGGTCTTATCCGTTTGAGAAAAAAGTGGTTATAAATTATTATTAGATTACAGAAGTTAAAATAAAATAAAAAAATAGAACATCTGTTCTGCATTAATAATATCTCAATTGATCGGCTGCCAAACTATGACGCACTAACGGTGACGTTATAGCCATACCTCCTAGGTCAGATATAGACGCCAGGCTATCCTCCTAGGCATGCTGCCTGTCAAAAGATTTATTCCACGTAAGATTGTACTAAATTCTTCCATTATTTGTGCTTGTTCAGTTATGAGAAAATTCTGCACGGTGTTTATGTTACTCATAAACTAAATTTGTTTTCCCGTGCTCATTGGTTTTCAATAATGTCCTTTTAAAGTGTGAGGATGGTTGACTGTTAATTGAGAAGAATTTAACTGGGAGTGCAGTCATCAAAACACTTTGTTTATTTGTGCAAACGTTTCGGCCTAAATTTTAGGCCATCTTCAGGGTTATAAAACCAAAGATAACAAGTCTAAAGTCCTTTTGACGTGTTTGCAGATTCATGGTTAAATTAAAAAAAAAAAAATCATTCACAATATATATCGTGTAATTTAATAACACTATATTTTAAGGTTTTATTCTATTTTATAGTAGTGTATTTTTCTGGAGAATAAAAGCTTTATTTAAAAGTTAACTTGGAAGAATAATAATATGGAATAAATATCATGTATTGGTTACACTGAAACTTCAAAACTAGACTCCTTGCATATAAATGAATTGATATGCCTGAAGGGTAGAATAAAAATCAACTATTTCGATTACTTTTCTGTTGTTGATTTTTTAATTAACCAGGAAATTCGTATAACTGTAGTTTACCACTTCGAATTGTTAATTACATTTTGAGATAGTTCAAAAATTATAAAAAACATTCTATTATGTAAACAGTTATATACTTAAAATATATGAAATCGTATCATACATATTATTATGTACAAGGCTGCATTTTGCCTGATTGGATCAGGGAAATCCTGGATGGAGTCCAACAAACGATAAAGATATTTAAAATTGTAGATCAGGCAAGTTGATCGGTAAAGTTTAGCAAGAGCTTCATCGGTGAAGTTTCTTGCAACTTGATGAACCTCCGATGTTTCCTTAATTTAAATGGCGAATTAAAGTATTAGTTGATATAAACGATAACTAAATAATCACAGTTAATAAATTGACCAATTACCGGTTCGTTTCGTAATAAGTAAGTAAAATGTGAGTGTGTGTGTCTCTCGTCCATATATATATTGGGTTCTGTCACATGAAATGTCCGTTTTCAAGGTAAAGGGTTTTTATTAAAAATACGATATGAAAACAAGATAATTTTATTCGAAGTATTTACCTTCTTTTTCTACACATTTTTCTCAACGTGACACCAACTTTCTTATCCCCGAACTGAAAAACTCTGAGCTTTGAAGTGAAACAAAATCTGAAAACGCACTTTTCATTTGATTATCATTTTCAAAAATTTTTCCATTGACGAAGTTGTCTAAATTCCTGAACAAGTGGTAATCTGTTGGAGACAAGTCGGGAGAATATGGTGAGTGCGGAAGAACTTCGTAGCCCAGTTCTTTCAATTATTGCACGGTATGTTTTGGAACATGGGGTCTTGCTGCCGCTCAGTGAGGTACCCATGTATCGAGCTTTTTTACTTTCCCAATACACTTTAAGTGTCTGGAAACGGTAGATACACTTGCATTTAGTTGTGCTGAGAGTCCTTTAACTGTTTGATAGGGGTTTTCTTCTACTGTATGTTTGAAGACATCGTTGTCTATTACGGACGGAGGTCTTCATCGGGGCAAGTTTTCCAAGTCGGTATCTCCAGCTGAAAACTTAGCAAACCAACGACGAATGGTCCGTTCATTAACACTCCCTTCCCCAAACGCCTTGCAAATATTTCTAGCGGCCTTAACTGCTGAATGGCCGAGTTTAAACACGTACAAAAATATTACTCAAAAATTGCGTGTTCCCATGTTCATATTTGGAGGTATACTAAAAAGTGGGTAATTGATTGGGAAGCTTAATTTTATAATACAGAGGTAGAGGATTAATAACTGGTTATTTTTAAATATGTAAACATTCGGAAGAAAACAACAGAGACCTGCAAAATCCTTTATGTATTTCAGACACTATAAAAACGGACATTTCATGTGAAACAACCCAATTATATATATATATATATATATATATATATATATATATATATATATATATATATATATATAGAAATATTATATTATGGACGAAATAGAACATGTAGGGCCATTTACACACAAGGCTAAGAACTGAAGCTGACAGCTGATACTAGTATAATAAATGAGGGTCTTTGTGAGGCTGATTAATGAGCTGCACTTTAAAGGGGGCAACGCTATTGGCTGCTGTAAAAAAGCAACAGCCAATCGACGAAGGCATTATTTTTTTAGCTGTTTGAGGTAGTCGTGAAAAATATAAACCACTTTTAACGTTGGATGCCTTAAGATTTTTTTTTACCCTTCTAGTTTACAATTTGTCCGTTTATTATAAAACTCTTTGATTTACAATTGGGTCATTTAAAATATGAAAATCGTTTGCAAAACTGACCTGTCTTAGTTATGAAATAAGATGTTGCACTGCAGATGTACCAGTATTGCATACATTGCTGATGCACTAGAGCAAAAACTCTATCCAACTATAGTATTTTCAGTTGTCGCTAAGGCGTTTGATGAAGTACGGCACTAGAGGCTTCTTTGTAAACTCAAAACAATCCTACCACATGGTATACATAAGTGCACATACTATCTTATCATTTAATATTTTCTCTCTAACAGATTCTTCTCATTCCGTGTGATTTCTTCTCGGCGATTCCTTCGATTGAGACGTTGATTTCCAAAAGGTTTAAGGACATTTTTTAGATCTTGATATTTTGACATATTTGTATTCTAATGGTTTAGTTTTATCTAAATTCGTCATCAGATTTTATCTAAAGACATAAAAATCCTTTAAAAACGTATATGAAAATTGCATTTCATTCCAAAAAGTACTAAATCCACATTTCATTTCATTCCGAAAGGTACTAAAAACATTTCCTTCCAAAACTTACTATATCCTATGTAAACTTATATAACCTTTTCTTTCATTTCCTTCCAAAAGATACTATATTTTCTATCATACGACAGAAGCACCTAAACCCGTAATATACCACCATTAATTTATTTTTTGCTTCATTATGTGCATTTTTATTAGTTCCTTTAGCACGTCTTGAATCACTGCTATTATTTCGACCAATAGTTTCAACCTAATAATCAGTTTTTAGGCTGTTTTAAACAACTTAATTGCGTCACTTCGGCTCTCGTTGGTTCCCAATTAAATTAAGTTTTTTCATATTTCATCTTGCAGCCACATAAATTAGATATAAAAATATTCAGAAACTCACAATTTAATAGAATAATGGTATTTTATCCAGAAAATAGTTGGAATTAGAATTTCATAACCTTGATAAATATGAGAAGAAAAATTGTGCCTATTCTAACAATATAATTTTTTTTTTTTTTTTAAGATAAAAGACCAACATAAAGTTTAAAAGTTATTTATTTATTAGTCTTTATAGTTAAATATTGTTTACACGTAGTTAATAGTATAAATATTTGTTAAATTCACAGAAAGAATAAGTTAAAGTTCAAAACAAATTTCATAACTACATACTCTTATTATAGTGCCAACAAATAAATAAAAGGTCCTTTGAATATTCGCTTTCTTTATGTAGAATAGATAATCACTGTAATTAACCAACAAAGATATTTCTCAGTGGGAGAATAAGGAAATATACATAATTTCGTAATTAACAATATAAAGACGTTAGTTATCGGTAATGTTATATGAGGAAGGTTATAGTTACTATTACCAAATTACCGTTATATTCTTCTAAAAGGTACTATATCCCTTTTAATTCTTCCCAAAAAGTACTATATCCACGTTTCATTCCAAAAAGTATTATATCCATATTATATTCTTCAAAAGACATTGAAAAAGTGCAATAATTCGGAAAAATAAGTTGGTAACACGCTTAAAAATCAACTTTATTTTAATAAAAAAGGAATCAAGTAAGCAGTTGCAGTGATAAATAAAGGACAGATTTTTTGCGTTTCCTGTAAAATTGTGTAAAGTAGATATAGTACCTTTTGGAAATCAACGTTTTAATTGTCAAGTCTTAGTAAGTTTCGGAGTAACCCAAGAGACCAATTATAGAATACCTTTACTTTGCTTTTTATTTACAGATGACATTTAAGTTTACACTGACACTTTAATTGGTACACAGGTCTCACTAAATCTACAACACTTGGACCAATTAACACTACTGTAAATTGTAGATAATTCGACTGTACAGATTAAGTTGAAAAAAAAAGTACTGCGTAATATCTCATAGGATTAGGATCATCGTTGCATGGAATAGTATTTTTTGGCGAATTAAAATTGGTCCAGTATTTTTTGGAAAGTGCCGCGAACGGCGGACGGCGAAAGACAGATTTTTTTATTCGTTATTTTGGTTCTACGCATCTTGAAACGTAAGATCTCAAATTTTGAGGGGAAAGGGTGGTTGATTTTTTTTCAAGGATCATTATTGTACTCTATTCATGAAATAAACCTGGAAGCATTGAATCAATGTTATCAAAAAATATTCTTCTGAAATTATATTGAGCACTGGGAACTTCGGAGAGGGAGGATTGCCCTCTGCCGGATAAACTTTTTCAACTGGAAGGAATCCCATCTAAAAAAACAATCATTCCAGCGGTTGTTTTATTTCTTTGTAGCCAATAATCCCATCAGTAAACCGTTTCACAGTCCGAGGCAGATTTATTAGAGAAGGTTAAAAGTAACATTTTCTTTTCAAGAAGAGAAAGATATGATGTTTATACCAAGTTTCTTAAGAAACAATTTTTAATTTTCGAATTTGCATGAATATTGAGTGGTGTCGTAAAAAGATAATAATTACTTCCGATGTACTTTGCCATCTCCTTATCTAAAGGGAAGCGCTATTAAGTTTTAAGTACTCCTAAGAGCTCCATGAATTGGTGATGTGGAGTAGAGCTACTGTAGTAAAGATATCCTGCCTAGTTTCTGTGTTATTGCATTCCTGTTACGTATGTATAAGATTTATCTTTACTCTCTAGAGTAAATGGATACTCACTATGGGATGAAGGAAGGGTAAGCTTAAAAAAAAAAAAAAAAAAAATAGAATATGTTATTTGTGCCATGAGTGATGCTTCTTCTATAGTTAATGAATTAATTTCGGACATACAAGTTTAACCCATGGGCACTTAATATCTAAGGAGCTGTCCCGAGATGTCAGCATTGCAGGGAAACCCTGAAAATTACTCACATTTTCGAAGAATGTCCTTTTTACACAAGAAAATTGAACCAAAGGTGAATACCACTCAATGTCGCGGTTGTTTTGGGGAATGATGTAAATAGAATTCAAACCTGCGGTTGGTCTTAGGATTTTTTAAGGGGAGTAAAAAATTCTTAGTTATGCCGTCCTTCGGAGGGGACGTTAAAAGGTGGTCATGACCCTGTGCGATGTCAGGTACTCTTAATAAAACCTGGATAGGCAAAATTTAAGACTCCCACCGTAGCATCGTCCGATTAACCATAGTAGCATAAAAGTGACGTTAAACGAATAAACCTTAAACCTGTAAAAAGAATTGACGAATTGATGTGCTTTCTTACTCAAATAAACTTTTACAAAAAGAGTTGACAATTTTATTTAACTATTATTATTATTATTAATTTAATTTAATTTTTTATTATTTTAAAATATATTTACTTAATTTATATTATTTTTATTTATTTTATTTTATTTTTAATAATTTTTTTAATATATATTTAATAATTTTAAGTTATATATATATATATATATATATATATATATATATATATATATATATATATATATATTTTTTATTTATTTGTTATTATTTTTTATTTATTTATTTTTATTTTATTTTCTTTATTTTAAATTTTATTTATCTGATACATATTTATCTTTGGCTAATGATGTTACATTTATTCTTACTATCGATTATTCGTATAGTAATTTGTTTTCAACTGTTTGTGTTTTGTTTTGCTTAAACTAAAGTCATTGTTCATTGTTTAACCTAAAATTGATTTTCTAAAATGAGTGTCTGGCACTGATGACTGTGATGTTTTGTGCCAATAAAATATAACAAACAACCAACCAATGAATTTATTTTGAACTGTTGTTGTGCGATAAACAAGCTTTCATCTTGTATTTTTTCTGTCATGATGACCATAATTTAGAGAAATATTGACTATAAACTATGTGATTTTTGGCAGGGGTGAAAGCTTTGATTTCGTAACCATGGTAACGTTACCAACATGCTCTAGACTGCCGCATGCGCTCCTTGTAAACCTGTGTATAAGATATAGGATAACGATATCAATTTGTGTGAACATTATCGATACCAGTATAACATCAGCACAAAAATATCGATATTTATAATACTTTATTTCGGTATTTAATTGAATTAAAATCAATTGCAAATGAATGAGTAAAAACATGGTAGATAAACTATGTCTTAGAACTTACCACTTACTGTGTATAAAGGCGGCGATACACGGTGAGTATTAGGGTATGTGTAGGTGAGGTGAAAGCAAGTGTTGTATGTGTTCACCAAAGTAGCAGGACAGGGGAAGCTTTTTTTTTTTTAAATAAATTTGGATAATGACATCAAATATTACTATTAGAAACATCCTATAATATCATTAAATATTGTTTTTTTTTAAAAGATGAGAAAACTAAATGATAAAGATATATCAAAACAAACAAGTATAATATACACATCATGAAAACATGTTTTATAATGTAGAAACTCGATTTTAAGAAATTGAACATTATTTATAATAAAAGGTAAAAATAATAAATGATGAAATAATATAGAAAATTCAGTAATTGAATATTTATTATAATATGTTGAAAGTATGTGATATTCACTTTCACCTACGAATCAGGAATTTCACGTCACCTACACATTCCCTAATTCTCACCGTGTGTCGCCGCCTTAAGGTTAAGAAGATGAATATCTTGATTTTGTTGACTCTAAAATATCGATATCAATAAACATACAAAGCAAAATCATGATGATCTTATTGTCCTAGTAAAGCGAAATCGAAAAGAATATCTTGATTACATAAGCATAGAAATATGACATTCGAAAATTAAATTAATTACTTACTTACAATTAAGAACAATGTATTTTTTATTACTAATTAAAACATATGTTTTTTGTTTACTTGGGAAAGAAACTAAGGTTATCTCTGTGAAGCAACTATAAAGCTTACTACTAAATGTCTGAACTTCCTTGACACAAATGGCAGGTCCATAAAATAATAAAGAGCTATGTGTACCAACAACTCATACAATCTGCAGTAACATTAAGATTACGATGGTAATACCGAAAATGATATATCTCTACAAGGTGATGATGTTTTACAATTAAATGAAACAATAATAAAAAAAAAAAAACATGCATTCTCAACATAATCTACTTTAACGAACGTACTCTTCTTTTCAACTAAATTACAGCACAAACCGAGAATTAAAAAAAAAAAAATCACTTCTATCGGCAGTCCCCATGACTGCCTGAATTGTAGTTTTAATATTCACTGCTTGGCGAGTTACATGCTTTTACGTTTTATAAAAAATGTATCATATTCGCGCTTTGCAGATTCCATAAATATGCCAATAAACATATTATCTGTTAGATGACATTTTACTGCTTATTAAACGTAAAATGTCAATGAACGCTTATTAATTTAAAGTTACTTTTATGGTACCGTGGCTAATCGGACAATACTACTGTGGGCGCCAAATTGGGCAAATCCGGGTTTAATTGGGACAGGGGTCTCTAACGAATATCTGACATCAAACAGACACGGGGCCACCATTTGATTACCCTTCGCCTGCTGGACGAATATACCAAGGATATTTCAATAGGTTTGAAAATTCCTAGGGCTATTTGCTGGGTTAGAACACGCGTCCTTGGACATACAAGGCTGTTATGCTAGCCAACACACTACTGGTGACTTGCATTTACCACATAGTTATTAAGAAGAATTTGCTATAACATAAATGCCAAATTATTTAATCAATGCTTTCTAAAACTATCACTTTATCAAATTTACTTTCCAAACTGTTCTATATTGATTATATATTCATAGTAAAATCGCTATAGTTTGGAAATTAAAAACGTTAACTTTACAAATAAAACATTAAAAAATCTGGTGCGCGCAACACACGACCTTCACTTACCTCCGTTGTCAAAGTCAATTTAATAATTTTTAAAAACATTTAAAGATACAATTTGAATTTTAATAGAAACATGTGTTTTATTAAATAATCTATTATATTTTTATCTATAACAATCAGTTAGTTTTGTCGGCTTTTCATCACCCTCCATTAACCTTAAGAATTCCGTGCATTAGATAATAATTTTTCTAAAATCGTTAGCTATCCAACGGTATTATAGGTGGAATAGTCAGGAATCAGTAATTTTTTTTAAAAGTTTTTAATTTTGCCAACGTTTCGGCCCAAGCTTGTGAGCCATCATCAGGGCATTACTGAGCCATGTCCAAGCATAAACTCTTTTTTTCGGCCCAAGCTTGTGAGCCATCATCAGGGCATTACTGAGCCATTTCCAAGCATAAACTCTTTTTATGCTTGGACATGGCTCAGTAATGCCCTGATGATGGCTCACAAGCTTGGGCCGAAACGTTGGCAAAATTAAAAACTTTTAAAAAAATGACTGATTCCTGACTATTCCACCTATAATAGTTTCTACAGTCGACTATACATCCTCAATATTATCCAACGGTATATTATACATCTATATTACTATTCTTGTGTTAAAAAACACAAAAATGCATTAAAAAATATGTATTTCTCCTTTAGTTGTTTATCAAATTCGCTCAACTTGCATATTACCCGTTAATTATCAATGCTAATAAGATGATGTACCAAATTTTTTTAAACCTATAAAATTAAAGGTACTTTAGAGGAAGTAAATTTAAAATATCAGCATTAAAGCCCTGTCAGACTATTTCAATCAGAATGAAACCTACATCATACTAAAGCCCATCAAATTTTACATCGATATAACGAGTGTAATCAAAAACGTTAGAGCTGTTTTTGAGAAAATGGTGAAAAGGTGCAAAATGCATAAAATAAAGTAGATCTTCCATTCAGCTGATTTTGGTGATAAAGATATTGTATCATCTCGGGCGTATAGTTGTCTTAAATATGAAATTTCAGTTTCATAGGACTTTTCGTTTTCGCCAGGGAGTTACCACACACACAGAACTTTTTGCGGGAATCATAGGACCCTAAAAGGTGTATTTCCGTTGAAAACTGGAATTCGAAAATTTTTATGATCGCAATACTTCCCCTTACTATATATTTCATATATGGGTAAGTGAAAGTAAAATGAACTAAATTTGCTTGATTATTCCCAATAAAATTTCAGAAAATGGACTCAATACCTTTAAAAAATCATTATTTCGATTGTGTATTAAAAATTTTCGAACCTCACAAGGGCAAACTCCTTGCACCCATTAATGTTATAACACCACTTTGGGAGCCAACAGGGAAAATATAAATACAAGGTGTTTGTATGCTTGAACAAATATTCGTAACAAGAGTGGACTTAAACAATTACAGCGGTCTGCCTTATAACTGCCTATTTTAAACACTCCCTTGTGTGGTGGAATAATTTGAGGAGAGATACACTTTATTTATAAATAAACAAACAAAATAATTCTGCCCAACTTAATTGGGTTGCTATAACACAGCATGCCAATTGTTTCCCACAGAAATATTCTTAACATTTTATTTGACTATAAATACAATTTTTTTTCCTTTTTTACTCTTTTTAAATTTTTTTTCCTACTTATTTTTCCTGTTTTTTTTTTTCTCTTTTCCTTTTCTACCGTCTCACATTTTCTTTCAAATACTTAGATATATCTATACCTATACACAAAAGATTAAATAAAAAAAAAAAAAAAAATTATATATACATTATACAACTACATACTAAAAATCACACCATCATAAATAAAAACAGTACAAAAACACTTCGCACCTAAAATCAATGTCTCTATATATACAAAATTTATGTTAAAATTAAAATAAAAATATAAACCACTATAAGTAAACACAGATGCACATGCATGCCCCTCCAATTATACCTGTTAGGAGTAGATGTGATAGTGTTTAATTCCCTGGGAGTCGAGAGTCACACTTTCTGCTATCTTGGCCACATCCTTTATATTGACACCTATGTCCTCCATGAAGCTCCTTGTTGAACCTGGTACAGCTCCGCGGGCTCCAAACCAAAGGCCTTTTACGTTGAATATAACTCGTTGTAATACCAAGGTTTGTGTTTTGATATTCTGTTAACGTTCAGCCAAAGAAGTGAAAAGGAAAATAAGAAGGACGGAAGGATGAAGATTAGTACTTTTATCATTGTAATGTATGGTTTAATTTCCCTCAGTATACTATTACTTTCACTTTCTATATATAGTAAGGGGAAGTATTGCGATCGTGAAAATTTTCGAATTCCAGTTTTCAACGGAAATACACGTTTTAGGGCCCCCTGAGTCCAAATAACCAAGTCCCGCAAAAAGGTCTGTGTGTGTGTGTGGTAACTCCCGGGCGGAAACGGTAAGTCCTATGAAACCGAAATTTCATATTTAAGACAACTATACGCCCGAGACGTGACAAAACCTTTTTCATCAAAATGAGCTTACCAAAAGAGGCACTTTATACCATGCATTTTGCACCTTTTTTCGAATTTCTTGAAAACGGTTCAGACGATTTTGATTAAACTCGCTATATCGATGTAAAATTTAATGGGATTTAATATCATGTTGGTTTCATTCTGATTAAAATGGTCTGACAGGGCTTAAATGCCGATATTCTAAATTGTCTTCCCCTAAAGTACCTTTAATTTAGTAGATTCAATAAAAATAACTATATCATCTTGTTAACGCTAATGAAAAACAGGTAAATATATAAATTTAATGAATTCGATACTCTAATAAAGAAGAAAACATATTTTTTTAATGCAATTTTTCGTTTTTGAACATAAGAGCAGTAATATACATGTATGATATACCGTTGGAAAGCTAAAGATTTTAGAAAAAATATTATCTCATACACAAGCTTTTAAGAGTTAATATAGAGTGATGAAATGAAGATAAAACTTACTGATTATTTTAGATAATAATATAATAGATTTTTTAATAAAACACATGTTTCTATATAAATTCAATTTATTTAATTATGTAATAATTTCACGTATTTTTATCTCTAACTGTATTTGAAAATTCTTTTATTGATTTTAAAAATGGAGGTAAGTAAAAGTCGTGTGTTGCCCGCACCAGATTTTTTTTATAGTACTTTTGCGTCCGTCTTCATTTAAGTACTTCTGGGCTTCAAGTTTATTTCCTATCCACGGATTTGAATAATAATGAAATACTACTCGATAGAAGTGTTCTATTGCCTATAAAGTTTCTATTGCGGACGTTTTATGGATATTGCGTCTATAAACCTTCCGTTTAATGTTTAAACCTTCAGCTCATAGAGCTATTTAATTTAGAAATTGGAAAGACATTGATTAAAAGGCGACGGAAAACTTGGTATAGGTAGTCGGGTGTTTGTGGGTGTATTTACTCCGATATTCGTAGCAGATATTTTTAAATCTCTACTATCCCGTGTCTAATGTTAGTTTTAGTTTAAACGATCCTGAGATCTGGTTTTTATTTTGAAGTCTCTCGTGCTCGAATGGAGATGCTTTGCTCTCGGTAAATTATTCACTATTCATCTTGGAATAAAGAGACGCCGACTTATATAGGGAGATTAAATATTTATTTAAATTTCTTTGCTTTGAAAATCATTTTTTTTGTAGGTAGTTGTTATATTATTATTGTTACAAACTTTCCACTTCCCCCTTGCTTGTTATGTATCAATAATCCAGAATTACTGTGAGCTTCACCTTGAGCGTCAATGTTAATTAATACTGAAAGTACAACTCACTTTAATAATTAATTGTGATTTATTTCCTTTAGTGATTTGAGGGCTTTACTTTTTTTTATTAAAAGTATCCAAAGTATTCATTTTAAAGGTCATTTAGATTATTTACTCCGTACTAAAATTTTACGTAATTACATACTTTCGTTTTAGGCTTAACTAGTGTTTGTCACAACTTTGTAATAAACGTTTTTTATTACATTAACTTACATGTATATAGAATATATAGTTGTATTGCGTTTTTATTAGAATGTATAGAAAGTATTGCGATCGTGAAAATTTTCGAATTCTTGAGTTCCCACCGATTGTAAATATTGTATATATTTTTAGGCGCTTTTTATATTTTCATTTGTTTTTTAACTTTTCACGTATTTTGTTGTTTATATTTTGTATCATTATTTCATAAATTTATCATTTCCTTCATATTGTGTGAATGTAGTACTACTATTACTGTCCTTATTGAGAAGAATTGTAATACTAACGAATAACTTTGTTTGTTATATATATATATATATATATATATATATATATATATATATATATATATATATATATATATATCCGCATTATAACATTATGTTTTCGCGTACTCATTGTGTTTTACAATAGCGCTTGAAGCAGCTACGCAAATCGAAGATCTTCACTTAAGTGTCTCGTTAAGTCTCAAGTTCCTTTTAAGCTGCTGTGAGTGTTCTACACAACTCTTAGGGAAAATCACCCCAGTCTTGGCGTTCTTTTCTACATCTGTGTATTGAACGTCCATTTAGAGTAGAGAGGTTGGAGTTAGTTTATATTTAATGAACCTATTAAGTTACGTTTACACATCAGTCGAAAATGATTTTGGATTTTTTTCGAGGTGGTTCTGTATTCTTGTAACTTCATAGTTGTTCATGTTTTCTAGATGATCGTTGGTTTTTATGTATCAAATTCACTAATAGTTAAATTCTTTTGTGAGCACCTTTCTATAGGAGAAAGCCGATCTAAAGTAATTGACCAACGCCAGCTAATCTTTTATCACTTGTCATAACGCGACACCAAGTTTTGAATATCCTCCTAAAAAAAAAAGCTGCCTGACTTATTAACCACTGCCTCACAAATGTTTTGACTTCGTTATCGCATCAACTGCATTGATTGTCTCATTATGAGGCAGAAACTCAACTAGCAATACTCCTTTTCTGTCCCAAAAAACTGTGCACATGATTTTCCGGGCAGAAATTGTTTGATTAAACTTCACTCTTTTGATGATGAATGTCGCAATTCCATGGATTGTTGTTTTGATTCTGGTGTGACGTAGGCCACCCATGTTTCGTCACCAGTAACCATTTGGTCTAAAAAGTCTTCACCTTCATTGTGGTACCGCTCAAGGAAAGTGAGGCGGCAGAATTTTTGACGAGGGTATTCAAAAACTGGTGCCGCGTTATGACAAGTGCCTCAAAATTCATGTAAATTATGTAGAAAAGTAGATTAAGGTACAGGCTTTCGTGTAAAAATAAAATTATTGCGATATGTTTGCACGTCTTTTTTTAATTCCAAAACGGTACTTACTTAAAAAACATGCATCGTATTTTCATTAAAATAATTCTACAACTTTCATTCTGATGGTTTCCATTCCATTCCGCTCTTGTTTGCACAGCTATTCTAGGATTTTACTGTTTTAAGATTTATGCTGGTAGCAAAGTGAATATGACATGTAACGTGTTAAAACGGTAAAGCACGTTTATTAAAGTTTTCATTTTCACCAACCATTCGAATGACACGTAAATAAGACAAAAAGCTCGTGATATCTGTAGCTGTAATTTATGGAGTTAGGCATATTTACTGAAAGCTATCTTTCGGCGGTATCTGTTCCGCGGACACCCGCAGCCCCTGGCCAATATTGAAGCAGAGGTTTGAGTTATGGCGGCTATCGCTCTGCCAGGGGCCTGGTTATGTTGGTCGCATCACTCAGCTAAGTGTGCCATATATCAGAGGTCGCTCTCTCAAGTGCTATTTCACACCCGTGGGTTGGCGTCGTCTATCAACTTGAGTAAGGTGAGCAGGGCTGGGTAGGATGGAACTGTAGGTCTACGGATCTAATTTATAAAAATAAGTGAAAGAAATAAGTCTTAGCTGCTTCTAAAATCAAACAGAAACACTACATTACAGCTGAAACTTGGGTACCAAATAGATAATAAAATCTACATAAGCTTATCTGGTCTCATACTCCTCGAAAGTTACTGTACACCAGGAAAAAACGCCTCAATAACGTATTGGTTAATTATTTTCAATAATTAACCTCTGTAATTGAACAAAAAAAAATACCTCCCCACCTTCCTCAAAATTTGAGGAGTTACTTTTCAAGATACGTAGAATAGAATAAGTTTATTTGTATTTGGGGTTCCCCTTAGAAATAGAGCCTGGCCAGGCTATATATTACAAACAGTAATAAATAACAAATATAAGTAATAAACAATAAAAAGGGGATCACTTGTAGCTGGGTGGCTAGGGTAACAGCCTCCCATGCCAAAGGTCACGGGTTCAAATCCGCAGGTGGTCCTAGGATTTTTTAATGGGAGTAAAAAATCCAACTTTTTTTTTCCTAGTAGATATCGACTCACCGACTCATCATTGGCTCATCGTGATTAGCTCACTTTCTGATTTCTGGTATAATTAATGTTTTAATTAATTATTAATGGAATTTATTATCTTGATAATTACACCAAATAAAGCTCTGATGAGTGCTACATCAAATCAGATTTCATATATAGGGACACAAAAAAAATGGATGTAGCAAAAATTCAACTTTTGAAATTTTCAAGAAAGACGTTTTGTACGTTTTGCTGAGAATGGCCCATGTACCAGTAGCAAACAACGCACAATGGCGCTTAACTAACACTTTTATAACAACCAACATTGTCACCTAATTACTTAATTAGAGAAGTAGCCGGTTGACATTTTGAATAATAACAGTAAAGTCTAGAAGTTGGCAGAGAACAAACCACCTTCGCTGGCCTTCCTCAACAATCTTAGTAATATTGAAAAATATATTGTTCTATCCTTTCACGAGCCATAACTGTTTCCTATGAACAGTATCAATCAGCTGAATGGTCCAATGTAGTAAAGAACAGAATAAATATGAAAATTCTAAAAATAGGTCAAGATAAGATGGAAGAAAAAGTTCACTATTTACAACTTTTTTTTATTAGTTTGAGTTATGTCCTTAGTAAGACAGACGGAAAATGATATTCTAATATTTACCATTCTGTTTGTACCAGAACTGAAGTTAGGGATTCTTGTTTTGGAACCGTTGTGAAATAATTTCCCATATATAAAGACTAGATTCGAACCCACTGCCCGTTGAACTCGAAGTTTCTAAGGGTACATTTTTGCACTTTCAGTCACAATTATTTATATGAATTCGGAGTCAAGGAAAGGAACAATCTCTACTTCGTTAGTTTGTTTATTTATTTAACGTCACTTCATGCTACTATGGCTAATCGTACGATGCTACAGTGGGAGTGCTAAATTTTGCCTATCCAGGTTTTATTAGGATAGGGATCTTTTACGAGTACCTGACATCGCACAGGCTCGGGACCACAAGGAGGACATAACTAAGGATTTTTTACTAGTATTAAAAAATCCTATGACCACCTGCGGGTTTGAACCCGTGACCTTTGGCATATCAGGCTGTTATGCTAGCCACCCAGCTACAATTTATCCCATCTCTACTTTGTGAAGTCGGGACATTTAAAAACAATACTAATCAAAACTCTCTGTTGGACATCCTCAAATAATCTTTAAGTAAATTGATCTGATATATTCCGACTTCGAAGGAAATTTATTCAATAAAACTTTGTTTAAATTAAAATGATTTTTTAAACCATCAACATTTTAATGTGGTTCCTAAGAATACATGTTGTGGATGCAGCTAAAAAAATAGATAATTTAATAATAACAAATGTCCGGGAAGTATCACATTAAAAACTATTTCCATAGTTCTATGATTCAAACCCATAGAATATTTCATGTGATATGAATACACATTAAACCCTCTATCATTTAATAGCAGTGTGCTCTATTTTCTCCATCATATACTACCACATACCATACGTAAAAAATATGCCAGAAAATCAGTTCCTTACAATAGTCGTAATAGAAGATCATACAAAATAAAATAAAATATATAACCAACTGCCTAAAACTGAGATCGTTCATTATCAACGAATAAAAACAAAATTCTATAAGGCGAGAAACATAAACAATAATACGGAAGCAGTACTATATCCATAATTACTGTTTGATGTATATAAACTTATGATAAATTCTTAAACAATTTTCTTATACCTAAAATGAATATTAACGTATTACAAATTTTAACTAATGTAACCAGCCTTGCCGAACTTAATCGATGTAGTTAAAATTGCAATCCAAAAAGCCTTAAACAGATTTATTTATATTATTTTTTTTTTAACAGGTGTATTATTAATCTAAAAACATATATATTTGTACTTCATCTCTACAATATTGAGAAAGTAAAAAAAACAAAAAAAAAACTGTTAATTTATCTTTATCAATATATGTACATAATTTACAAATACATTGTAAATAGCTAAGCCAGGAATTTGTATGGGGAATACCCCAATGACGAATAAATTTATTCTAATATAAAATGGTAATACAAAATTATACTTTTTATTTCATCTTAGTAATAAATCATCATTCATTTCATAAAAGCGCCTATTATGTATATACCACAAGGGAGTTTTGGGAGTGACGAATTTGGGAATGGTCAGTGACATTTCCTTGAAAGCTCTTCTTGGCTATGACCTATTAACTGGCGGGCCAACAAATAGCAGGAAGTGGACCGCCTCGCTAACTGGATAGTGGGACAAAAGTTTCAACGACTATTTCCTCCTTTTTGAAAAATATCTTGACTTGTAAGGAATGATAATATCCTGTAATATTGAAAAAGGGCATCTTAAGCTGAAGCTACAAGTTAGCTTTGATACTCTAAAACGAGGTACAATTAAATTTTAATATAGTCTGAATTTTTTTATGAATAGGTCATCTGTGGCGTAATGGCTATCATAACAACCTTCTATGCCTAAGGTCGCGGGTTCAAACCCACTATATTGACCCAGGAATTTTTAAAGGAAGTAATGAATCCTTGGTTGCGGTCGTTAGGAATAAAAATGTAAAATGATGGTCCCGAGCCTGTGCGATGTCAGTTGCTTGTTAAGAACATCTATTCTAATTAAACCTGAACAGGCAAATTTCATGACTCCCACTGCAACCTCGTCCGATTAGTCACAGAAACATGAAATTGACACTAAGTGGATAATAAAAAAAAAAATATATTGATGGAGTATACCTTACTTAATAGTTTTGGTAACGAACCTTTGGTTTAGCTACGGCTTATTTTATTCTTGTTTAACGTATACTACGCATATAGCTTGAACAACTGCTAAAGTAAAAATATAGAAAACGTTTTCCAGTCCTACGTTTACATTCTATTTTATACATTGTTATATTTATTTTACTAACCTCTTATGTTAATACAAACGTCAATAACGTCATAACGTCATTCTTCATACGGATATACCAGTGAATATTTTCTGTGAACCACAATGGTTTGAATTTATTCCAGGTTATTCTAAATCTGGCTTAAAATAATTTATTTAATGCAATGAAGGTAGCGAATTCAATGTTAAACTGACCTTCCATAAATAATTAATTTTCTTTAAATACTTAATTTTTTTCACCAACATCATAGTTGATGTATCCTCGTTATCATAAATGTTTCTGCAAATTTAACGTTATAATAATCTATACAATTTAATATCATAACATGACACTGATTACAGCCAAAAATAATCTACTTAAATACATTAAATAATTAATAACCATCTAAATGTATTCGCTTATATTACTCTTTGTTATAAACTTTTCTTTTATCTGTTATATTAATTATATAACTTTATTTTAAATTAATTTCATTCTAATAACAATTGTTTTAATACGAGTATATTTTTGGTCTTCCTAGATTGAAGCTTTCAATGTTAAATCTCCATATTCATGTAAAATTACAATACGAAAATAATCTAATTTCATATATTGTAAATTTTTTTTTTCACTTCATATCTATATTTACGCCTGTCAGAATGTATCTGACAATCAGGAAATGTGCTGTACAAATTAAGATCAGGCATGGTAGGCATGGGGAAGTAAAGTTCCCAGCAGCACCCCTTCCAAGGCTTTAATTTAACAGAGGAGGTCCCTGATGCAGCTATGTTTTAGCCTTCTTCTGACTGGCATTACAGCTACTGACATACATACTGAGTGTTCTATATGTTGGTTAACTGTTGCTTGTTGCAAGTCCGTATGTAGGGTTCTGTTGTTTACATACCAAGGAACTGTCGTTATGAGTCTTAAAATTTTGGATTGAAATGATTGCAGTTTTTGTATGAGTCTTTTTTGCTGAAGCAAAAATCTGTGAAGCGTAAGTCCATATTGGCTAAGTAGGTATGTGTATGTATTCAGTTTCTGTCTAATTCTTAATTTTGAAGATTTAGATAAAAGTGAGGATAGTACTTTTTAGTCGGTGGTTGGGAGTCTGTCTTTTCATCTTGACATGTGGGCCCCAAGTCATCCTTCGATCGAGTGTCAGTTCTAGTTAATGTACAGAGTTGGTCTGAGGGATTTGGTTGTTGTCAATAAAAAATGGCGGGCAAGTGTTTTGTCGTAGTGTGAACGTTGCGTTTTGATTTGTCATGATTTAAACGAATTGTACTGTTGTAAATTAAATATTGAAACAAACCTGTCGATTTAAAAGAAAAAAAAAAAGGTTCTATTTTATAGCCCCTAAGTGAAACAATAGTGATATATTTGAATTATAAGAATTTAAATTACAAATTGCCTATAAAATATTCTTGAATGATTCTTTCATTTTTTTTTTAATATTTCTTATTGAGATAAAACCATTGATAAAAAAAAAAAAAGAAAAAAAATGAGATGGCACTTTTCCAATATTCCAGTGCCGAGATATTTTCATCTATTCCTACCATTTTCATAAACATCTGAATTCACTTAATGGAGGAGGGAGAGCTAAGAAAATAAAAGAATATTGGAGGGTTGGGAAAAAGGGTTTCTCGATAGGAGATCCTACCTGGACACCGAGCCCTTCTACACCCTTCTATACCCAGGGCATCTTTATATCCCTCAGTGTGAGGGAGCGGTTTCTATAGGGCTAAGGTGCTGTATTCAGGCCAAAATGTCAAAGAGCAAGTTGACATTACGGCGGGTGTATTGTGCTTCAACATATCTCTGTCCCAAATCTGTATTTAACACACTGGAATGGGGAAATTTATTTTTCAAGATATCTCAGTAATAGTCTTCTGAGAATAACTTATTATAGAATTTATTTTATATTAATTTTTATTACATTTTAAAATTGTTTAAATGAATAAATGTATTGTTAGCTTCTTTTAGTTAAAGTGATCCTTTTTCATTCAACATTTTTTATATCTTATTTCCTTCTCCTTACGTTCCGGCCTTTTTCCATTTTCAAGGGATCTTTAATATTCCTTCTTATTGCACATATAAAAAAATACACATTTTGTCACATAAAAAAAAAAAAACTATTACAGGCTGGCCAGCCCTGTCATGCTTGTTATCACCTTTTATTACTTTCACTTACTATATATAGTATTGGAAAGTATTGCGATCGTGAAAATTTTCGTATTCCAGTTTTCAACGGAAATACACGTTTTAGGGTCCCCTGAGTCCAAATTACCAAGTCCCGCAAAAAGGTGTGTATGTGTGTGGTAACTCCCGGGCGGAAACGGTAAGTCCTATGAAAATGAAATCTTATATTTAAGACAACTATACGCCCAAGACGTGACAAAACTTTTTTCATCAACATGAGCCTACCAGAAGAGGCATTTTATACCATGCATTTTGCACCTTTTTTTGATTTTCTCAAAAACGGTTCCGACGATTTTGATTAAACTCGCTATATCGATATAAATTTATATGATCTATAATAGTATGTAGGTTTCATTCTGATTGAAATAGTAAAACAGGGCTTAAATGCCAATATTTTAAATTTTCTTCTTTTAAACTACCTTTAGTATTGTAGATTCTATAAAAACAACCATATTATCTTGATATCATTGGGTATGAACAGCTAAATATGCAAGTTGAGCGAATTTGATAAACAACTAAAGGAGAAAATGAAAAATTTATTTTTTGGATGCAATTTTTTGTTTTTATAATTTTGAACATAAGAACAGTAATATACATGTATGATATACCGTTGGAAAACTAAAGATTTTAGAAAAAATATTATCTTATATACAAGCTTTTAAAAGTTAATAGAGAATGATGAAATGAACATAAAACTAACTGATTATTTTAGAGGATCACTTGTAGCTGGGTGGCTAGCGTAACAGCCTCCAATGCTAAAGGTCACGGGTTCAAACCCGCTGGTGGTCCTAGGATTTTTTAATGGGAGTAAAAAATCCTTAGTTACGCCGTCCTTCGGAGGGGACGTTAAAAGGTGGTCCCGAGCCTGTGCGATGACAGGTACTCGTTAAAGATCCCTAACCTAATAAAACCTGGATAGGCAAAATTTAGGACTCCCACTGTAGCATCGTCCGATTAGCCATAGTAGGATAAAGTGACGTTAAATAAATAAAACTGATTATTTTAGATAATAATATAATAGATTTTTTAATAAGACACATGTTTCTATATAAATTCAATTTAATTAATTCTTTAATAATTTCACGTATTTTTTTCTCTAAATTCTTTCATTGATTTTAAAAATGGAGGCAAGTGAAAGTCGTGTGTGTCTCAAAAACTGCTGTAATTTATTACAGAATAATTACTTTTCTTATTCATTATAGACAAATTTCGATAGACAAATTCTAAATATAACTTTCTCGTCTGATACTAAAATGGGTCGATTTGCTCTTTCGCCACCTCCTCCTCCGGTCGTATAAGTATTAGATGTTTAATAGAATGTTTTTTTAATTTATTAAAATTTTTAGTATCCAATTTTTTCAATTGTATAAAAAATAGCGTTGAAGTATATATTTTTTTAACGGAAAGCAGCAGATACAAGAGTTGTAAGGTATAGTTAAGACTATACGTGTCCTTGAGCGTTGCCCTGGTTTATCTAGTCTCAAGCTTGTTTTTTTTATTTTAATGCTTGTTTAAAAATCTGGTGCGTTCAACACACGACTTTCATTTGATACTGAACTGAACCGATGGAGTGATGCAATCTGGGGTCGGGCGGCTTACTACCACACATGTACACCAAATGTAACGAATTTAAACTACTCATTAAACAGCGTTATTTTCGGCAAAAATTGCTATAATCAGATCCGGTAAACGTTTGATGATGCCGGATCCGCCGGATTACCGGATTGCAATCCCTACATGTGATACAGAGAGTTAAAGTGACTTCTATCCCAAATTCACAGACAATGTTTCCTAGGACCATACCTTTACCAAACCATTAAGACCCAGTTCCCTCTTTATATCCATATTCTTCTGCTATTTTATTCGTCAGTCCCTCGAGACAAGGTCTTGCCATTCAGACCTTTACGTTCTTACCCATAGAACAACAAATTACTGATTTGGTAGAGTATGATTGTGTGATGTATGTGGATCCCAATTGTCTGTTAAATAAAAGTGTCATTGGCTTCTACACTTCCTTGAGGATGAAGTAATATACGAAGTACAGTTGCTATAAAAGCAAATTGTAAACATTTTAAAAGAAAATTGACAACGCAATTCATTTTTGAGGAAGTTAAGTGCACTTATCCAAGTGAGTAAGTTAAATCTTCCTAATACAACTGAAAATTATCTATAAGATTATCGTCTACATTTACATGATGATAATTTTTTGTGATACACTACTTCTTTCCTTCTTCCGTAATCAATTATGGATATCAAGCTTTCAAAAAATATGTACGAACTTCATTTTTTATGCTACCAACAAGCTTCCTTGCTTAGCATTGTACATTCTTTGAGAGAGGCACTTGAGCGATCGGGATCCATTGACCGTTCGCCTTTTGAAGGGAACAATTCAAAGGATTGTTTGAAAACCATAACCAGGTGAGTCGCTCGTTATAGTTCAAAGGGTTCGGTCCAAGCACTGCCTTTGTAACCTCTACTCTACTCCCTTCCCTTCAAGGCTCTAATGTAACTTACACAGGTGGGTGAACCCAATCCGTCATTGGGTTTTATGGTTGTATTCTTTCTTTTGCTATCAAACAAACAACAAAAGAATCTAAAAAAAAAAAAAAAAATTATATGATATAAATTTAAAAAAAATCAAGTTCTATCATCAAACACCTTTTACTTGCTATTTGATACATTCATTTTTACTTTCACTTACCTATATATGAAATATATAGTAAGAGAAAGTATTTTGATCGTGAAAATTTTCCCTCAAAAAGGTCTGTGTGTGGTTACTCTCACGCGTAAACGAAAAGTCCTATGAAACTGAAATGTTATGTTTAAGACAACTACAGACAACGTCCGGGATGTTACAGAACCTTTTTCATCAAAATCTGTTAAACAGAAGAGCCCTTTATCCCATGCATTTTGCACCATTTTATGATTTTCTAAAAAACAGCTCTAACGATTTGGATTAAACTTTATATATCGATGTAAAATTTGTTGGGCTTTAATATCATGTAGATTTCATTCTTATTAAAATAGTCTGATATTTTAAAATGTCTTCTTCTAAAGTACCTTTAATTTTGTAGATTTTATGAAATTGACCATATCATCTGATTTAGAATTGCTAAAAAACAGGTAAATATAAAGTTGAACGATATCGATATCCAACTAAAGGAGAAAAATGAAAAAAACAATTTTTTAATGCAATTTTTTGTTTTTAAACGTAAGAACAGTAATATAAATGTATAATAGATCGTTGAAAAGCCAAAGATTTAAAAAAAAATATATTATCTTATACACAAGCTTATAAAGTTACTAAAAAGTGATGTAAAGCCGGTAAAACTAACTGATTATTTTAGATAATAATATAATATATTTTTTAACAAAACATGTTTTTCTATAGAAATATGATTTAATTATTTTTTTATATGTGATTTTTTTTTCTGAACCAAAAATCTGTGAAGCGTAAGTCCATATTGGCTTAGGTAGGTATGTGTATGTATTCAGTTTCTGTCTAATTTTTAATTTTGAAGATTTAGATAAAAGTTAGGATAGTATTTTTAGCGGTGGTTGGGAGTCTGTCTTTTCATCTTGACATGTGGGCCCCAAGTCATCCTTCGATCGAGTGTCAGTCCTAGATAATGTACAGAGTTGGTCTGAGGAATTTGGTTGTTGTCGATAAAAATTGGGGGCATACAAAAACTGCAATCATTTTAATTCAAAATTTTAAGTCTCATAACGACAGCTCCTTGGTAGGTAAACCACAGAATCCTACATACGGACTTACAACAACCAACTGTTGACCAACATATACGAACACTCTTTAGTCGTTTTCACAGCAAACTTAACGAACACGACAATAGACTGATTAACAACATGTCAATAGCTGAAATGCCAGTCAGAAAAAAAAATATTTCTTTATTAGTCTCACTCAATTTTATCTCTAACATGTATTTGAAAATTCTTTAATCGATTTTAACAACATAGGTAAGTGAAAGTCGTGTATTGCCGCACCAGATTTTTCAAACATAGATATGTTTAAGAATACAAATTATCTTTAGCTATTACTTAAGTTTATGCGCTTGTCGTTACCTTTCATTACCTTTCACTTCTTTTTGTTATAGACTAGAGACCCATTCCTGCTTCGCACGGGTTCAATTTGAATGTAGTGTCATTTATGATTATGAAAGCTCTGTTTGACCAATTTAGTGTTTATATCGCTTTGGGATCATCTACTCATTACGGAAGAAGAGTTGTTAATAAGCTCTTATAACAACTTTCAATAAGCGTGTAAAACTTTTTTGATGCTATTAAACTTTTCTGAAGTCTTAAGATTTCTAAAGGTATATGATACTGTTACGGGCTACGGGGTGTGAGAAATGAACTACTTCAGTTTGCAAATTACAAATATTTATTAAATACAGAATGCACAAATACAAAGGGATTACTAACCACTATACTTACAATAATAATTGAATTACTAGCTTAATTACTGAACAGTCTACATATAAAATCAGGTTTTCCTAACAAATAAACTACTTACGTAAATTTATACAATCTGCTAGACCTATTCTAAAACTTACAACAATAACTTATAACCTACAGTCTTCTAATTTCCCACCGACCGGTTATCACAATACTGACACACAGTTTCGCTACACTGTCACGAATTGTTCACTGTCACTGTTCACTGATACATCCACTTGAACAAGATTAAGACTTCCCTCTCAGGCGTAGTGGACTGGCACAGGATTTAAACGCCCGGAGAGGCGGATGGGCCGTTCTAGGTACTTCGAAGACCGTCCAGGTCCAGAAGTCTCTAGCCAAATCAGGACCCCTCTAGACGTGGTTTACCAGTCATTGTCTTGACCGTAACAATACTCGTATTTCAGGAAAGAATGGCTGATGCCTTAATTAAAGAAAATATAATTTTCCCATTTAAAAAAAAAAAGCCATTTGCAATATACAGTACGAATAAACCTTCAGGAAAGAATGCCCTAGATTATTGAGAAAAGGGTTTAGAAAGAGTTGGTAGAAACCAAGAATCACGCCATCATTTAAGCATATAGAGATGAATCAGTTAAAAGGTATGCATTTTAAAAGTTTAATTTATCTTCCTTGGGAATCCCATTTATTTTAAAGAGAAGCATCTGTTTTCATGAAATAATTTAAAAGTAAAAATAATTAATAACAAAAAATTATGATTTGTTTATTTAACCTCACTTTATGCTACTATGGCTAATCGGACGATGCTACAGTGGGAGTCCTAAATTTTGCCTATCCAGGTTTTATTAGGATAGGGATCTTTAACGAGTACCTGACATCGCACAAGCTCTGGACCATCTTTTAACGTCCCCTCCGAAGGACGGCATAACAAAGGATTTTTTACTCCCATTAAAAACTCCTAGGACCAACGGCGGGTTTGAACCCGAAAAATTATGATTTAAAGTTCGATTAAGAAAAAAAAAGTAACGATTGGCTTGATAAACTCATGTGAAGATGGCACCCAGCGTAGCACTTCAATATTTATTTCATTTGCAGGTCTCGAGGCCTCTTTACAGGCGCCTTAGAGGGTTATCTGGAATAGATGGAGATGAGAGGATACGGACATTTGGGTTTGAGTGGGCTGGTAGTTCGGAATAAAAGGACGTATATCTAATTCTGGACAAGTCTGCAACTAATAGAATATTCAGGTCTTTAAGGATAGTTTTATTGGTGACAAAATAAGGAGCTTTTAGGATCTTTCGGAGGATTTTGGATTGCAGGGATAATAATATTTTAACGACATTACTATAGAAAATTTAATTTCCCCCTCTATAATTGAACTGTATGTTACTCACGAACTTACAGAAAACAATACACTAAGTGATAGTGAAAACTGTTCCTAACTCTGTCTTGAAGTTTAAAATTAATTTGCGATATCATTATATATATATATATATTATATATATATATATATATATATATAATATATATATATTATATTTTTTCAAAAACATTTAGTGTTTTACAATCTATACTAAGTCACTTTCGATATATTGATTTATAAGATAAAGCTACATCTACATCGCATAAAACTAACTATTCCAATATAGAATTTCAGTTTCGTTCGACATTTCCTTTTTTTGATTGAGCATATACATATGCTTAGAGATGTTTTCTGGAAGATTTTTTAAATTTTGATATGGGATGGATATATAGAATGGGACGATGGAATGTCTATAATAAACAAACGTGTATGTAATTTAGGTTCAATACATAAACATGTTTTAGGCAACTCATTTTGGCCTGTTTAATACATTTACCTAATTTTAACTTAAAATTAAAATACATTATACCAAATAAATTGATTACATTTTCTTCAAATCCATTACTGTAATGAAGTTTGATAGCTCGATAAAAAACAAATTTGTTGTCATCAAATGATCAGAAATTCTGTATTCGACATTTCCTCTTACTCTCTCAGTAAATGTTTGTTTATTAAACAATGGGTTGATGTACACAAGGCAATATCAAAATAACGGGAGTTTCCGAGTATATTGGAGCGAGGCACTGAAGTTTAATCATGACATCTAGTTCCATTATTTATGTTTTATTTTTCATTTTCTGATTCAGATACAATCACCGTCACCACCCACGTGTGATATTTGCTGAACGGAGCTGAATTAATCCCCAAATGTTCAATTAAAATTAAATCTTATTGACGTTTGATTGTTTTCCTTTATTACATAATTTTGTTGGAAATAGATAGCTTAAGCTTTTATTACTTTGATGCTCCAATTCCCAGAATTAATTAGTTTTTTGGAAAACGATTTTTTTAATCTTTCATTTTATCCGTGAACGACAGTCTTTAAATTAGAGAGACCCTCACAACATCCAAAGGCAAATTCACAGCCTCAATAAATTGAATACCCAAAGTTGGAGATAGGCGGGGAGTTACCTCCTGTTAAATTTTGATGCTGACCTCGTACTCCTTGCACAGCTTTTGGCCAATAAGTATGATTTTCATAGCTCGAAATGATCTGTATCATGTGGTATTCAAAGTTACAAGTTTCTTATTTTTTAATTTTTTGCTATAGGTATTTTTATTGCAAGGAAGAAAAATGGTCTTGCAAACAGAGAGAGTACTATACCGGGTCTTTGACTCGAATCCAGGCTGTAGCAGACCTATTATTTATTGTATTTTTTCAGCTGTGGCACAGCCAAACTCTCATAAGTGGGTATCCAAACATTAAGGAAAAAGCTGAACGTGATCTTGGCCGTTACCTACTTCTACGGCAGTTGTTCTAAAAACAGTATGATTTTTTATTTAAACTCAACTCTAGAAATACCGTTAGTTATTGTGTTACATTAATGTTAAAGATCAACTTTAACAGCTACCAAAGAAATCGTTTAATTTATATCCTGACATGAATTTTAGAACATATCTTTATTTCCAATGATGGAGTTTTGTTGACCGTAGAGAAATTAGATGAGGAAGATGGTTGGGGTGCGGTCATAATTTATGACGCACCCCAACCATCTTCCTCATCTATCTTTATTTCCTTTTTCATTCTACATACGTTACGGCCTTTGCCATTTTCAAGGGTTACATTTTGTCACATTTAAAAAAATATATATTACAGGCTGAACTAAGAATAAGCTGACAAGTTCTAGTTCAGCCTGTAATAGAGTTTTTTTAAATGTGACAAAATGTATTTTATACATGTGAATGATTAATAAAACCTTGAAAATGGCAAAAGCCTAAACGTAGCGAAAAAGAAAAAAAATGGATCATTTTACTTAAAAAACCCTAGCAGTACATTTATTCACTCAAACAAATAGCAATTATAATAAAAATTAATTCATACTATCCTAAAAATTATTTAATTATGAACTCCCCTCAGTATCCTCAACACATTACATTTTGGAAATCAACGTCTCAATTATGTCCTATCATTTCTACACATCATAATGTTATCATTATGTAATGAAAATTGAATATAAGCATTATTTTAATATTTATTCTTTAAATTAACTATATTTATTTTATGTCAGTAATATTCTTGTTTTTATTTGCGTTTCCTCTTGTTTTGAGCGTTAACCGATGATATATTTTACTATTTCCTTTATCATATCAAAATTAAAAAATCTTCCAGAAAACACTTCTACGCATATGCATATGGTCAATCAAAAAAAGGAAAAGTTGAACGTAACTGAAATACTCTATTGCATATATATATATATATATATATATATATATATATATATATATATATATATATATATATATAAGAGAGAGAGAGAGAGAGAGATAGATAGATAGGTAGAAGATTTTATTATCTACCTTTGTCATTTTAAATTTAAACTTTCTTAAAAAGTAAATGAATTAATTAAAACTAGTTAGAAATAAATATAGTCCGAATGTCGACAGGGGGTTTTATTTGTCTCCTGACTTCTAAGTCCTAAGTCATGATTTATCTTACCCAGAAAAGATAAAAGATTGAGAAACCTTTGTCGGCAAAACATCAAAAGGCGTTTACCTCCATGGCCCCCCCCCCAGCAATATATACCTCGGGAAACTTCTTAGACACTAGGACAAAGGACCCCCAGCTTGAGGCACTTCCCAGATCAGCCCTGCCCGAGGTGACGACGATGAGGAGAAGATTGGAAAGAGTCAGTCAAGTTTTATCCTCAAGAAGAGGGAGTCGGGTTCTATCTACAAGAAGAGGAGGTGGCCGTCGGGGTTCTGAGAGCAGCTGGAGGATGAAGCAGAGAATGGACGTCTTGAGATGATCCCACCTTCGCCAGCCGACAGTGTTTTAAAGGTATATCGTTATTTGTAATATTGTATGGCAAAGGTAGTAGTGTAAATGTCCCTCAGTATTCTTAATCAAAGTGATAGGCAATGTATTAATATAATTTATATGTGTAAGTTAATAATTATAATAACGTATTAATTGAATCTTGATTACTTAAATCTTACCCTGCATGCCACCTATTGGATTGGTAAACACGATACCTTTGGAAAGGAGATCCAACGGTATGATTAAATATAGTTTATATATTGACTAAATACAGTATAAATGCCTTAAAAAAGCAGCAGGTTAAAAACATAGCAAAAAGGTACTATATCCATTCTAGGAAATTATACAGGAAGCGCGAAAATCTCTCATTACTATATTATTAAACTAGCTAATTTGATTCTTTTCGCATTAAAATCTAGAATTATTTTTTTACTATAATAATAACATCATATTAAAGTTATTAAATTAATTTTTTTTTAATGATTTGGAACAAAAATAAATGCGTAATTAGTACTTTTAGAAAATGACCGCATTTCTAAACCGCGTTTTTTAAGGACTTGAGAATTCATTAGATAACATCAAATAGAATATTAAGATAAAACTAAATGATGAAAATACAAATATGTAAAAAAATCAATATCGTAAAAAATGTCCTTTAGTACCTTTTGGAAATCAACGTCTCAATTTATGAATTTATAGTTACATTTAGATTAAAAAGAGTGAATCAAATACTTGATAAATGACTTACGCTGTTTTCCCTTTCTTCCCCCCCCCCTAATCTATTCTATATTATAATTGAGAAGGAAATTATATAAAATACGAAGAGTTAAATAGAGTAAATTGGCATGAAAATAAAACATGAATCACTCTGGAATCCCATAACGGTCCAGTGTTTAATAAATATAAGCCCTAGGCAGCGTTCAATTATATAAAAAAAGTTTTTTCAACATTTTTCAACAACACTGCGTATTTTCTCTAGTAAAATATTTATATTTTTAATTGGCAAAGTATCGTTCTTTCCCTCACATTTTTTCTGCGCATAACTGACGATATTAAGGATAGGCTGGAAGGAATTCCAGGAAGTTTGAATAGCTTAGTTAGTTCCAGGTTCCAGACTAGAAATAATAAAATGAGAGAACCGGCGGCGCTTCCTGAAGACGAGCCAACACCGCTGGAGATTCCTGGAAATAGCCGTATCACTAAATATAGCCTAAGCTCTCTTCCTGCAGTCAGGTCATCTCTCGCCGTTACTCGGTGAAAACTTCAACGCCTCACAACACTGGATGTAATTCTCAAAGAGATGGGTCGTAGAATTTATGATATCCTGTAATAGTTCTATTTATTTATTTTGTAACATAAAGGCTCTTCAACCATAAAGGTTATTTTAGCCCTAAACTAATAATACATACATATATACTAATAATAATACATACAATACGAAAATAATACATAAAAATATACTAATCACAAAATACATAATAAAATAAAATACATAATACACTAAAACATACATAATACTAATGATACAGATACAATATTTTAAGTTAAATAAAAACAATTATATAAGATAACGAAATATAAGAAGAGAATAAAAAATGGAATAAAATAAAAATAATAATAAATAAAATATATATATATATATATATATATATATATATATATATATATATATATTTAGTAATAAATAATTGTTTTTTTTTTTATTTGTTATCCGCCTCTACCCTACAGGGTCATTGGCGTCATCACATTACATTATACTCTATTGTAGTACCCTACAATCTTTAAATATTTAAATAGTTTGGATATATGCTTTTCTTCGTCTCCGAGTATTTGGTTAAGCGTCAGTGGCAATCCAATAGCTTTTCTCAATTTTTTGAATTTTTTACATTCTAATAACAAATGGTTCACACTCTGTATGACGTTGTCACATTCCGTGCAAGTGGGTGCTTCTAACCGTTTTAGGAGGTACCCATGGGTAAACTGGCAATGACCGATTCTCAATCTGCATAGTAGGATTTCTTCCCTCCTAGACTTTCTGGAGCTAGTTAACCATTTATTGCAATCAGATTTCACTGCTCTTAATTTTGTCTGTCCTCTTTTCCACTTTTCCGTCCAATCCGCTAGCAACCCTTTTTTCGATTGGAGCATCCAATCTTCTACAGTTACTTCATTAATTTGGACAATTTCACTCCCTTCTCCTATTCTGGCGGTGTTGGCTGCTTGGTCCGCTTTTTCATTGCCCGGAATTCCTCGATGGGCTGGTACCCATAGCAACACAACATGTGTATGTTCGAGTTTCATTTTCCAACTCTCGTTAATTATTTGCCGTATTATCGCGTTGGTTGGTGTTTGGCTGTCGATGGCAGCTAGCACACTCCAAGAGTCCGTCGCAATAATCCACGAATTTTTGTTAGAGTTATCTATACATTTCAGAGCCTTTAGTATAGCAGTGGCTTCTCCTGTGAATAATCATAATAAATATTTAGTAATAATATATATATATATATATATATATATATATATATATATATATATATATGGTTCTAATCCTCAGACATTTTAAAGCTATGTATTTGCCTCGTGGAGTTATATCTAATCTAATTTTGTTTAAGATTTTTTTTTTTTTTACTGTTATAAGAAAACCAGTCGTGTATCGAGGGAGAAATTGGTCTATTTCAGAAATAATTAATAATTCTATAGGTTGGAGTTTTGCTGCTATCTATGGTTTTAATTGAACTGCAAAAATCTTTTCATTTTCTTCCCTAACCGTTGAGTCAACGGCTATCAGACTATGATTCGTAACGTAATGAGATAGAGATCGAAACGATGAAATTATTTTAAAAATCACCACAAGGAAACCGGCTATGCAAATTCTGAAATTTCTTTAAAAAATCAGGGGTTTTTTTATCGGAATTTCTAAGATGGAATATAATTTTCTTATAAATACTTAAAATGGCTAATTTATTAATGAATATACATACACTCCGTTTTAATAACGAATCTCTAGCATATATAATTAAAATAACAAAGTAAAAGATAATAATACTAACAAAATAAAACATTAAAATAATATTTAAAAAAAGACAATATTAACATCACTTTAGGAACCTTCTGTTCATTCTCTACCATCAGCACCACATTGCAATAATCTGTAAAGTAAGAACGGAAAATTATCATTGTAGACTGATTTCCAATCGGCTAACAATAAAATTGGGATGTGTCACATGAAATGTCCGTTTTCAAGGCAAAGGATTTTTATTAAAAATACGATATGAAAACAAAATAATTTTATTCGAAGTATTTACCTTCTTTTTCTACACATTTTTCCCAATGTGATACCAACTTTTTATCCCCGAACTGAAAAACTCTGAGCTTTGAAGTGAAAAAAAATCTGAAAACGCACGTTCCACTTGATCATCATTTTCAAAAAGTTTTCCTTTGACGAAGTTGTATAAATTCCTGAACAGGTGATAATCTGTTGGAGACAAGTCGGGAGAATATGGTGGGTGCGGAAGAACTTCTTTCCCCAGTTCTTTCAATTTTTGCAAGATATGTTTTGAAACATGCCGCTCAGTGAGATCATGATGTACCCATGTATCGAGCTTTTTTACTTTCCTATTACACTTTAAATGTGTGTAAACGGTAGATGCACTTGCATTTAGTTGTGCTGAGAGTCCTTTAACTGTTTGGTAGGGGTTTCCTTCTACTGTATGTTTGAGAACATCGTTGTCTGTTACAGTTGTCTACTACGGACGGAGGTCTTCCTCGGGGCATGTTTTCCAAGTCAGTATCCTCAACTGAAAACATAGCAAACCAACGGAGAATGGTTCCTTCATTAACACTCCCTTCCCCGAACGCCGTGCAAATATTTCTAGCGGCCTCAGCTGCTGAATGGCCGAGTTTAAACTCGTACAAAAATATTGCTCGAAAATCGCGTGTTTCCATGCTCATATTTGGAGGTATACTAAAAAGTGGGTAATTGATTGGGAAGCTAATTTTTATAATACAAAGGTAGAAGATTAGTAACTGTTTACTTTAAATATGTAAACATTCGGGAGAAAACAACAGAGACCTGCAAAATCCTTTATGTATTTCAGAAACTATAAAAACGGACATTTCATGTGAAACAACCCAAGATATATATATATATATATATATATATATATATATTATATATATATATATATATTTTTTTTTTTTTTTTTATTTACGAAAATACGAATGACAGGAAAAAACTCAAAATTCGATTTTCCTTCCGTCGTATGTACTTTTTGTTTTTCTTGAGGTCTATTGTCTGCACTTAGAACATGACGATACATTTACGAGACACCCCGTTAACATTATACATTATTAATTACACGTCTTCAAACTGGCTTTATATTCAAAATATAGTGCTGAGTTAAATAATATGTATTTGGTGATACATTCGTACTTGATACTCAAGGATGAAGGAAGGTAGGATCCTTAGGAGGTAGAATTACCTTAGAGGTTTTCTTTGGATTCTTATAAAACCCAACCAATAAACATTTTGCTCTATCCAGATAGCAAGTTCTATTAAGATATGTTCAGCTTTTTGAACGACTTACTGCTCATTCAAACAAATGCTTCTTGAGGAAAACACGTGGATAATTAGTCCAATACCCTATATCTTTGCTAGATGAGGAAGATGGTTTGGGATGCATTAGAAGGAAACACATTAAAACGTAGTGCTTATTTTAATTGTGGCCTTCATCTAGGCTAAGAAAACAATATAACAACCAATTATAAACTTAATAATATGTTAGGCATAAAATAATAATTTAGTGACAGTAATATAATATGGAAACAAACGTAAAAGTAAATGTAAAATGATAATAAAATGATAGTTATAAAGTATGGAAGTGAATAAAATTAACATGATAATATTTAAAGAGAAACTAAGTAAATGATTAAATGTTAAAAGAACAACGAGTGAACAATTAAATTTTTAAATATGAACAATTTTGAAGTGATATTTGGCGCTAATATTATAATAAAACATAGTAAAGAAGTTTGGTAGTATATAAAAAAGTACATATGATATATATAATAGCCGAGAAACAATATGAAAGAATTTTATGCTTTTTTAATTTTTTAAAGTATTGTAGACTATACAGCTAACATCCCAACCAATCCTAAAACTTTTCTTTCCACGTATGCTGATGACAATTTTGTGTTATCAGTCAAGAACGATCCTATTATTGCCTCTCAAACCCTAAAATCCCACATCAGAGACCTCCAGATATGGTGTCAGAATTGGAGAATGAAAATAAATTCAGACAAATCCCACCAAATTACCTTTACCTTCCGTCGTGAACCTATGACATCCTGTCCTACTGTATCCTTTAATAATATTCCGCTTGTCCCGGCTGAACAGATCCGCTACCTAGGTCTCCTCCTTGACAAACGTCTTACATGGAATCCGCACACAAGAGTGAAACGACAAGAAAATGCTCGCTGCTTTCGATAAATTCAACACTTACTTGATAAACGCTCTAACCTCCCACTTAACTACAAAAGACTCCTCTACATCATAAGGCCTATATGGATTACGGAGTTGAGCTTTGGGGCTCGACTAAACCATTAAATTCTTCCCGTATCCAATCCTTAAAATCCACAATCCTTCGTAAAATCCTTAACGCTCCTTACTTAATCACAAATAAACTCATCCATAAAGATCTAAATGTTCCATTTATAACTGATCTGGCTCGAACCAGATATCACTCCTTCCATGAAAAACTCCACTCCCACTCTAACCCACTAGTTTCAACTTCTTTTAGCTTCCTCTTCGATTCCTGAAAATCCTCCAAGGCGTCTGAAAATAAGATGGCCTCGAGACCTTCTAGTTTAGAATAGTTACAGGAGTGCTACTATTGGGTAGTTCTTCTACAGGTCTTTTTCATTTTTTTTATCATATTTACTTGTTGTATTATTTAGTACAGTTGAAAATTTCAATAAATTATGTTAAAAAAAAAAGTATTGTGATATTAAACTGACAATTATATATAAATAGGGAAGGAGAGAGGAAGAAACAAGCGGTGAAAAGAGATAATAATCTGTAATAATAATATGAAAGAAAATAAATACTGATTCTGTGACTGTGTCTAAAGAAATAAAGAAGAAGAAACGGCCGCACACAATTAAAATAAGCACTATGTTTTAATGTAGAGTTTTTCATTAATTTACGATTATATTTATATGTTTGGAATATTTTTATAAAAAATATAATTATGATGTAGAAAAAACAGACTCAAATACAAAAACAAAAACCTATTCAATCAACACTTTTTAGACTTAAAACGACAGCCCCTTGGTAGGTAAATGAAAAAACAACAATCAACAGTTGACCAACACATCATCTATCTTAATAATTTAATAGGAAACTTCACAGACATGATAATAGACTTATAAACGACACGTTACAATGCCAGTTAAAAGAAGACTGAAGAGAAGCTGGATGAGAGACCTCTTCTGCTAAATAAAATCCTTGTATGGGTTGCTGCTGGGCACTTTCTTTTCCCATGCCTATGCCTCTGTTGCTGAAGTTTTCTCTCGCGCATTTGCTTATAGTCAGATACTTTCTGACAGGTGCGAATAAATAAATATGGAAACAAAAAATAATGCAGTGATGGTATGTAAGTATAATATCTAAAAACAATCTTGCTATCTCAGAGAAGAAGTCAGTTAGGTTTAGTGGAGAGGATGATGGTCTTAATTAGTGATTCGGATTTGTTTAAGCTAAATACTATTTAATAATTAAACACTTGCGATTAGATTAAGTTGGACTTGTCATTTTATCGAAAGTCTAATAAAAAATCTTTGTTTCTTTTCGGAGTTATAGCTCATAGAAATATTTTCAGAGGTAAGAAAATTGTGTAATGATTATTGAAGCGGATAGTGATTATACTTTCAGCAAACTATTAAGCCTCCTTTAAAATATTTTCAGTAAAACTTTGACATTAATATAAAAAACTTTGCGGAGCTACTGAAAGAAATATTAATATTAACAAGCCGCTTAGTGGTGAATTTAATGGAAAAGTTTTACAAATTCATTAATAAGGTAGAATTATATTTTAAAATGCTATTACTATTGAGAACTGTTCAGTACCAGATATAATAAAACAAAGAGTATACATAACTATATATAGTAAGGAGAAGTATTGCTATCGTGAAAATTTTCGAATTTCAGTTTTCAACGGAAATACACGTTTTAGGTTCCCCTGAGTAAAAATAACCAAGTCCCGCAAAAAGTTCTGTGTGTGTGTGTGTGTGTGTGGTAACTCCCGGACGGAAACGGCAAGTCCTATGAAACTGGAATTTCATATCAAAGACAAATAAACGCCCGAGACGTTACGAAACCTTTTTAATCAAAACCAGCTTAATAGAAGAGCCACTTTATACCATCCATTTTGCACTTTTTTTTCGATTTTCTCTAAAACTGTTCCGACGATTTTGATAAAATCGCTATATCGATGTAAAATTTAATGGACTTTAATATCATGTAATTTTTATTCTGATTAAAATGGTCTGACAGGGCTTAAATGCCGATATTTTACATTTTTTCCTGTAAAGTAACTTTAATTTTGTAGATTTTATAAAAATTAATATATTATCATGTTACCACCGATGAAAAACACATAAATATATAATGTTGAACGAATTCGATATCTAACTAAAGGAGAAAACAGAAAACATATTTTTTTTAATGCAATTTTTTTTATTTTGAACATAGCAATAGTAATATACACGTATATTATACCGTTGGAAAGCTAAAGATTTTAGGGTAAATATTATCAAATGCACAAAGTTGTAAAAGTTTAGTTTAAGTAAGAGTGATGAAAAGCCGATAAAACTGATAATTTTAGATAATAATATAATAGAATTTTTAATAAAACACAAGTTTCTATATAAATTCAATTTAATTAATTCTTTAATGGTTTCACGTGTTTTAAACTGTATTTGAAAACCCTTACATTGATTTTAAAAATGGAGTTAAGTGAAAGTCGTGTGTTTCCCACACCAGATATTTTTTATTTTTAATCTATACATATTGAGGATGTATAGTCGACTGTAGAAACTATTATAGGTGGAGTAATCAGGAGTCAGTCTTTTTTTTAAATATTGTTAATTTTGCCAACGTTTCGGCTCAAGCTTGTGAGCCATCATCAGGGCTACAAGCATCAGAACAAAAGAGATACATATTAATGTGACAATGAAATTTTTTTTAATGTAGTGACAATGATAACATTCGAAATAAAACAGAAAATACACCAACATAATTAAATATTATAGATACAAATAATGATAATATAATGATGATAAGCATAAAAACACAACTTTAGACTTTAATATAGAAGTAAAGAAATAATCTCTCCCTCGTATGCCAACATCTTCCGTCTTCTTAAGTTATAACTTTCTTACTTTATTGTATAATTTGCTTCTATAATTTATATTTTATTTACAGTATATTTTTCTTTTCGTTTATAACACTTCTGGTTTTTTATTTAATTTTTTTATATACCTCAATGATCTTTTACAGACCTCAGATTCTAGTGTTTATAATTTTCTGTTAAAAATGTTGAGCCTTATCGTACATATATTGTTGTGTTTTTCCATTGTATAATTTTGTAAAACTTTTTAAAACAAAGATAAGCTGTAGTATTTATATTTAGAGGGGAAAACCTTCAGGGTTTTTACATAAGCCCCTCCCCATACTACCTATGTTTATTGTCTTCCTCAGTTTATGCTTGGACATGGCTCAGTAATGGTACGTTTATATATAATTTTTTACTTCTATATTTAAGTCTAAAGTTTTGTTTTTATGCTTATCATCATCATATTGTTTATCATATTATCATTATTTTTATCTATAATATTTAATTATGTTGGTATATTTTCTGTTTTATTTCAAATGTTATCATTGTCACTACATTCAAAACATTTTCATTACTATGTGTACATTAATATGTATCTCTTTTGTTCTGATGTTTGTAGCCCTGATGATGGGCTTACAAGCTTGAGCCGAAACGTCGGCAAAATTAAAAATATTTAAAAAATGACTGACTCCTGATTATTTCACCAATAATCTATACATATTTAAATAATAATAAAAGTTGAATAATTGTTTTAATTTTAATTTTATTAGGTAATAGCTAGATGATATTGATAGAAAGGAATAATGAACTACAAATGTTTATCTGCAAACCTGCCCACGACCCTCATTTAAACCCGGATGAACGGACATAGCACAATGTATATACGTTGCTGTGTATTCTTTGGCCATTGAACTCGCATTTATTTAAGGATAGGCATGACCTACTCTTGCTTTAGTGGAAGAGGTTTCTTAGGAATAGATCACTTGTACGTTAAACAACATAAAGATTAGTATTAGTTTTCCTGACTTAACTTCTTAATAAATCTTAGTTTATGTTTTATATTTTCTGATAAATATTTTACCGAATCTTTTTCTACTAAAATGACATAGTAATTAACACGACTGATACTGAAAATACACTCAGTTAGTTGTAAAAAAACATTTATAACGAAGAAAATTCCCTGTTCAAAATAATTAATTTATAGCTTTTTTTTTTCTTTTTTTTTTTCCGTAGGCTTAAACCACTTGGGTCATTTTCGCCTTAAATCAAGGATTAAATATTATAATTTATTGTACAAGTCTGTCTGTCGTAGGAAGTTAAAAAGTTTTGCAATTGTCTGTATGTTGTCTTGTAAAACGGTTGGTAAGTCAGTGTCAATTGCAATATGAGCTCTTTGAGTATCATAAGCCCTACACTCTGTCAAAACGTGTTTAACAGTAACCGGGCAACCGCATGTTGGGCAGTCAGTAGGAGGTTCCCGTGCCATAAGATGTCCGTGAGTTAGTCGGGTGTGTTCAATGCGCAGGCGCGCCAGAATAACCTCTTCCCTTCGCTTTTGTCGTAGGGCCGAATGCCAATGGGAGATGTCCCTTCTTATTTCCCTTAACTTGTTTTCTGTTGTGTGGTGCCAAATTAGTCCCCACTTCGACCGAATCCGATGCTTGATTACAGAAACATAGTCGCCAACAGGCACCCCAATAAACGGAAAGCCATCTGTTATTGCTTCTTTGGCTGCACGATCTGCGAGTTCATTGCCAACTATACCGCAGTGGCTCGGTATACAATAGTATCAGAAACTATTGTGGACTGCAGTGATAAAAGAATATTTTGAATAAGAGAGTCGGTGGAGAAAAGGCGTTTCAAGCTGAGCAGAGCCGATAAGGAGTCTGTGCAAATTAATCCTGGTTGTTTTAGTAGGGTGAATAACACTTAAACTTTTATAAATTCCAGCTAGTTCCGTACTAGTACTGCCAACGGCCATACCAATCCAACTAGTACTGCCAACGGCCATACCACGTTGAATACACCGGTTCTCGTCCGACTTAAGCTTACAACATATGATAACTGTGTTTTACATATTCTTCAATTTTACGATTGTTAGATTATAATTTTATACTCACGTCATCCAAAACCCTAAAAATTAAAACTTTAACTTAAATTGAAAACTGAAGCGTATACGTAAAATTTATGTTTTGCAATCAAAAACTTTCAGAACTATAACGAATTTTTCATTGTACGTTAGCAACAACACTTTAGACTTTTATATGCCAACAGTCAAAGAATAGATTCGGACCTCGTGCAAACGTTTTCACGATAACTTACACGGACATATCACTATATTAATACAAAACATTGCTACTACCAAAATGCATCACAACACTTGCAAAAGGCTGAAAAGAAGTTGGATGAGGTACCTCCTGACAAATATACGTAACACGAAGAGGTGCCGCTGAGCATCCTCTCTCCATCATGTCTATCATGCCACAAAATCAAAACCTTACCTCCCATTGTCTACTGAATGTGTGACTAAAGAGACTGAGGTGTATAAATAAGGAAATGTTAAAATTAAGAAAAAAAAGTAATAATAAGAAGTACTTAGTTAAGCACGGTATGGTTTATATTCCACACCGCGATACTCGATGACATTTTATAGGATAGGGTCATCACTCCCTATGCCTATTTTTGCGAGTGGCTATCAATTAGCTGACGGGTCCCACATACCCAGGGAAGATTGTGAGTGAATCCTCATTTATTTGTAGGCTTGAAAAAAGTCCTCTTGGGCTGGGATTCGAACTCACAACTTCAGCGTGGCATGCTAGCGTGCTAACCACTCAGCCTCGGGCTCCCCTACTTTTCTTCTTTCCAAGGACTAATTTAATTAATAGGAGTGGATAATATTGTATATAGTTATGATTGTTTGTATCATGTTTATTAATTAGTCAACTTTGTATTTATCTCACTTATAGGTTGTTGTTTTGTTTTTTTATTTTATTTTATATTTTTGTGTATATATGAATTTATTTATTTTCTTTTTTATATGATTTGACTTCATCATTACTTATATATATATATATATATATAATATATATATATATATATATATATATATATTGTATGAATGTGGTCTCATATCACTATTAATATTGTTCATTTTGAAACTAATTTTAATAAATCTAAAAAAAAAAAGTGGATAGAGCACTAGATTTTTTTTCTTTGAATTTCTGGTTGGATCGCCAGCTGTGACAGAAAATTATTTATTTACTTATTTGGGCGGTGGAAATAAATAACAGCAGGGTCTACTAAAGGGTTAGGAGGACCCTCCTAAGGAAACGTGAACTCGGCTTAATCAGCGGCTTTGGAATAGTTCGTATCGTAAGTACCGAACCCAAGACCATTTATGAGTTGTAGAGGTAGATTGATAGATTGATTTTTTGTATTTTTTTTTAAATATTGAATTTATAATGAGATTATTTTTCTTCTCTTCTTCTCACCAAGAATGTTACAAAACAAAACTTTTTGCATTAGCTCCTCATAGACTGGATAAGAGGTATTACTATTGTAATGGAAGTTTTATGTTATACTAATTTTATGATATCATAATTATTTTAATTATATTTAAAGTAATATAGATTACTTCCAAGCATGATTAGTTAGATAACATAAAAAAAGTCTGAATAAATCTATATTATTTTAAAATTATGACAAACACAATGCTCTCAAAATGGAATGAAGTGTTAGTTTTTTTAAATCCTTTAAAAAAAGTTTTGTTACATCCTCTAAACGTTAGGACATTATTCGCTGTTTCTACTATTTTTTCAATAATTAGTCTAAAAATAAACCTTGTTAAGTCTCGTTTAGAATAATTAATATTATAAGGACCTTCATATGTTACGGCGTAGCACAATACTAAGCCAGCAATTCTTAAAAGAATTTCGTTCTGATACAAATGGAATACCTAATAAATGCTCATTTCGCATTGATTAATCATTCCAGTTGTATTTGAACTTATTATTAATTAAATAATAAAAAAGCCACTTTTAACACATCATACTTAATATTAATTAATTAATGTAACATCATTAAATTACAATTTACTGTCGTCAATATATAACGTTTCCGCCCTAATGAATGGCTATTTTAAAAGTTCATATTTTAATTATAATATTGGTTCTATATATTAAAAAAAAAAACTAAAAAGAAATAATTATAATAATGTTTTGGGTACATCTTTTAAAATATAATCCTAACTATTCTCTCAATCTAAACCTTGTAGTAATTTAAAAAAAAAGAAATATGATAATAAAAAAAAATTGTATTTTCAACTGATAAAAGTTATAAGATATGTCAATTGTTAAGAATCCTTTTAACGAAATTGGCGACTTAAACTTATAATTTAAAAAAAATAATTAAAAAAGTCCTTCAAATATATAAATTAGGCATATCCTTCAAATTACTACAGTCATTTTCGAGTGTAATAGAAAATATTTTATATCCTTTTCATGGATGATGATAAAAAGTTTAGGAAATTTTTAAATTTATATTGCAATTATTTTTTTAATTAGTTTATTTGGGATTCAGCAGTACAAGTTGGCAGTTAGCATATTTTATATAATTTATATACTTTTAAACAAGTCATATATTGTTTATGAGATATTTACTGTTATATCTATATATATATATATATATATATATATATATATTTTTTTTTTTTTGTTCTTTTATTTTTTCTCTGGTACTTCTTTCTGCTCTCACTATGCTTCTCCCTCTTCTGTTTAGACCTTGAAGCTTGCACTTCTTTTTGTTTTCTACCTTGGGATCCCTTCATTTGCAGCACTTTTACCCTAAAAACCTCTCTCTCTGTTGTGTCTTCTCTTATGATATTCCTTTATAGATCCTACTTAACTTACTGGATTCAGGTAGACTATACTTAATTATATTTTTTTTTAACATTTTACAATTGGACGAAATTCCTCAAAATCATTCATAAAGTAAAAATGTGAAATAATAAATACATTGAAAATGAACACAATGTACATTAAACGTTCACATTATTACAAAATAATATTGAAAACATTTAAAATATTGATTATAAATTTTTTTTCTCTTTATATCTATATTCACGCCTGTCAGAATGTATCTGACAATCAGCAAATGTGCTGTACAAATGTGAGATCAGGCATGGTAGGCATGAAGAAGGAAAATGCCCAGCAGCACCCCTTCCATGGCTTTATTTTATCCGAGGAGGTCCCTCATCCAGCTTCTCTTTAGCCATCTTCTGACTGGCATTTCAGCTATTGACATGTCGTTAATCAGTCTATTGTCGTGTCTGTTAAGTTTACTGTGAAAACGAGTACAGGTGTTCGTATATGTTGGTCAACTGTTGGTTGTTGTAACTCCGTATGTAGGGTTCTGTTCTTTACGTACCAAGGAGCTGTCGTTATCAGTCTTAAAATTTTGGATTGAAATGATTGCAGTTTTTGTATGTGAGTCTTTTTTGCTGAACCAAAAATCTGTGAAGCGTAGTCTATATTAGCTTAAGAAGGTATGTTTATGTATTCAGTTTCTGTCTAATTTTTAATTTTGAAGATTTGGATAAAAGTGAGTATAGTACTTTCAGTCGGTGGTTAAGTGTCTGTCTTTTCATTTTGACATATGGGCCCCAAGTCATCCTTCGATCGAGTGTCAGTCCTAGGTAATGCACAGAGTTGGTCTGAGGAATTTGGTGGTTGTCGATAAAAATTGGTGAGCAAGTGTGATTATAAAATGTTTTATAGATATTCAAATCCATTCTTGAACCGATTTCGATATTTGTAATTGTTGACTAAGAGATTTTTTACAATGTGTCTTAAATTATCATCTGGTATTTGTCTTTAAAACAGCCCCTAAAGATGTTAGCCCGTAATTGTTTACGAGCGATCCTCTCTCTCATGTTTCCTAAATAGGCCGAGTTTGCACTCAAGAGGAAACAGAGGAGATGCCGAAGAAGCGACCAGATTGGTTCTGTTAGGAATCGAGTTAGGGGCTCAAAGAGGTCGGACTCCCCGGGGTGGAACTACCGATAACTTCTTTATGTATCAGCCTGTCTTATATTGGGTTTTCCTTTCTTAGCTGTTGCCTACAGAAGCTTGTCAAAGCTCAGAGTTTCCGCAGGTTATAAGGAGGCAATGCAATAGGCAACGTTTGTTATTGGTGTGGGATGTGTTTTCAAAGTCAGATGTTTTTTTAATTTATTTTTTACACATCTTAAAAAAAGCCAGATTCATAAAAGCCGCATTTCGTATAAAATGAAAACAAAATTCAAAATGTTAGAAATCATTATGGGGATGAGAAAATGATTCTTAAGTTTGAAAATAACGTAATTATGTGGCATGATTACCCTCAAATCCTATGTAAAATAGATTAAATTAAGCTAAATCATATTTTTAAAGAAACTGTTTACTGTCTACTTCGAAATAGGGCAATTGGAACGTAATTACCTATAGTAGTTATCGTATCATATACAGAAAATAACGTCACTTACTTCAAACACTCCTGTTTCCAGTTAAATACTGGAATACCATGTGGTCTTTATCAGCAAATGCAGCCCACCGGTGCATATAATACATAATAACCTTAAATTACCTTCGGGTAATAGGTTATTTATGCTGGTTTATACATTCATTATGTTGTATTTTTTATATAAGTAAGAATTGTATTTTATTTTTTAGTCTAGTAATGGGAAAATGATAATTATTTGTTTCTTATATTCTTTAATCATCACGTATTTCTTACAAATATTTTCACAGCCATTAGTTTTCGAAGATATATATTGGTTTATTATATTTTAATTTTTGTCATTTGTCTTATTGTTTTCTTTTTTAATTATTATTATTCACTGTATATTTCTTTTCGTTTCTTAAATCTTACTCTTTTTTTTTTTTTTTTTTTTTTTTTTATTTAAAAGAAATTTACAACTGTATTACAATAAAATACAATAAGTAAATGTGCTAATAGACCAAGTGGGCGTGATACAGGCATGTGAAGAAACTACCCAGTGGTAGCACTTCAAAGTTTATTCAGCTAAGTAGGTCTCGAGGCCATCGTCTTTTCAGCCGCCTAGGAAGATGATCAGGAATAGGAGATGAGAGTTTGCGGACGAGTGGGTTGGAGTGGACGGGTAATTTGGAATAAAAGGAGGAATATCTAGTTCGGGCTAGATCTACGACTAATGGGATATTTAGGTCTTTATGAATTATTTTATTAGTGACAAAGTAAGGGGCGTTTAGGATCTTTCGGAGGATTTCGGATTGCAAGGATTGAATGCGGGAAGAATTGGATGGTTTGGTGGATCCCCATAACTCAATCCCATATGTCCAAATAGGCCTAATGATGGTTATATAAATTAATCTTTTGTATTATGTGAAAAGTTTTGATCGTTTGTCCAGTAAGTGTTGTAGTAAGCGGTATCTACGAGCTGTTTCTTGTCGTTTCAGTCTAGTGTGAGGATTCCAAGTAAGACGTTTGTCTAGATGCAGTCCTAGGTACCGGATCTGTTCAACTGAGGTGAGTAGAATATTGTTAAAGGAAATAGTGGGACAGGCGGACAAAGGAAATCTTACTCTAAGATAGTAAATCTCACATTATTGTATTTTGTATTATTCCAAAGGGACAGTCCCAGAATAAATAAAGAAATTGTTATTATTATTATTGTTTTGTGTAATAAATAGAGATGTTGAGACAAAAAAAAAAAAAAGTCTTTATCTACTGAGATTATTATTATTTATATATATATATATATATATATATATATATATATATATATATATATATATATATAAAATATATATATATATATATATATATATATAATATATATATATATATACATATATATATATACATATATATATATACATATATATATATATATATATATATATATATATATATATATATAAGATATTTATTATTATTAACAAAATCTGTACCTCTACAACCCTTGAAAAGTCTTGGGCCAGTACATATACATTAGTTTTGTTCTAGTAATTAGTCCACGCTCGGCCGCCAGGTTTTCTCTCTAATTTTTGGTTATGGGTCAATTATATGAGTTATTCTCTATTCCTTCTTATAGTTCACATAAGTTTTAGTTGATGTAAACATTTGTTAATTTTTTTAGGATTTTCTTGGCTACTTAGGAAATGTGTTGTAAGGAAATGTAGATAGTACTTTCATCATTACTTTAGTTCTTGATTCATTCTAAAATATGCAAAATTTCGAGAGGTAATAATTTTTCAGAAAAATTTTATTTTAACAGTTAACAGTTAAGAGAATTTTATAACTCTAAAACCAGCTTAGTCTCGATAACCCTAATTTATATCACTCAGTCCCTTTTGAGATATTTCTGATAATACTATATTAGAGATAATACTATTTTGTAAACAACAGTAACATAACACCCTTACACAATCTTAAAATGTAACATAGTTACAGTACAAGATGTTTAAATACATAAATTATTAATTAAATTTCATATTGTTAATTGGGGATGTGGAAAAAAAAAAAAAAAGATATTTCCGTGTAAACTTCGCGAGACGACTTTTGGCCATTTATGAAAATTCATATAAAAAAAGGACTATGTTCTGTAGAGGAAGTAGGACTATGACTTCAATAAATCAAATAATCAAATGAGAGTCTCGTTTCTTTTTTATAATTTCAACTCGCTAAAAGTTTCGTTTTTTATTAATTTTCGAGAATTTTTTAAAACACTTTCTTCACTATTTAGGCAATGAAGTGTGAGAAAATAAATCATACCCTTATCTTACTGTCAATTTTTTTTTTTTTTTTTTACAAAATTACAAAGATTAATTGATTTTTCCAATAGATGTTTTCAGCTAGCTGACTGAAAATGGCTGCAAAACTAAAAGTACCAGCGAGAAAAATATTTTATTTAAAGTTTTTTAATCCACTTTTGATGGCTTGGTGTACCCGAGGATGATCTCCCTACCCTGGGATCATCATAATAATAATAATAATAGTCTTTATTTATATGCAAATATAAAGTTAATTTCTCTCCGTTATGTATACAAAATCAAAACATAATATTTACATGAGATATATTTACTTTATTATATTATATAAGATATATTATTAAAAAAAATGTTAAGAATATTCCTGTAGGAAAAAAATCGGTATGCTGTGTTATAGCAACCCAATTAAGTTGGGCAGCATCATTTTGTTTGTTTATTTATGAATAAAGTGTATCTCTCTAGACCTTCCCAATGGGAGATTAGAGTCTTTTGGGCGGAGACTAGCCGAACCTAAAACTGAGTTGCTGCTGGCACTTAGTTTTCCACAGCTTCCTATCTTATGCATATCTCATGCATAGAGAACCATTGTTTTTCCTCAATTCGTGGGCCCAGCGTTTGCGTTGTCGGCCTCTGCGTCTTTTCTTATCAATAGGGATCCATTCGGCAGCTCGCTTTGCCCAGCTATCTTCTGTTTTCCGCATGAGATGTCCTGCCCATGTCCGCTTCATTTTTCTAGCATGAGCAATAGCGTCTGAGACATTTGTTAGTTTTCTTATTCTATTAGAGTTAAATTTGTCCCGCAGGAAGATTCCAAGCATAATCCGCTCCATTCTTCGTTGACAGGCGTTTATTTTTCGTTCTATATTCTTTGTCAGTGACCATGTCTGGCATCCATATGTAAGTATTGGGACGATACAACTGTTGGAAGCTAGTGCTTTGTACTTTATGTCCAGTTGGCTATTGAATATGATTTTGAGGCTCCAAAATTTCTTTCACCTAGGGTCATACCACGGCTTAAAAAGGATAAATAATTATTCTGCCTCATCCAGGACTCAAAACGGGATCCTAAGAATAGTTGTTTGGATCTATATATTGTTCATTAAAACATGCTCGTCCTCATGAAAATATTAGTTATTATCATTTGGATTTTTTTTTTTTTTTTGTGTGTATAATTATAATTTTGATCATTGTTGAAGAAGGATTGATTTCAATTAAATTTCTGTGTTGGGCTTATAGCCTGAATTGTTATTCCTGATCCCTATATTTTATGAGTATTTAGACATTTTCAATCTCATTAATTTAAGAATCAAAAGACAAAAAATTAGAACGACAAAGTTTAAAAAATTATCTCATAATAGATAAGAAGTAAAATTGAAAACTTTTTTTGTCGAGAAAAGACAAAACAAAAGCTTTAAAATTTAATTGGATCGTTAAGCGGATTGAGTTATCCTTTAAATTTTTTATTAAATTGAATGGCGCTTAGACAAAGAAATGTAGACGCCGAAATATTTATCAATGTATTATTAATACAAAAGCAAAATTCATGATTAACTTTGTTCGATAAATAAAAGGAGATATTAAATGTTTACATATAGTCATCATATTTTTTTCGAACTAATATATTTATCGGCTTTATGATAAAAATATTGTATTTCCAGCTTACGTATTGTACTTTCTGATTAAATGTTTAACGTTAATACTTAAAATGGCATACAGTCATGTTACTGTAAATTGTATATACTTCAATTAAATATTTTAATTATCATAGGGAGTTATTTATTTTACTAAATTAAAATGGAATCATTACCTCTCATTATCCGGTTTATAAATCATATGGTTAGGGTTCATTGCTGACCAAACTGTCTCTACTTCCCAACAGTACTTTCTAAATGTTTTATCATTTAATTAAAGAAGTGGTTATTTAAGTTGTTTCATTATAGTTAAGTAATCATATATTAAAAAAAGAACAACCACTATTCTTAGGGAAGTCAATTTTATTAATATAACCATCATCAAGTTTTTGGGATTTTCAAACTTTAAAATCGATTAGTTTACGGAGCTTTTGACACTATTTGGTGAATCAAATTAATTAATTTGAATATCACCAGAAAGTACTAAACCTTTATATTATGTATAAGAGTCTCTCACAAAATTATTCCCATTTCATTTTTACTTCAGTAGATTTTTTTAAATAATATTCTAAGGTAATAATAATAGCTCTATTTCTCTCTCTCACTCTCTATCTCTCTCTCTCTCTCTCTCTCTCTCTCTGTTTATTATATATATATATATATATATATATATATATATATATATATATATATATATATATATATATATATGTATATCCCATGCTCCCAAAACTAAAGAGACCTATGAAAGAACGGAGATTTGCAACGATTGAGGAGATAAAGACTGCATCGCTGGAATAGCTCAAGGCTATACCGAAAAGTGCTTATGAGAAGGGCTTTGAGGATTGGAAAATAAATGAAACGCCTTTACCCTTAGTCATCACATTACGCGTAAACGATTTGACCGATGTCTCTATTTTAAAAAAAATAGATTAACGTTACTTAGGTAGATAGGTTTTTTTTTCGTTTTTTTAATTTCCTAAGGCAATCTCTTTATCTACATATACATAAATGAATCTCTCTTTTCCTTGGCAATCGCATCACGCGTAAACGGTTTAACCGATTTCGCTAAGACATGGATCAGACAGGACATCCTCTGTCGGGTCAGCTAGTTATTAATAAAATTAAACACTTAGTTGAAAAGATATTTGAAGGCGAATTTTATTTATTTTTTAAGCATTTCTAATTATTGAACACAATTTAATTATTTGAACCAACAATTAGACACATTTTTGTTAATAAAAACATCTCTCACATTTAATGATTCTTAGTATTAATGAATCTTTCAGAAAAAAAAAATCCAAGAAAGATATTTGGAATATTTGCTGTTCTATTTTGGATACTAATTTATTCTTAATTAAAATACTGAATTTTAAATACTTGGGATCAGCTGATGCGCTCGATGATAACAGTCATACGTTACTTCGTCTCTCAGATTTTTGCTTTTTTCAGTAGGAATTCGCTTGAGTTCAGTCTGGAAAACATCACTAGACCTCAGGAATACTACAGCAGTGAATATTGGAGAAATTTCGGTAAGCAAAGTTATAATTTACTTTGTACAATCACGAAAAAGTGAAAGGAGGGTCACTGATCAGCTGATTGCCGCTAGCTCGGCAAGCTCGGGCTTGCTTTTCTTTTCCTTATCTTTCTTTTATTTATTTTTTTCCCTTCTTATTCTTATTCCATTATATATTTATTCCTATTTATTTTTTTTAATCAATGCGATATTTTCATCAAGTGATGTCCTCGAAAGTTACAAGTAAAAGATCTAGATCTGCAGGTTCAAACTCGTCTCCCACAAAACAGAGACCTCGCCGTGATAATAATAAAAAAATTATTCCACCAGCGACTGCTTCAGCTACCTCTTTAGGATCTGAACCACAGCCTAGCACATCATCACAAGGATTAACTGAAGAATCGCCGTTTTTTACACCGAACCCATTTCAGATCCTTCAAATTGAAAAAGAAACAATGGAATCTTCTCCTATACCAAAAGAACCACAACCTCCACCAATATTTGTTAAAAATATTAAAAACTTTCAACTACTGTGTGCGCATCTAAACAAATTAACCGATCCTAACAGTTATTATTGTATAAGTAGAACCAGTGATACTAAAATATCCCCGACTACTGCCGAAACCTACAGAAAAATAGTAAAATATCTGACGGAGACCAAAGCTGATTTTCATACATATCAGTTACGCCAGGAGAGAGCTTTAAGGGTTGTAATTAGAAACCTACACCCTTCGACACCAGCAGCAGCTATCCAAGAAGAACTGACGGAGATAGGCTATAAAGTGCGACAAGTCACCAACGTCCTAAAAGATAAAATTCCACTGCCTCTATTCTTTGTGGACTTGGAACCATCAGCAGGAGTTGAAAAAATTTATGACCTCAATAGATTATACTATACTAGCGTAAGAGTTGAAAAACCTTACACTAAGAAAGAAATAGTACAGTGCCACAATTGTCAGGCATATGGTCATACTAGAAGTTATTGTCACCACATACCACGCTGTGTGAAATGCGGTGAACAACATAAGTCAGAAGAATGTACAAGACCAAGATCAACACCCGCTGTTTGTGCTCTGTGCCTCAAGGACCACCCGGCTAGCTACAAGGGATGTCAAATCTACAAGAACCTCAAAAGCAGATACCAAAAACCCCAGAATCTGGATGAAACAGCTGAACCGATCAGAAGCAGAAGACAACCTTCAAAAATAATCGATTCCAATGTTTCATTTGCCCATCTACTTGGAGGTGGGAACCAGAACAAAGAGGCCGAGGCCCTGCCGGAACAACGCACACTTCAAAATCCTGAAACCGTTCCACAACCAACTATTCCTCAAAATTTACCCAACCCTCAAAAACCTCATCCAAATCAAATTTCTCATATTCCTCCTCCATCAAATGTCTCAGACCTTACAAGTTTGATGACATCCTTCATCACTGAAATCAAATCCCTCGTTATGCCGCTAATATCACTACTTACTAATCTTGTATCAAACTTAATCCCTTCCTTAAAAAATCCTTAAATGACTTCACCTAACTCCTTATCCATTCTCCTATGGAATGCGAATGGTGTTAGAAATCATACTGACGAACTTACAGCTTTATTGCAAGACAAAAACGTTGACGTAGCACTTATTACTGAAACTAGACTAACCACTAAACAGTACTTTAAAATACCTCAATACGTAACATACCGTACGGACCACCCAGACGGCAAAGCCCATGCCGGTACTGCTGTCATTGTGCACCAGTCCCTCTCTCATCACTTACTCCCACTTCCTACGTATGATTTCCTACAAACCACAGCCATAGTAATCAAAACTTTTTCCTTTCCGGTAACCCTTACATCAGCATATTGCCCTCCCAAACATTCCATTTCCAACACCGAATTTGTATCCTTTCTAAATTCCTTAGGAAATCATTTCATTCTGGGTGCAGACTTAAATGCCAAGCATCAACAGTGGGGTTCGAGAACCACGAATTCTCGTGGACGAAATTTGCTGTCTGCACTCAACTCCCGTCATTTCAATCTCTTACCTCCTGATTCCCCTACCTACTGGCCAACCGATCCCAACCGTAATCCTGACATCCTTGACTTTTTCATTCACAGCGGATTAGGCTCCCTCAACTTATCTGTAACTCGGCTTGATGAACTTTCCTCAGACCATAGTCCACTGATCCTAAAAGTATCTCTCACTCCAATTCCAAAACCTATCCCACCGTCATTTATCCGAGGACCTGTCAACTGGAACCTATTTCGCCAAATCCTGACCGATAATATTAACCTCAGAGCGACCCTCAAAACCCCAGAAGACCTTGACGATTCCGTCTACTCCTTCACCACCGCCATTCAGCAAGCTGTCTGGACTGCCTCCTCTCCTAAGCACTCCAATATAACTCCTCACCAAAACCATTTGCCTCAACACCTTACAGACCTAATCCATGCAAAACGCCGTGCCAGATCATTATGGCAGCGCACCCGACACCCAACAGATCGCCGCTCCTATAACTTCTATTGTAGACAATTGAAGCAGGAGTTGGCGACCTTCCGTTCCCAGTCCTTTAATTCCTACCTCTCCTCTCTGTCAGCTAGTGACAATTCTCTGTGGAATGTCACGAAGAAGATTTTAAAATCCCATCAAGCTTCCCATCCTCTCCGGCGTGGTGATGACTCCTGGGCTGCGTCTGATGAAGATAAAGCCGAGGAATTCGCCACACACCTCTCCAAAGTATTCACTCCTCACCCGGAATCCCAAAGCAATCATACCGCAGCAGTACAAGACTTCCTTTTGTCACCAATACCTCTTTCCCTACCTCCTAAAGCTATTAATCCCTCTGAGGTTAAATATCTTCTCCAGAAACTGACCTTCCGTAAATCTCCTGGACATGATCTCCTTACTCCCCAGATCCTCCGTCAACTTCCGCAGAAAGCTATTATATTCCTTACCTATATCTACAACTGCATCCTACGCACCACCTATTTTCCTCTCTTGTGGAAACATTCCACAATCATTCTCTTCCTAAAACCAGGTAAACCTTCCAGCAACACTTCATCCTACAGACCTATTAGTCTACTCCCCATCCTCTCAAAAGTCTTTGAAAAACTCCTTCTAAAACGAATCCTGCCTATATTAGAATCACAAAATCTTCCTTCCCATCAGTTTGGTTTCCGTGCTCATCATTCCACTGTTCAACAAGGACTCCGAGTTGTAGACCATATTTCCTCAGCCCTTGAATGCAAAGAGTATTGTTCTGGTGCGTTTCTGGACATAGCGCAAGCTTTTGACCGGGTATGGCACACCGGATTACTCTTCAAGCTTAAAACGCATTTACCCCAGTCTCTATACCTCATTCTACGATCCTATCTCTCAAACCGCTCCTTCCGAGTTCGCTGTGGTGTAGAATTTTCTAACTTTTATCCCATTGAGGCCGGTGTTCCTCAAGGCAGCGTCTTGGGACCCGTCCTCTACATCCTTTACACTGCTGATATTCCTATTCATCCTGACACCTTTCTGGCAACATTTGCAGATGACACCGCCATCCTATCATCCAATTCCGATCCTGAAATAGCATCCTTAATCCTGCAAAGACACCTTTGTCTTATCGAGGACTGGTGTAATGCTTGGCGTATTAAGGTTAATGAAAGCAAATGCACCCACGTCACCTTCACCCTTCGACGCAAATCCTGTCCAATGGTTCATTTCAATTCCATACCGCTTCCTTCCTCAGACACAGTCCGGTATCTTGGCTTACTACTAGACAAAAGATTGACCTGGAACCCACATACAAGACTTAAACGAAAAGAACTCAACAGACGATTCGGACAGTTATACAGACTACTAAACAGAAAATCTAAGCTTACAGTTGACAACAAATTATTACTTTACAAGACAATACTGAAACCAATGTGGACCTACGGACTTGAACTATGGGGGACAGCCAAACGTTCTAACATCAAACGCATTCAATCCTTTCAATCCAAAGTCCTCCGAACAATAGTAAATGCTCCTTATTATGTCTCCAACTATACCTTACACCACGACCTTAATGTTCCATTTATTTCAGACCTGATTCCATCTAAATTTTCCAAATTCCACCAGAACCTCATTCATCATCCTAATCCTCTAGCACAATCCCTATCCAGCTCCACTCATCCATACAACCCTCCTAGAAGGTTGAAACGGCAGTGGCCCCGAGACATATTGTAAACATCTATTCTGGAGTTCTGACACTGGTCAGATTCTCCTCTCATGTGCGGTGTGATTGTGGCTGTGGCGCCCTCACTTAGCTTCCGCTGGCTCTCACCAGTGATGCGGCTGAGAGGGAGGCGCTGGGATCCTTTTGACTCTGCTTGTCCTTCCACAAGTGGGGGGACAAGCCCCGTCTGGGGTTCCCGAGCTGATTGTAAATATTGTACATAGGTATGAATGTGACATGTTTTGTTTATTTATTTGTTAACTTCATTTATTTGTATTTATTTTGTCTACTTAATTTTGTTATTGTATACGTTTATTTATTTTGATTTTATTTTATGTAATTTGACTTTCCTTTTATTTATATTGTAAATATTGTATGAATGAGATCCTGTAGCACTATTATTATTGTCTATTATGACAAATTGTAATATATACGAATAAAAAAAAAAAAAAAAAAAAAAAAAAAAAAAAAAAAAAAAAGAATTTTAAATAATTAAAAAAAAAACGTTAATTGTCTTGCTTATGTCTTTGATGGTTATGGACTGGATGATTTCCTTCTGACTTCGTTTTTTCTTTTAGCAAATTTAAAAATCTTTAAAATTGTATATGGATTGGATAACCAAGGCCTTAGTTTTTAACAGTGTTTTATATCTAGAAATAAAAATCTTTCAATCATTTAATTAAGTTAAAGAACAACATGTCAGAATCGTGCCTGTCAATTTATTTTACTTATGATCTTGGCTATTGAGTGTCCATAAAATATCTATATATATATATATATATATATATATATATATATATAAGTTTCTACTGTTTCTTATGTAATAGACATGAAATTATTATTTATTTTTGTCAGAGAAAATCTTAAAATAAGATTTCATCATCTTTCTTCTCAGAATGTTAATCATTCTTAAGTATTTCGGGATTTGTTTGTAATTGTAGGGATTTAGTATATACTTTAGTACTATCATTTTTTTACATTATTTATTGATATTCTTATGTTTAATTTGTTATTGTATATGTTGGAGAAAATTAATCATAAAGATAGCAGCACCTTTATGCTTATTGCTGTATATGTGTTTTGTTGTTTTTGTTTTAAATATTTATTGGAATTGTGATTAATTATGTATATTTGCTGGTGATAAATTTATTAATTGTGCTGTGCCAGCCACCTCTATTTGTATGGGGTTTGCCCTAAAAAACAAATAAATAAAGGTATTATTATTATTATTATTACTGTTTCTTATGTTTCAGTAAATGAATAAACAATTTTATTTTTGCAACGTTTCGAGAATTTATTGTTCTCATAATCATGCAATTTTAGACGAAATAATAGTTTCTTAAATAGACATATGGTAGACCACAGACATTGAAAGAACACAGATTTTGAAAGAACAGTGTTCTTTGAAAGTTTGTGGTCTACACATATGTCTATTTAAGACACTATTTTGTCTAAAATTGCATGATTATGAGAACAATAAATTCTAGAAACGTTGCAAAATAAAATTGTTTATTCATTGACTGAAACCTAAGAACAGTAGAAACTTAAATTATCAACAGTCGAGAACTGATCAAACAATATATATATATATATATATCAATTTATTTTTATTATGACCCAGTGTTAATAATTATTTATTAATAAAACTTTTGATGGATATTTTTGTACAAGGATTGTGGTGCTTTATTTAGCATTTATATTGTCTGTTTTAAAGTTATAATTAAAGAAAGGTCGGGATGATATACTGCCAAGTTTTTTTCATAACCAACAAAAGATAAATCCCCTCTTTTTTAAATATAAAAACTTAAACTGATTATTCATTGAGTCTCACCCGAAGTACAGCTCAAGAAATAATTTTAGACTCGTCGGAAGTCTCTTCACTCTCTGCTCGTAAAGATTTTTATATGAACTTAAAACTAAAATGGTAGCATAAAATGTGTTGAGATTAGTTATATTGAGAACTGAAGTATTTATTCGTACGTTTATAAATCGCGAATATTAATAGATGTTTTCATAGGTTAAATACATATTTGCAAACCACTTGATTAAATATCAAAATGACGAAATACTGTTCTCTTTCCCCCTTTAATCAAGCCAGAGACAAATTTGCTTTGTGATCTCAAAGAAGCTCTAATTATGAAAGGCTCTATTCTCCACCTACTTAACAATTCATTAGAGTTAATCAGAGCTATCATTCTAGTTCCTTTAAACTGACATTATTAATGCCCTGTTTTATAATACTTAAAAGCAATTAAATTTGTTAATTAGCTGGCACTAAGGATTGATCACCTGTTTATTTTATAATAATAAATATAGCTTCATTATTATAAAATTGATATTTAAACATTAATTAAAATATATTATTTCAAATAAATGAGTTCCGATATATGGGGAGAGGAAGAGTGTGTTATAATTATGTTGCAGCTATGTTTTATTCAAAAACAATCTATTAGTTATGGATACATAAGTGCACTAACACATATGGATATATAATAATAAAAATAACTTTATTCTGGGGTCCCTTAAGAATAACAATGTCGTACAGTAAATATACACTTCAATATATACATGTCTGGCCGAGAGACCAATAAAATACATTTTTATTTACAAATGTTTCAAAAAATAAATAAAAACCCCTATTTATATATATATACAGAATATATGGAATATAAACAAATGAAAAAAATCTGCCGAACAATTTATAAATAAATAAATTAATAAATAACTCTAGGATTTCGATAAAATAAAAAAATCTGTCCTACGTTGAAAGTAGAATAGTGGATTAACAATTTTACATTTTGGGATCCTAGAAGGTGTTGGAAAAGATGGGATTTGAATGAGAGGAGGGAAGAAGCATGGCGGATATGATTAGGTAGGGAATTCCAGAGGGTTGCAGAGCGGATATAAAAGGAATTATCAAATGATTTGGTTATATGGGTAGGAATGTAAAGGTCAGAATGGAGTGATCTAGTTTCATGAGAGTGGACTGATGATTTGAATTGAAGGATACTGTGAATGTATGGAGGATTTAGAGATTTAATGACTTGGTATAGGTATGTCCCTAGAAAATATTGTCTACATTGTCACAGCTGACAAAAACTAGGGTTGGAACAAACCCTCGCTCTGATGAAATCAGCTGATCTTTTAATTAAAAATTATTTAAATTAAGGGAGGCTACAAAAACATTGATGGTGTTATTGGTTATGTATCTTAGTCACGTTCAGTTTATGATACATGTTTATTATGTTAGTTTTGTTTTGATATATTAGTGAATATTGAACCCGTAGGGGTAAGTTTATCTTTGATGTTTAGTATTTTTTTTTTGTTTACAGTAAACGTTCTAAATGTGATTTATTATAAAATTGTATTGTAACCTTTTAGGTTCAATTACCTGATGTGAAAATAAAGAAGTTTCATATCAAAAATGGTTACTACTCACTCCCCCTCCGCTGAGCTAGCACTTATTTAAATAAATAATTATATAACGTAAAAAGAGACGTTACAACGTATGGAAGGTAGGAGCCATTTCAATTCGCTGTATAAGTGGGTTAATGGCGACCTCCTGAAGGTACCGAAGATAAATCTTATCAACGTATTCATTATCCGCTTGAGTCATATATATAAAAAAAATATATATATATATATGTGTGTGTGTGTGTGTGTGTGTGTGTGTGTGTGTGTTTAACAATATTCAACAACGAACAATTAATAATTAAGTTACATTAATTACCTATCGGCTAAAATGTATAATTATACCAAAAGGTTTACCACGTGGATGTTTATATGTTATTAATGCACTAATATGAATCGGAAACCAGGTAATGCAGAATACTTTAATATTTTATACATTTAGCTCATATTTTTGAAGAATGTTCCTTCAACACCAGGCATCTGTGTAATACCAAGCATCATCGCAGATGCTTTGGGAAACAATGGAAAAAGGATTGATGAATTAATGTGTCTCCTCTCTCAAATGGATTTTTACAAGCAGATTTGAACTAACATTGTTTTCCTCTTGACTTAATTTTTTTTTTCTTTTTACTATTTTTATTTATCTTTATTATTATTTAATTTTTTTTTCTTAAATATATTCTAACATTCATTTATCTCAACTAAACTTATACATATATTATAATATCTTTTAATGAATATATCTGGCTCTGATGACCGCGATGTTTTGTGCCATTAAAAATATAAAAACCAACCAACCAACCGAATACTTTTGACACTTCTATTTTTAATTTTGTCTTTAATTAACTTTCATAATTGTTTTTTGTCGTGATTTTTGGATTTAGCTTTTGAACACCTACCTCTCGACTAGTGGGTAAAAAACTCTTTAAATATAGAAAAAATAAGTTAAAGTGAATAGTCAACGGGCAATACGAGGCCTGAGCCATGGACTGTATATACCATTGCTGCTGTATATACATAGAATGTGTTTTGTATTTATTTTGTAAATAAAGTTGGAGGATGAGGAAAAAAAAAAAAAAAAAAAATTAAAGTGAATAGTGATTTCATTTAAACTTATTCATTAATTTATGATTATATTAATCGGAACATTCTCTTCTAATTTGTATATATATATATATTTATTTATTTATCATAACATGGCAAAGATGATTATTATATTACGTTTCGAGGTACTTTATGCCTCATCTTCAGATTTTCAAATATTATATTTATTTCCATATTTTATATCAATATAGGTCAATTATTATTATATTCTTCATATTAAGCTTCTTTTTTTTTGAACAAAAGGTTGAAACAATGAATATGTGATAGTGAAAAGATAGAATTTAACGGAATGATTATTTATATCTATGAGCTTAATATGAAGAATATATAATAATAATTGACCTATGTTAATATACAATATGGAAATAAATATAATATTTGAAAATATGAAGATGAGGCATAGGGTACCTCGAAACGTAATATAATAATCATCTTTGATATGTTATGATAAATAAATATATATAAACAAATTAGAAGAGAATGTTCCGATTAATATAATCATAACCTAAATTACTCTTCTATAATAGTAATTGATATAAAATAATTCATTAATTTAATTTAAACTTCTATTACTTAGGTGAATAGTGCATTTTTAATGTTCTATTCAACTCAAAATGTCCCCGGGCAAAATAAGGAAATATTCATCAATGTTTTATGCATGACAAATATTATTTAGTATGTTTTTGTTTGAAAAATAAATGGAGGAAAAAAAGAAAAAGAGACATTTTGAAAATTTGCTGTTCTATTCCAGTTATTAATCTTTTTTCTTAGTTAACATACTAAATTATTAATTTATTTATAACTAATTTAACTATATTAATTTATTTTCAAGAATTAAAAAAAAAAGTTAATTGTCTTATTAATGACTTTTTTGATAGTTATGACCATGATGATTTTCTTCTGACCTTGTTTTTTTCTTTAAACTTTAAAAATCTTTAACGCGAATGTGAATTGTGTGCCTTAACATTTACCAGTGTTGTATATTAAAGAGCGAAATCTCTACAATCATTTAATGAAGTTAAACTAGAACATGCCAGAATCGTGCATATCAATTTATTTTGTAATATGACACAATGTTAATAATGATTTATTAATAAAAAAATGTTAATGGATTTTTTCTAAGGCGAGTCTGGTGGTTTATTCAACATTTATATTGCCTGTTTTAAAGTCATAATTAAAGAAGGATCGAGATGAGATACTAGTGAAGTATAAACGCGCCCAGGAGGGCGGGGTGGCCGAGCGTGTTAGCGCGCGTTGCTGTGAGCACATGTTGCCTAACAACAGATAACCGAAAAGTGAAAACCAAATAATTACGAGCTCGACTCTCGTGCTGGGGGACTTCATATCGGCATATATTCCCCGCCCTCACCTCCTGGCCCGCGAGAACCCCCGTATAGCCTTCAAAGGCGAGGTAGGGGTGGACAAAAAAAACCCACCCTAAAGTTTATTAACACGCATTTCTCTCTCTACCAGCAATCTTATGGAATTTCGGGAGTGGACACTTATGAGTAATAAACTACAAAATAAAATAAACATTATACAATTATAATTATTCAGAAAATATCATCATCATATGCACTAAAAACATATAAGATAAATTATGATATAGTAATAGAACAATATTTTATTTTATTTATTAGTACCTTGTAACAGATGCTGAGTTTAACGTGTTACTTTTTCACAATAACTTTTCGAACTTTATTCCAGGACGCCTCACATATCTCTATAGCCGAGCTCAACTAATGAGAAAACTTTTAACAAGGCCTAAAAAATACGCTTTTGAAAAAAAGAAAAGAAAAGAAACTCCATTAACTGATTAAAAAAAAAAAAACAAAGGTGACTTTGAGCTCCCTCCGAGTAAATTTCGCCAACGGTTATTCCAATTTATCCAAAATGAGGTTGACAGTCGCACATTGGCCCGACAGGTGAAGATAACATCACTTACTGGGTTGACATCGAAGTTGCTCTTGTTGTTGCTTCATTGTGCAACTTTGTTGATTAAACTCTTCCCTAAGTTCCTTCATTGTTTCTGTTCTCGCTTTCCGAACCTTTGCTCTGTCGAGTATTTCTGTAAGGCCATAGTGTCAGGATGAGTAACGTGTTTATAAACGGGTCTGAAACTGTTCTCGGAAAGGTGTGTGGATCAATCCATTTCAAATTATCAAATTTTCATTAATTTTTTCGCTCAACATTTTTGTTTTTAATGATATTTTTATCAGTTTTTTTCTATTCTTCTAAAAATAAGATAATAATAGTGAATAATTTTTTTTTTTTGGCAAATACTTTTAGTTTTGCTGCCGTTTTAGTTCATTATTGCGGCTGATAATATATATTGAGAAATCTCTCTCATTCTGGACAATTTGCAGATATCAACTCAAAACAAAAACTAATGAAATTTAACGAGTTAAAAGTTCATGATAAAAAACAGACTCGCCTTCGATTTTTTTTTTTTTTTTCATACGTAGTACTATGTTCGGTAGCATAAAGGCTAATAAAGTGATTAACTTAAAATACACACACATGATACATATGATACATAAAAACTTGGTACAGCGAGACATTATTACTATCGAGAATACTCAGGTTCAGATTTACCACATAATATAACATTAATGTACCTTTGGACATATCTGCATAATTTCTTTAGAGGCTTGACCCTCGATCTCCTCCGTCCGTGGCTGCTTCCGATTCCTTTCCTGTCCGAGTTCAGACTCCCCGGGTACTCTGCTATCCCTGCTGTATGAGTGGAGGGGTCTATTTTTTGTATAACACTTCTAAGAAGCCTTCCTGCTTGTCGCCCGGAAACTGCTCTATTTTGTACAATTCAAAAATATTTCTTCACCTCCCGGTATTCTCGATACATAGCAGTAGTTTAGTCATTTGTAAAAATTTCGAACTTAAGGACATAGTCCTTTATTGTATATGAATTTGGTGACTATCCGGGATGGACACTTACTGATCTTATACATTACAAAGCTTGTGAAAACAGTCAGCATGTAAATATTGTATATAAATAAATAAACTAACAAACAGTTAGTTTTATCGCATTTTTATTGACTTTTACAAGTTGTTGTACAAAGTAATATTTTTTCTAAAATATTTAGCTTTCCAATGGTATATTACACATGTATATTACTGTTCATATGTTCAAAAACGAAAAATTGCAATTAAAAAATATTGCACTACTGATCTTAAGCATTACTGTTTGAATGTGCCTAGTATATCTACTTTATAAAGTTAACGACAGATTTTTTCTAAGCTTGTGAAAACAGTCAGCATGACCATATTAGGAAAATTTTACATTATTCCAATCAGAGACCTCGAAGTATGGTGTCAGAACTGGAGAATTAAAACAAATTCAACCAAATTACCTTTACCCTTCGTCGTAAACCTATGACATCCTGCCCTACTGTATCCTTCAATAATACTCCTCTTGTCCCGGTTGAACAGATCCGATTTCTAGGACTGCACCTTGACAAACGTCTCACTTGGAACCCTCATACAAGACTGGAACGACAAGAAACTGCTCGATGTTTTCGACTACTTCAACACTTACTAGACAAACGTTCTAATCTTCCACTTAACTACATAAGACTCATCTACATGACTATCATAAGGCCGATATGGACTTACTTGGGAGCTTTGGGGCTCTACTAAACCATCGAATTCTTCCAGTATCCAATCCCTACAATCCAAAATCCTTCGTAAAATCCTCAATGCTCCTTACTTTGTCACGAATGCACTCATCCATAAAGACCTTAATATTCTGTATGTTGCTGATTTGGCCCGATATAGATACCATTTCTTTCATGAAAAACTCCATTCCCACCCTAATCCTCTAGTTTCAATCCTTTCCTCTTCTTCAATTCCTGACAATCCTCCGAGGCGTATGAAAAGGAGATGGCCCCAAGACCTTCTAGTTTAGAACATTTTTAGAGTGCTTCCATTGGGAAGCTTCTCTACATGTGTTTCATGCCTTTATATATATTCCATCTAATTTACTTGTTGTATTCCTGTATACAGTTGTAAATTCCAATAAATAAATTTAAAAAAAAATTCCAAAGCTGATTTAATGCATAAAATATATAAGCATAAGAGGCTGAAACAAATTATTCTATAGTAGTAGTGATTAAGTTTTTCTATTTTAATTTAATTTTTTTTATTTATGATTTTGATATTTAATTATTTTTGTTTATATCTTTTTGTCTATATCTGTCTCTTTAGAGTTTTTTTCCTCTCTATTATTTTTCTTATTTGTTAAATTATAACTTATTATTCTAATAATGCTTACATGTAGAGTGTTAAAAAGCCCATCCGGCTTGAAACACCATTATATCTTGTGTAACTTTAAGTTTTATGTAACTTTAATTGACAATAAAATACTTATCTTATCAAAAGGGACAAAGTGAAAAATTATGAACGATTTCGAATGTATTGATCCATACGTATCAAATATTTTTAAGTATATGGATTTGAATTTGCAGCTTTTAGGATCTAAAACAGCATGCTGATGTGTTTACGTATAAATTTCTTGCCCGATAAGAAAGAATACAGTAACGATTAGAACTTAGTACAATGGTTAAATTTATCACATATGTCATTAACTTGCTTGTGGTTTGTCATAAATCTGAACAAACTCACAAAAAAGTTATAAAATTACTAATTTTTTTAGCATTTAATTATTATTTTATTTTGCTAAATGATATGTTATTTTTGCAATACTATTAATTGGTGATAAAAGAAGCATTAAAGCTGAATTTTTTTTCTTGAATTACGTGTTACACTACGTCAGCTAACGCAGTGGTTACATTTCATTTTCTTTCAGCGGAGCGACTGGCCTCGCAGTGTAGGTCTGGGAGATTACAATCACGTTTTGCGTTGTATTTTATTGTAGAGTCCTATTTTAATTTTAAGAGTAGCCTCGATTTGCTGACGGTTCTGACGTACCCGGGAAAGAGACTGTGAGTGAACCACCATTAATTAAATGTTTGAAAAAGTCCCGCCGGGTAAATCCACAGCCTTTAGCGTGAGTGACAAGCGCACTAACCATTCAGCCACGGGCTTCCCTGGTTACGTTTCATACCTATTGAATTACGTGTTATGTTAGTAAATTTTAACGACTCATTCCAATTTCAGAAAAAACAAATTATACGGTTTTGACATTTTTCCTGCACAGACTACATTTAGTTGAATACTCTAAACATCTGTATTTTATGGTTTACCATTTTCATTAGATACAATTTGATTCTATATATTTTTTTTTTTTTCGTATATTTTGATTTATGTTAATAGATAAAAATGCATTCTATTTCATTTTTTATTTATGTTTCAGGTATGTTTCCTACTTTGCGTAAAACCTTGAACAACCTAGGTAAGAATTTGTTTATATATGTACTACTATCGCATAAAACATTTACAACAGCTTTGCCAATCTCACAAATTACCCTATAAAAATATATTTCTTGTTTTCATTTTTGAAAATTTAGATTCATTCTAAAAAATTATTTTTTTATCGTAATATAAATTATTATATATTTGGTTTTAGTCTGTTTTGTCAGTGCACAAAGCCTGTTAAAAAATAAGAGAGCTTACTGAAAAACTGCTTTTCAAATCTCTTGACTAATTACTAGACATTTTATGGATTACCTGGAAAACTAATAAAAAAAAAGTCTACCTTTACATTTAATATTTTTAGGCATTGTTGAAAATATTCTGTACTGATATTTTAATACACACACATACATATTAATATATATATATATATATATATATATATATACATCACTTCCCAATAGGTTTGGTCACCGGGGAAGTTAGACCATCACCTCCGTAAGGAGAGGCCTGTAGGGTTGTTATCATATTGTAAATATCTTAAGCAACTAAGGAACATTAATTATATAGTTTTGTTGTTTTTTTCATTTAACAAGTATATGCATTATTATTATTATTTTTCACATAGCATTATATATTTTTTTTCAATTATATGAGAACTTTTTATTAGATTATAATAGATTATATTAGAAATTATTTTAGAACTAAAAGTAAATATTATAATTTTCAAATGTTATCCTTGCACAATAAAGGCTTTATTCATTCATTATATATATCTATATATATATATATATATATATATATATATATATATATATATATATATATTAACAGATAGAGAAAGAGAGAGTCAGAAAGAGCTTATCTTTTTTTTCTAAAAGCACTTTTAAAAGAGTAATGTTATGACTTTTTTTAGTAATTAAGTTTATGTAAGTCAAATACTTATAATGAAAAATGTCTTTGATAAATCTTGTTAACTACTTAAGCCCGCTGAGGATTTTATGATGGCTTTAAGCAGCTGATTAAAGCTGAAATAACTTCACTTTGGCTCTTATTAAACTTTAAGTCTTTATAAGACCAGTAAAGGTTGTAATATATCTTATTCATTAGTTTTACTCCTTAATAAATCAGATTATCATCTATGGTGTCAGATTTATCGAATTTAAAATAAAAAAATCATTAAACATTTCTTAAACTTATGTTTATCCAGAGAAACATATAGACAGAACTCTGATAAAAAAATAAAAAAAAACACTGATTAACTTCTCTATGTTAATATACAATTACAAAAACTGAATATTCTTTTAAACCCTTCTAATATTCTTATAAGTTTTTATGAATGTAATAATTGGAACTATCTCTTCTCTTTATTTATATTTTTATTTATTATAACATAAATAAAACTTAATTATGACGTTTCGAGGTAATTTCTTTTTCTCACCTTCAGATTATTCGATAATTATTTAAAATACAATTTAATATTATAAACACAACTTAAAAAACAACAACAAATATTATCAACATTTAGAATTCAATTATCACTATTATATTTAAAATGTGTTTCTAAAGTAACTGTATTTAAATTGTACTTACTAATATTTCAATATTGCACCATAATATTGGTCATATAATCAGATCTCTTATTTATGTATATATATATAAGAATCATTTCGTCAGTTGTTGTTAAAAAAATATTCTCTTTTTCAATATCACATAAAACATATTGTTTCAACATTTTTACTGCTAAATAAATGCATCTATGTCTAAAGTAACCTTTCATCTAATTCTTTTCTTGTACTAGTTAATGTTTTTATATATCCACAACGAATATTATCCAGGATAAAAATTAAATATATATATATATATATATATATATATATATATATATATTATATATATATATTTTTTTTATTTTAATTTTACAAATTAAAAATAGAAATTCAATTTATTAATTATGTCTGCGTAATTTTGAACTATTTTTAAAAAATCTATTTTGTAATTGACTCTATTTATTATATTTTTTGTTATATAAGTTTTATTTTTCTCATTAAAAATAATCTGACTTGCATCTTATTAATTTGTTTGTTAGGTTTTCAAATAAGCCACTGATTATGAGAAGTAGTTCCAAGTATCAGTTTGCATGCCTCCTTCTTCCTTAAAGCTTATTTTTTTTTAGAGATACCGTTCTCATGCAATCTGGAAATTTAGGCTTGATAATAAATGCACACAATTTCCAGGATCTTGATTTGATTCGGTTGTGGTTGTATTATAATCCATTTGCTGTCATCAATAGTATCTAGCCTGTTTAATTTACTCACCTTTAGTGAATATTTTTATTTTTGGTGAATACTTAATAAAGATTCATGTTCACATAAATATTTATTTATAAATTATATAAAATAAATCTGTAATGGGAGTTTATTATTAAATGTTATGGAAGTTTTGATGGAGAATAAGAGATATTTTTTAGATTCATGGAGCATCTGTCATCAGCTTTTTTCCATATCCTCTGAAGGTTCTATATCAACTTTCCTTCTGCCATATATTTTTTGGTCATCTCCTTTCGGTTTTTTCTGACCATTTGCCTTCTTAAGTTTTTGTGAGGATACCACACCACCTTATTTATTCAATTTCTATGCCATATCGATTTATAATTTTTTTTCTCGAATTATTAAATATTATTATTAAATACTCGGATTATTAAAAACTTAAAGGTTAGAATTTATAAAACTATTATTCTTCCGACGGTTCTTTACGGATGTGAAACGTGGCCGCTTACTTTGAAGGATGAACAACGGCTTCAGGTTTTCGAAAATATGGTACTGCGTAAAATATTTGGTCCGAAGAGAGATGAGGCAACTAGAAAGTTTAGAAGGTTGCACAACGCGGAATTGCGGAACTTGTATCCTGTGAATATAATTAAGTTGATATCATCGCGGAGACTCAAATGGGCGCGTAAAGTGGTTGGGCTCGGTGAGGAACTGATTCCAAGAAATTTGGTACTCTCTGAACCGGTAGGCGTCCGAAGCGTCGATGGGAAGATTGCGTTAAGGCTGATCTCGGGGCTTGGGCTTGAACGGTGAACATTGGACGAGTCTGAGTAGGCAGACTTTGGTGGTTTCGGCATCGAACCTTCGGGTTCGGTAAGCCTATTATTATTATTATTTATTTCTCGGATTATTAAGATATGCAGGATTCTCCTGAATATATTTCGTTATAAAATTCTCAGCTGAGAATAGAGTTGTAATTCACTTGATATTAACACCCGCTCTTGTTTTCTTGGATAACACCTTTCTGAATTCCTAGAGTAACACCAGGTATAAGTTAATTAGAAACAGAGACAAGGAGCAAAGCAGAGTCCTTTTGTAATGGATATTGTTGCTCTGTGAGTAGGATCATAGGCTTTAGTTATCGCCTTACCTAACTGGTGTCTAGTTTCTGTTATTATCATTTTTATTAAGAATTAATAAAAAATAATAAAATGTGTTTGAGCTTTTGGACAAGTCATGTGATAAGTCAGTCCTCTTTGGTGCAAATAGGGATCAAATTTAGTAAACCGGTACATGCAATATTTATGTTTTAAATTTCAACCCATAGGTTTTGGCTTAAACTGAATGATACAATATTCATATTTGATCAAAATTTCATGAATTTTTAAAAAAATAAATTCGACTGATTACATAGTAAACAGAAAAAAAAATTATCTGAACATGTTTTTTTTTTGTTTTGTTTTTTTAATCTTTCGTAATTTTATTGCAAACGGCTTCTTCTATACGCAGAAAGAGAATTAGGCTCATGCCAATGTGGATTTAGAAAAGGAAAATCCGCAACCGACAAAGCACCAAATTTAATTGTTTTAATATTAAGTAATGTTGGAATTTCATAATTAGTATTAATCATAAGTAAGGTTAATCATCGTTACTAACAAACATAAAAGTTCAAGTCATCATGTTAAAACGTGACCTAAATGACCGAGTGCCTCATTTTACGAAATGGTTATATAGATGGAATATCGAACTTCAATATTATGAAAGTAGAATATTTTATTTGTCCGAGATAGGAAAATTCTCTTTTTAGTTCCTGCGTTTTGGTTTGTCTCCTTTCTTCGAATTCAGGCATATAACTCACTTATACTATTTTTTTTTATTCGTATATATTAGAATTTGTCATAATAGACAATAATAATAGTGCTACAGGATCTCATTCATACAATATTTACAATATAAATAAAAGGAAAGTCAAATTACATAATACAAAATCAAAATAAATAAACGTATACAATAACAAAATTTGTAGACAAAATAAATGAAGTTAACAAATAAATAAACAAAACAAGTCACATTCATACCTATGTACAATATTTACAATCAGCTCGGGAACCCCGGACGGTTTTGTCCCCCCACTGGTGGAAGGACAAGCAGAGTCCAAAGTACCAGCGCCTCCCTCTCAGCCGCATCACTGGTGAGAGCCAGCGGAAGCTAAGTGAGGGCGCCACAGCCACAATCACACCGCACCTGAGAGGAGAATCTGACCAGTGTCAGAACTCCAGCAAATGTATTGACAAAACATCTTGGGCCGCTGCCGTTTCAACCTCCTCGGTGGGTTGTATGGATGAGTGGAGCTGGATAGGGATTGTGCTAAAGGATTAGGATGATGAATGAGGTTCTGGTGGAATTTGGAAAATTTGGATGGAATCAGGTCTAAAATAAATGGAACATTAAAGTCGTGGTGTAAGGTATAGTTGGAGACATAATAAGGAGCATTTACTATTGTTCGGAGGACTTTGGATTGAAAGAATTGAATGCGTTTGACGTTAGAACGTTTAGCTGTCCCCCACAGTTCAAGTCCGTAGGTCCAGATTGGCTCCAGTATTGTCTTGTAAAGTAATAATTTTTTGTCAACTGTAAGGTTAGATTTTCGGTTTAGTAGTCTGTATAACTGTCCAAATCGTCTGTTGAGTTCTTTTCGTTTAAGTCTTGTATGTGGTTTCCACGTCAATCTTTTGTCTAGTAGTAAGCCAAGATACCGGACTGTATCTGAAAGAGGAATTGGAATAGAATTAAAGTAAACTGGTGGACAGGATTTTCGTCGAAGAGTGAAGTTTACTTGTTTGCATTTGGCTTCGTTTACCTTTATACGCCAAGCATTACACCAGTCCTCGATAAGACAAAGGTGTCTTTGCAGGATTAAGGATGCTATTTCAGGATCGGAATTGGATGATAGGATGGCGGTGTCATCTGCAAATGTTGCCAGAAAGGTGTCAGGATGATTAGGAATATCAGCAGTGTAAAGGATGTAGAGGACGGGTCCCAAGACGCTGCCTTGAGGAACACCATACTATTTTATTTAATTGCTTTATTTCATTCTTTCTTGCTGGTAAATTCTTTCACGGTATTTACAATTTGTTTGCTCTGTGTGAAATTAATTTTTACTTTATATTTTTCTTTCACTTATTATATGAAAAATGCGGTAGGGGAAAGTATTGCGATAGTGAAATTGTTTGAATTTGAGTTATCACTCGAAATACACGTTTTAAGGTCCCCTCATTGGAAATGACCAAGTTTCGCAAAAAAGCTTGTGTGTGTTGTAAGTCTTGCTCAAAAACGATAAGTTTAAATGAAAATTTTATACTTTAAAAGTGTATATGTTTAAGATGTTACAAAAAATCAGCGAATCATAAGGGCCACTTTAAATCATACAGATCACACATTTTTACGATTTTCTCAATTATGTGTTATATACCAATGTGGATTTAAAAAGGGAAAATAAACAACAGACCAACTTTTTTGCCTCCGGACTATATTGGAAAAGGGAGGTGAGTTTCGAATAACAATCCATCATTAACAATCCATCAATAACAATCCATCGTTTATATATTTCAAAGCTGCATATGATAGTGTGGATCGAAAGAGTATCACTGAGCACTGATCAAGGTACCTGCAGGCCAAATAAGACTGATCAGGATGACCATGAAAGACCTCAAATGCGTTATACAAGTGCAAGGTGAAGGCTCAGAAAGTTTTTGTTCAGAAAGGGAGTGCGTCAGGGCGATGCACTAGCATCTTTACTGTTTTACCTGGCTCTAGAGAAGGCAATAGGAGATTCCTCGATTCAGACTACAGGAACTATTACAAATAAAACCGTACAGCTCCTAGCATACGCCGACGACATCGATATGATTCAGTGTTTAAAGAAGTCAGTCGAAGAGTCATTCCTAACTCTGGCAGATGCAGCAAGAAAATTTGATTTAGTGGTCAACCATGATAAGACCGAGTATATGATCGCTGAACGACGCCCAAGACATCCTGGGGAAAATGTGGAATTTGGAAATCGTATCGTCGAATGGATCTCTGAGTTTACATATCTTAGCTCACAAGTCACACGCAACAATGCCACCAGAACAAAGATCAATAGTAGGATGTTGTCCGCAAACGGATGTTACTTTGAATTGAAACAGCGTCTGTCAAGCAGGTCAATGACCAGGAAAACAAAAGTGGCTCTGTACAAAACATTGATTCGCCCAGTCCTTATATATGGAGCGGAGACATGAACCATGGTCAAGGAGATGTATCAGAGGTTAGCCACATTCTGCGAAGGATACTCAGAAAGATATTTGGACCGGTGTTGATGGTGGAGAGTGGAAGAGAACGAAAAATTAAGAGGTTCATAATCTCTTTGGAGAGCCTGACGTTGTTTGCGTGACCAAGCGACATCACCTAAGATGGGTTGGACATGTGGCCAGGATGAAAGAACATGAAACTCCTAGACGAAGATAGTTCATGGCCGGAGGAGAGTTGGCCGTCCCCGCCTTTAATGGACTGACTGTGTGGCCGCGGATGCGAAGAGTTTAGGAGTCAACAACTGGATGGCTGCAGCACAGGACAGAAGCTTCTGAAGGTTGCTGGTTGAGGAGGCCTGGACGCATCAACGCGTTGTGGCGCCAAACCAGAGAGATACACTTTATTGAAAAAAGTGGTGCTGCCCAACTTAATTAGGTTGCTGATTACACAGCTTACTTTGTTTTTTCCTTAATGGACAATTTTTAATATAAATATTTTAACATCTTAAAAATCTTAACATGCAATACACATAAAAATAGATTAATATTTTTTTTCTTTTGAATTTTTTTTTCTTTTAACATTTTTTTTCTAATAACGTTTTTTTTCTTAAATTATTTTTCTTATTTTCTTCGTTTTTTTCTTCTCTTGCTTATCTCTCATATTAATTCAAACATATATATGTATATAAAAAAAAAAAATTAAGAAATTATATATCAGTAATGATGATAATAATTATCACATGACATCCTTATTAATCATATGAAACTCCACTTTAATGTCAAATCTCTGGCATACTCAGTAAAAATTATAAAATAATAATAATACTAACAGAATAAAAGATAAAATATTAAAACATAATAATTATAATGTTATGGCAAAATACGTCTTTCAAGTTTTTCGTTATCTCTATAAAAGTTACGGGTATAGCATTTGTAACTTATCCTAATATATTTGTATTTATCGGTGTTCTAATTTCAAAACATTTTACATTTGCTCACTACATGAACAATTAATGGAACTTACTCCAACCCTAATCTGTCGCACTTCAGGAGAAGACTGTAGATTTGTGAATATTTAAGGATTGATGAATAAATGTCTTGGGATTGCTCTGAACAGATTCGTAATAGTATGACAAATAGTTAGGATAACCAAATATTTTATTATTATTTTTTGGGACAGATGCGTTAAAAATCTCAATTTATGGTGCTTTATGTATTGATCTAGAATTAAACTCTAATAGTTTCACATTCTATTTCTGTCTTTTTTTTTCCTACTCAATACTTGGAATACTCTACCCTGTAAATTTCTTTATACCGCCTCTAATCATCCTTTTCTGTACTAAAATATCCCAAAGTTAGGAAATATTTTCGTGGTTCCCTTTTATTCATCTGCCTTATTTTTGATCTCCTTACCTCACCAACCTCACATCCCCTTATCCCATTGTGTAATAGCCCGCTGGCAACCGACCTCTGTATAGAACCCCTCCCTTCAGCAATTCTTTTCTTATCGCTAAAATCTCTTCTTTGAATTCTTTATTCATTTTTATTTCTGAAGACTGCGATTTGGTTTTCTTCAGAACACTAATTATCATGCTTATTAATCATTAGAACAAATGTAAAACTATTAAACATTCGATAAATTCACACTATCAGAATGGAGTAGATAACTTTGTTCAGGGTCTTAGTTGTGGAAAACAAATTTACTAAACTACCAAACCAAACATTATATATATATTATTGTTGTTAGTTCTCGACTGCTGATAATTTATGTGATAATTTATGTTTCTGATGTTTATGTTATCTATGGGTCTTGAGGTTCAGTCAATAAATAAGCAATTGTGTCCAGATAACAAACTAAATTGTGTCTTACATATACTTGTGTGGATATTACAAACTTTGAAAGAAAACTGATTTTCAATTTATATTGCAAAAGATGGTGTCAGAATTGGAGAATTAAAATCAATTCCAATAAATCCCAACAAATTACCTTTACCCTTCGTCGAAAACCTATGACATCCTGCCCTTACAGTGTCCTTTAATGATATTCCGCTTCTCCCGGTTGAACGGATCCGATATTTAGGACTCCTGCTTGACAAACGACTTACATGGAATTCGCGTACAAGACTGAAGAGACAAGAAACTGCACGTAGATTATGGCTACTCCAACACTTACTAGACAGACACTCTAACCTTTCACTTAACTACAAAAGACTCATTTACATGACCATCATAAGGCCTATCTGGACCTACGGAGTAGAGCTTAGGGGCTCTACTAAACTATCAAACTCTTCCCGTATCCAATCCTTACAATCCAAAATCCTTCGCAAAATCTTTAACGCTCCTTACTTTGTCACGAATAAAATCATCCACAATGATCTTAATGTTCCATATGTTGCTGATTTGGCCCGTACCAGGTATCACACCTTCCATGAAAAACTCCACTCCCACTCTAATCCATTAGTTTCAATCCTTGCTTCCTCTTCCATTCCTGATAATCCTCCGAGGCGTCTGAAAAGAAGATGGCCTCGAGACCTTTTTGTTTAGACTCACTACCAAAGAGTGCTGCCAATGGGCAGTTTCTCTTCATGTTCATTCCATGTGTTATAACATTACAGCATATTTACTTGATGTATTTTTTGTACAGTTGTAAATTTCAAAAAAAATATATTTAAAAAACAAATATTGCATAAGATGTTCAGTCTGATCTGTTAACATGAAAGATCAATCGATTAAATTCAAAACCTGGATCACACCTTCAATTTCTATATATTTATATATTTAATTTATTAATACTATTTATTAGAGAGTTAAATTCACTTAAAAAAAAAAAAAAAAAATCGTTAAAATAGCTAAGATATAGCGTTTTAACATAGCAGTGGTGTTTGGCCATTTCTATATTATCCTATTAAGTAGTAATGCAAATTCTTGATAGCCTCTTTGATAATTTTGCGTGTAAATGAACCATCTAATTTGTTTTTGTTCACAAGGGACTCGCCCTTATTTAAAACAATCCTTAAAACTAAAGAAATCTATAGGACATAGGAGGCTACAGCTAGCGGACTTTTTATTAGAAAACGAAGAAATTAAACCATTTTTATATTTAAATGAATCTGCCACTCTATGCAGCATATGTACCTCTTTCACAAAACTTTTCTTGCGTGGGCATCGAAAATATTTTCATCCAACTACCAAGGCCGTTCATTCTTGTGAATTTCAATGATCATAACACTATCTGAGGATCTTTTGAATAAATCATTTAACTGTAGTACTAAACTCAGGAAAAATTATCAACTTCAGTTCCAAAAACAAATAATTGTCAACAATTGATCTCAGTTTTTCTGATGCTATGTTCATACCAAAAGCCAAAAATTGTTAGTATAGGCGAGTCGCTTATACTATGTTAGCATTTCTTTCCGAAACATCTATACTATAAACGACTGCTAACCTTGCCGTTGTTCCTTTTATGTTTCCGAGAACTCCATCTCCAACCAAGAGAGCGTTTTGGCTGTGATTAATTTTCCAGTAGAACTGAGCAGGAATTTGTAATATTTTCATTTAGTCTTGGTCTTCGGCAAGATATAAATCCCTTCGAATAAACTTTATATGAATATTTTAATTTAACTGATTCAATTATTTCTATTATCTATCAAAATAAAATGTAAGGCATTTCATCTAAGCCAACAGAAGTTACAAAATATCACATTGTGGAATGCAAGGATATTTCAAGATAAAACTATAACAATAAAAGATCATTTGAAGGATTATGGATGAAAGCTTATAAAACATATAACATTTTTTTTTGTTATTTTTACTTGCACTTACCTATATGAAATATAAATTAAGGGAAAGTATTACGATCGTGAAAATTTTCGAATTCCAGTTTTCAACGAAAATACACGTTTTAGGGTCCCCCAAGTCCAAATGACCATGTCCCGCAAGGTCTGTGTGTTCGTTTGTGTGGTAACTCTTTATTTTTTTAGATTCTGTAAAAATAACCATACTACCTTGTTATCATTGATAAATAACTTCTGAATAAGCATGTTGAGAAAATTTCATAAACAAATAAAGGAAAAAAGTTCAAATATATTTTTTTTTAAACTAATTTTTGTGTTTTTGAACACAAGAATAGTAATATAGATGTATAGTATACCGTTAGAAAGCTAAAGGTTTTAGAAAAAATATTACCTGATACACGGAATTGTGAAGGCTAAGGGAGAGTGATGAAATGCCGATAAAACTGACTGATTTTTGTAGATAAAAATATAATAGATTATTTAATAAAACACACATTTCTATTAAAATTAATTTTTTAACAAATTATTTTTATCTCTAAAAATACTTTTTTTTTTTTAATCATATTTATTGATATTTACAACTGTATAATTATATACAACAAGTAAATGTGATGGATATAGTAATCTAACATGAAATACATGAAGAGATGCCACCCATCGGCAGCACTCAGAAAATATTTTAAACTAGAAGGTCTCGGGGCCATCTTTTTTTCAGACGCCTCGGAGGATTATCAGGAATCGAAGAGGATGATAGAATAGAAACTAGTGAATTAGAGTGGAAATGGAGTTTTTCATGGAATGATTGATATCTGGTTCGGGCTAATTCAGTAACATATGGGATATCAAGGTCTTTATGGATGAGCTTATTCGTGACAAAGTAAGGAGCGTTAAGGATTTTACAAAGGATTTTGGATTGTAAGGATTGGATACGAGAAGAATTTGATGGTTCGGTAGAGCCCCATAGCTCTACTCTAAAAATTCTTAAATTGATTTTAACAATGTAGGTAAGTGAAAGTCGTGTGTTGGGCCCACTAGATTTTTTTCCTACATGAAACCTTTATAATGATGACCATTTAAATATAGGCTGTTAGCGAACTAAATTTCAATTCTGAGAGTAATTAATTCTCAAATGAAGTAAAGTGGCCATCTTCCCGAGAAACTTGTTCTAAAAAATAACCCAAGTATTTATGAAGTCATCTCGAGTTTCATAGTAAACTTGCATATTTTAATATGTAATTGAATGCATGAGTGGAGATATCTTCTTAACTCATCTGATGTATTTTGGTTTATTATTTTCAATAATAAACCTTTCTAATCGATTAAAAAAAAATAAAAAAAATAATCCTCCCCCGCCTTCTTACCCATTCAAAATTACCTTTCATGATACGTAGAAACCGAATAGGAAAAAAAAATCCGTATGTCTGCAGCATTTCCCAGAAAATACTGGATCAATATTTTTTAATTTCGCCACAAAATACTAGGGCTTGCAACGATTATCCTAACACCTAGACGTTGATATCAGCTGCTTATTTTGAAAATGGCGAGTACACTAAGGAATCAAAAATATATTACTATTTGTAGCATTTGTTGTAGTTTTTTTTTGTTCAAATTGTGGAAGTTTTTATATTTACTTTTTCTGTCATTTATTAACTAGTCTATATCCTATGTTTATGCTATCGTGTAGTTGGTTACTTAAGAGACTGGTCTACTTTTGGTAGAGCAATATTTACGTTCAGTGTATTTTAATATATATTTCAATAAAGATTATATAAATAAAATAAATAAATTTATAATTAAAACAGTTCCAAACTAACAAATTCAGATTTCTTATTGATTGCAGCCACCGTTGACAATAAAAAGCCATAATTTTTTAGATAAGAAGCTAATGTTTTTTTTTGGATTTGGGACCGATCCTGAATTATCGTCCGCTTAGCAAATATTCCAACGAAAATTAGTTTAAAGTTTGAAGCAAGTCATAACCGAAGGAGGTGCGACCTAGTTGAGAACTTGTTTGACCCTCGGGCCTCGAAGATGGATGGTGTTTACATGTTGACGGTCAACAACACTCCGGTCCTTTCCTATCCACACCTCATACATTTTTTAAACCTTTGCTTGGTGTCTAACTGAAGCATAGCTAATAACGCTACTCTTGAATCATTTTAATGATTAGTTAGTTAAAAACTACAATTAAGTACACTAAAAAAATATTGTTTTAGTCCAATAGGACGCCTTTTCAATGTATTTTAAATAAATCAGAAAGGTGTTTTATATGGTCTGATAATTGGATTTATCGGGAGTGCGTTCGATTGCCAGAAACCTATAAGGACCTTGAATAAGTTCTAGCCACTCCATAAAGTATGACACCATCAGTTCGTTTCAGGCGGTAACGTTATTTTCCGATCTGTAGGCTTGGAATCTAGTGCAGTTACTTTGCTTCAGTGTAAACAAGTTTTTTACGTAGTTTTTTAAAATCTTGTTTTGTGCTAAGTAAAGAGTATTTGTGGGAGTTTTTATTTTTTATATTTATTTATTTCGCTATTTTATTAAAAAGAATATATAAAACTATTATTCTTCCGATGGTTCTTTACGGATGTGAAACGTGGCCGCTTTCTTTGAAGGATGAACAACGGCTTAAGGTTTTCGAAAATAAGGTACTGCGTTAAATATTTGGTCCGAAGAGAGATGAGGCCACTGGGGAGTTTAGAAGGTTGCACAACGCGGAATTACGGAACTTGTATCCTGTGAATATAATTTAGTTGATAGCATCGCGGAGACTCAAATAGGCGCGTAAAGTGGTTGTGCTCGGTGAGGAACGGATTTCGAAAAGGTTGGTACTCGCTGAACCGACTGGTAGGCGTCCGAAAGGCAGGCCGAAGCGTCGATGGGAGGATTAAGGTTGATCTCGGGGACTTGTGCTTGAACGGTGAGCATTGGTCGAGTCTGAGTAGGCAGACTTTGGTGATATCGGCATTGAACCTTCGGGTTCAATAAGCCTATTATTATTTAAAATAAATCTTTAACTGAAGCACACAGAATTATTAGTGAGAGTCTGATCTGTCGGAAAACGATATATAAAGACAGGTTTTGTCGCTTATTAATATAGGTCAAAACAATTGCGGTGGTTCAAGGCGTGCTAAATGAACCAATGAAAAAGCACAAAATAATTAAAGCTATAAGTTAATGGCAATATATTTCGGAGTTTAGGAGCTTCTGCTGTATTTTGGAAGAAACTGACGTAAAAGGTTCCCAATCGCCTTCAGTTCCTCAGTAAAAAACCTTGGCATCACCACCAATCAAACCCTTTCGTGGAAACCCAATATTGCACAAATCTCTCGCAGAATAATAAGTACCCTTAAATTTTTCCATCGCTCCCGTCAACTGCTTCCACTATCTACTCGCAAGCCCCTTGTATCCTCACTTTTTGCCCCTACTTTGAATATGGCTGCATGTTATATCATGGCCTCTCGACTATGCTTGAGGACAGACTGAAGCGAATCATGACCACCTCTATAAGATTTATCTTCAGTGCATCTAGATCACATGTTACCCACTTATACAGCGAGTTAAAGTGGCTCCTTTTTCTCACCCGCAGAAAATATTTCCTAGAATCATACCTTTACCGAACCATTAACTCCCATTACCCACCCTATATCCATAATCTCCTTCAATTTAAGTCCTCAGTCCACTCTTTTGAAACATGATCACGCCATTCTGACCATCCCACAAAACTAAAACTTTTGACCGTTCCTTTGTTATCCGCTCAACTACCCTCTGTGATGCTCTACCTACCCATATCCGCAATTCTTCTTCTCTATCCTCATTTATAACCCAACTTTTTCTGTACCCCCTATCATCCCAAACAGGCGCTTAATTATGATATTGCAATTCTATGTATTGAATTTTGAATGAAGAAAATAAGTAAAAAGCCAACCGTTTAAATGAATATATTGTTTGTCAACTCATTTATTTTTTATTCTGTTCAACACCATCGTTTTCGGAAGATTTCATTTTTTATTGATTTTTATTGTATAATATTACTTATTTTAAATAATTACTATGCTAATTTTGTCTGTTGACCAGACTTATTATATTATTTCATATTTCAATGTACAATTTGTTATTCTTAAAGGACCCAATCCCAGAATAATTTTTTTTCTATTCTATTCTAAAAGGTTACCTGTTTAGAAAGGATATAGTACTATTGGAAGGAAATGACTTTAGTGTCTTTTGAAATGAACTGCAATTTTCATTAACGGTTTTAAAGGAATTGTAATTTTTTAGATGAAATCTAGTGACGGATTTATATATTTTACTAAACCAATAGAATACAAATATGTCAACATATAATTTCCTTAAAAAGTTCCTTTACTATCTGTAGTAAATCAATGTCTGAATTTAAAGTAATTGCCAAACCAGTAAAAACCTAATTGGATATTCCTATCCCACCCGCTGGATTAATCTGATAATGCCTCTTCCGATTATCACTTGCTTCATGGTCAAATCCACCTCGTTGCTCATTTAATGGCCCAGAAATATACGGTTGTGGAGAGTATAAAATGGAACAGTTAGGATGTAGTTAGTTATACAATCTTTTATTATACATATAACATTAGTTTTATCTTTACGTTGAGCACACCACTGTATTGATTAATAACAGTATTTAACTGGAGGACCTGAAACTATCAACCCTCCCGTAAGTTTGTTTGTTTATTTAACGTCACTTTATGCTACTGTGGCTAATCGGACGATGCTACAGTGGGATTCCTATATTTTGCCTATCCAGTTTTTATTAGGATAGGGATCTTTAACGAGTACCTGACAGCACAGGCTCGGGACTACCTTTTAACGTCCCCTCCGAAGGACGGCATAACTAATAAATAAAAAAATAAATAAATTCTTTATTATTTCGGGACAAGTAGAATAACATTTATATAATATATAAATTGGACTTCAGAGACTTTTACTAGGGTTTTTTACTCCCATTAAAAAAACCTAGGACCAACTGCGGGTTTGAACCCGTGACCTTTGGCATAGGAGGCTGTTCAAGTACTCACCGTTCTTGAAAGTATTGAACTATCAGTTACCCATACCCGAAGCTTTCGAAGCTAACATTTGAATTCAACTAGCTAAAATTTCTACTGTAAATACTTGGAAGATAAATGGATGAAACTTGTTCCACGTGACCGAGCTGTTGTATAAAAATTTGTTATACAATTCCCTCCATTTATGGTGGACCACTGATGATTTAGTTAGAGGGGTTTTCAAAATTGACGGCTCCAAATGTGATGAAATTGTGCACCGCCGGGAGGTGGTTTAAAATAAAAGGGGACAGGGTTTTTACTCGGTTGGATCCAGAAATTCTATTATGTTGTATAGAAAGAATGACGTTTTTAGGTTTATTGTGAAATATATTAAAACTTGGAAGTGAAACATAAAACTAAAGACTTGATCAAATAAATATCTGAAATTCCCATCAACATTTCTAATTTAATTTAATAAATACTAATGAATTATAATTATAAATATATGATATTCATATAATAGTTAGACTAAAATATATGTGGTGGAGATAGCATGCTAAATATGATATAAATCCACCCTAAGCTTAATATATTTCAAACTGCTTCGGTTATAAATCACGAGAAATTTATTTTGAAGCATCTATCTTCATCAAGCTATTGAATTTAATGTTTTGAGTTATGATATTCCTCACTACTTCATGGTCTCTTTCTGTCTCTCTAACATATATCCATTAGTTTTCAGTTAATAAGGAATAACTTAGAATTTAAATCATGTAAAACATTATTGAATAAAAAATGTTAGTAGTAGTCGAAAAGTATTTTTCAATTATAGGTTTATACTAATAATTTTGATACCCATTTTCACTCAAATTCACCTAAATTTTTAATTCAAACGTTTTTCGAATTAAAAAAAAACAACTCTTTTTACGACTTCATTATTTTTTTTAATCGTGAAATATGAAATTAATTGATGATTTTCTCCCTTACTCATAGGAATCAAAGACATGAAAAAATGATATAATCATGATTCTTAAACAAAAAACCGATTTTCTGCGGAAGAATGAAAATCAAGGTATATGTTTTTTTTACCTTTCTGGAAGGTGTCAATCCCCTTCAATCAATTTTTTTTCGGAAATTGTCTTTTATACTCCTCTATACACAGGATTTTTTTTTTACGTGATAGTATAAAAAAAAAATATAAACTCATTTTTTTCCCTGAAATCCTTAAAACAATTTCCATATATTCCTAAAATCCATATAAAAATAGGTATTAAGAATAAAATTTATTTTCTATTCTATTCTACCTTGATTTTCTTTCTTCCGCTAAAAATCGGCCTTTTGTTTAAAATTCATGATTATATCATTTTTTATGTCTCGGACTCCAAATAATCAGTGGAAACATCATCAATAATTAATTTAAAATTTTACTATTAATTTTAAATAAATAGTTGAAACTATTTAGTCGTTTCATTCAATGACCGCCCGGACTTATTCCTTCCAGATTTTCTATTATCATTATGATATTATTACTATTATATGTTTAATCCGATTACTTATTTTTATGTTAGTATTAATTTTAATCATCGTTGTCAGATCCCGTCTGAAAATGCGGTACGTATTTTCCATTTTTCCCAACCTTTTGTATGTACTTTCTTATCTACCTACCTACAGCCCATTCCGCCAAATTGTACCTATTTTCCATTCGCCTATAACACGGTACGTATCTCCACTGTACTCCATATTTCAATGTTTCTTATTTCATGTAATTTTTTATACCTTTGTACATTATCTTTAGTCATTATCTGATGAGTATAGTCCTCTCATTATTATACCTTAGTCATTGTAATTTAAATAATCGATTTCATTACACATCTAGTTCCTTTTTGTGTTTTAATATTGACATCCTTTAGCTCAATATTTTTAAAATAGTATATTTAATCTTATTGTAAATGTATCTTTTTAGCCCTGATGATGACCCTCAATGGGGGTTGAAACGTTGTCAGAAAATAAATGGTTGAAACTACCTAATTGTACCATTTATCGACCGCCACCTGGACTAATTCCTTCTAGTACTATAAATAAAAGAGTTTTTTTTTTCCTGGAACCATACATTTCTTTTATCGGTACGTACCATTACATTTCACTGGCATATCTTTCTTTGTTTTAAAGAAAACAACATAATTAATAGAAAGCACATCCTGCAACTTGAGCAGTATAAGAAAAATTATGGTAGTAGAATTCTTATAACTACATATTTGGGCAAGATGTGGTATAGAATGCTACTACCATACCGAGAAGGTGTGGTATTAGCCTTGAAACAAATTATCCAAGCTCCGAGGTAAGCATCTTGGAATTTGCTAAATGCGATAGGTGGAGGTGGGGAATGAAATTCGATATAGGATGGCAAAGCCTTTAAGCAGAGGATCCAATATGGTTGGTGCTCACCGCAACCCTCTCGGATTTATTCCAGGTGTTTCTAGTGGAATTTTCAGTCTCCATTATAACTTTTGTAATCTAAATATATTTTTATAACTATTAGGCCCGCCCCTGCTTCGCAAGTTGAATGAGATGGCATTTGTGTTATGAAAAAAGCTCTGTCTGACCGATTTAGACTTTTGGAGTTTTAGTTCGTCATAACGAAAAACGCAATCAGCAAGAAAATATGTCTATTTTATTACTTCTCATCGTTACTATATTTAATCATCGGCATAATTAAAAAGCATAAATCAAAATTGGTTCAATTTATTTTAAAATGAATCATATATAACAAAAACATTAATTTTGCCATATAGAAAATTTTTCAACTTTATATCGATTTTAAAAAGGCTTATGATTCAATAAACCGTCAGAAGCTGTATAACATCATGATTGAACAGGGAATACCTAGAAAGTTAGTAAACCTAGTAGAGATGTGTTTGTCGGAAACATTCCATAATGTTAGAATCGGTCATAATTACTCCGAGAGATTTGAGGCGCGATCGAGTTTGAAACAGGGTGACTCCCTTTCACCTGTGTTATTTAATATAGCTTTAGAATCTGTTCATAAAAAAGGTAATGTGTAACGAGAAATGTTTAAATATGCGTGACAGGATTCCGGTTTTAGGGTATGCCGATGATTTGGTACTGCTAGGTGAAGATACGGAAACCATACAACTAAATACAAGTGTCTTAATAAAAACCGGTAAAGAAATAGGTCTCGAATTAAATACCGATAAGACGAAATATATGATTAGTAGCAGAAAAGGTGGCGATCTTGGTGATATTGATATATCATGGCATACTTTTGAACACGTAGAGAAATTCAAGTATTTAGGTTCAATTATGACTAGAAAAAATGAAATCCAGGAAGAAATAAAGTCCAGGTTAAAGGTAGGAAATGCGTGTTATTATTCAGTTGCTAAGTTACTTAGTTCGCAGCTTCTATCTAAAAACTTTGAGGTTAGAATTTATAAAACTATTATTCTTCCAACGGTTCTTTACGGATGTGAAACGTGGTCGCTTACTTTGAAGGATGAACAACGGCTTAAGGTTTTTGAAAATAAGGTACTGCGTTAAATATTTGGTCCGAAGAGAGATGAGGGCACTGGGGAGTTTAGAAGGTTGCACAAAGCGGAATTGCGGACCTTGTATCCTGTGAATATAATTGAGTTGATAGCATCGCGGAGACTCAAACGGGCGAGTAAAGTTTTTGGGCTCGACGAGGAGCGGATTCCGAGGAAGTTGGTATTCGCTGATCTGTCTGGTAGACGTCCGAAAGGTAGGCCGAAGCGGAGATGGGAGGATTGCGTTAAGGCTGATCTCGGGAGCTTGGGCTTGACCGACGAACATTGGACGAATCTGTGTAAACAGAATTATGTGGTATCGGCATCGAACCTTCGGGTTCGGTAAGCCTATTATTATTATTATATAGACAAATTTATTGCAATGTATATTTTCAAAAACTATAGAAAGAGATTGAAACGAATCATGAACTGTTTCTTAAGATTTGTCCTCGGTCCCTCTAGACGGTCCCATGTATCTCACCTTTATAATTTACTATTTCCCTCGATTAGAAGGCAATATTTCCTTGGTTCCTTTCTCTATCAAGTCCGCTCTCACATCTTATATCTTCTGCAATTTAAATTCACAATCTATACTCAGGAAACCAGATCCCATCTTTCCGACCTCTATACGCCTTTTTTTTTTTTTTAATGTATGTTATTTTTAATGGACCTTGTACAAGAATAAAGTTCTTTTTCAATCATTTATTCATTCAAATAATAACTGTTCCTATTTTACTCAGTTTATTACTGTTCTATATTTAAAATAAACTATTAATTATCTTAAAATTAGATGAAATAAAAATAAAAAAATATTGTGCGCGCAACATAATACTTTCACCTCCTATGTTATTATCAATTTAAGAATTTTTAAAAGCACTTAGACATAAAAATAAATTGTTAAAGAATTAATTACGCTTACAATTGAAACATGTGTTTTATTATATGTATTACATTATTATCTACGACAACCGGTTAGTTTTATAGCCTTTTCATCAATCTTTATTAACTTTTACAATTTTGTTTATAAAATAATATTTTTCGTAAAATGTTCAGCTTTCCAACGGTATATTGTACATCTATATTACTGTTTTTATGTTCAAAAACACAAAAATTGCATAAAAATATATTTTTACTCTTTTTTCTTTTCGTTGAATATCGAATTCTCTCAAATTCTCAACCGGTCTTTTATAAATGCTGACAAGGTAATATGGTTAATTTATTCAAATCTACAAAGTGGAATGTATTACAGAGAAAGAAAATTTTAACTATCGGAATTTAAGCCCTGTCAGACTATTTTAATCAGAATGATACCTACATCGTATTAAAGTCCATTAAATTTGACATCGATACAGAAAGTTTAATTAAAATCGTTGTAGCCGTGTTTGAAGCAAAATTCATGGTATAAAGTAGATCTTCCGGTTAGCCGATTTTAAAGAAAATGTTGCTCTAGCATTTCCGGCGTATAGCTGTCTCAAATATGAAATTTCAGTTTCGTACGACTTTTCGTTTTTGGGTACGACTTGACTTACAACACACATACACGCATACGGACACACAGACCTTTTTGTATGACTTGGTTATTTGTACTCATAGGGTTTTAAAACGCGTATTTCCGTTGATAACTGGAATTTCACGATCGCAATACTTGCCCTTACTATATATTTCATAGGTAGGTTAGTGAAAGTAAAAATACATTTTAAATGTCTAATTTGGTTTATATGGGAATCCTATTTAGTTTATAGTGAAACATTGGTTTTCATGAAATAGTATAGAAGTAGAAATAATTAATAACAATGTTAGTTTATATATTGATAACAAAACACCATTTATTTTTAATACTTAGTTACGATTTGGTACGTAATGTTTCTAAAATCTTGCATACTCAGTTATGCTTGTTCGATAATATATGACGTTGGCAACATAGAACTATTATAACTTCCCTCTTTATAATAAAAATAATAATAGGCTTAGCGAACCCGAAGGTTCGATGCCGATACCACCAAATTCCGCCTACACAGACTCGTCCAATGTTCACCATTCAAACCCAAGCTCCCGAGATCAGCCTTAACGCAATCCTCCCATCTCCGCTTCGGCCTACCTTTCGGACGCCTACCAGTCGGATCAGCAAATACCAACTTTCTCGGAATCCGCTCGTTATCGAGCCCAACAACTTTACTCGCCCATTTGAGTCTCCGCGATGTAATCAGCTCAATTATATTCCCAGGATGCAAGTTCCGCAATTCAGCGTTGTGCAACCTTCTAAACTCTCCAGTGGCTTTATCTCTCTTCGGACCAAATATTTTACGCAATACCTTATTTTCGAAAACCTTAAGCCGTTGTTCATCCTTCAAGTAATAGGCCACGTTTCACATCCGTAAAGAACCGTTGGAAGAATAATAATTTTATAAATTCTAATCTTTAAGTTTTTAGATAGAAGCCGCGAACTAAGTAACTTAGCAACTGAATTATTACACGCATTTCCCACCTTTAATCGGGATTTTATTTTTTCTAGTTATAATTGAACCTAAATACTTGAATTTCTCTACGTGTTCAAAAGTATGACCTGATACATCAATATCACCAAGATCGACATCGTTTCTGCTACTAATCATATACTTCGTCTTATCGGTATTTAATTCGAGTCCTATTTCTTTACCGGTTTTTATTAACACACTTGTATTTAGTTGAATGGTTTCCGTGTCTTCATCTAGCAGTACCAGATCATCGGCATACCCAAAAAACCGGTATCTTCTCACCCATTTTAAGCCTTTCTCGGTACACATCACCTTTTCTATGACATATTCTAAAGCTTTATTAAATAACACAGGTGAAAGGGAGTCACCCTGTTTCAAACTCGATCGCATCTCAAATCTCTCGGAGTAAATATGACCGATTCTAACTTTATGGAATGTTTCCGATAAACACATCTCTACTAGGTTTACTAACTTTCTAGGTATTCCCTGTTCAATCATGATGTTATATAGCTTCTGACGGTCTATTGAAACATAAGCCTTTTTAAAATCGATATAAAGTTGATGGACTACACCGTTGTATTCCAATTTTTTCTCTAATATTTGACGTAAGGAAAATATTTGGTCAATAGTCGAGCGATTCCGCCTAAAACCACATTGGTAATCTCCGATAATTTCCTCAGCGTTTAACTTCCCTCTTTACCAATAATATATGTTCATAAATTTATGGGCTTACGACAACTTTATATTACTTGCAGTTTCTATGATTCTGAACTTTCTTGTTGAAAATTTATATAAAAAAAGTATTATTAAAAAATTATTCTTACATTTTATGTTTTTTCTATACATTATATTTCCTTTAGTACTAAACCCTAGCTTTAGCGCACAGTCGGCCGATAAATGGCCTTAGTGCTATAGACCATTATAAAAAAAGATATCTTGCTTTTATGAGAGTAAGACACAAACATAAAATCCAGTTTATGGCGTCTGACTCTTTCTTGAAACCTGACCTTTTAAGTTTATCACCAAAAGGACAATTAAATTTTATATTTAAGAGGCGCTGGGATTTAAGTCTATAATGTGATATAAAAGTAAGTGATATTACTTTTGGAAGATTTAATTAATTTTATTTTTAATTATTTAATTAATTAAAAATATAAGAATTAACTTTTTTTTACTTTTAATTAATAAATATATCTTAAATATATGTACACATGCAATGAGCCTTATTTAAGAGTATTTAAAAAAAAATTAAATTTCCAACAACATATGTTAATTAATTTATTTTTTTATACCGATTAAATAATTTACAGTTAAGATATACTTTACAAAAAACTGTGCTCCATTAGTGGAATATAATTCGATTTCTGAAAGATAGCCCAGTTAATGAATACTTGGAACTTTAATAGAATTCCACGATGGAACAATTTTCTTTCTTTTTCATCACTCTTTGATAGACTTTTTTATTAATTAGGTACCTCATATTTTCAGATAAAAATTCCATCATTCCTTTTTTTCGATATTTAAATTAAATTCCACCATCGACTTTTAGAAGAGTCTGATTTTATTTATTTATTTGTAACATAAAGGCTTTTCAACCATAGAGGTTATTTTAGCCCTAAACTAATAATGCAGATACAATATAATAAAAGTAATAATACATACATATATACTAATAATAATACATACATGATAAATAATAAAATACAATACAAACATTATACATAATATACGAAATATTTTTTTCTCATCATTGTCGTAATTTTCTTTTGTTTGAATATTTGTTCGATAATTATCAGGCCGTTTTACAAAAGAGAACAAGAAAAGGCGCACGAGAACACCTAAAAGGCGCCAAAAACTGTTAAGTTTTTTTTTTTTTTGAAAAATGACATTTTAAAAAAATTATGACGACGCTGCTGAAAAGCGGTGAAATGAAAAGATATTTAAGATGGATATGCATGAAGCTTGATAATGGCCCTAGAGGCTGAAACGTCGCGAACGATGACTGGATTAAAGAAATTGTTTTAAAAAATATCCAAGATTTTCTTTTGTAAAACGTCCTGATAATTATCGAACAAATATACGAAATAATTCATACAATACGAAAATAATACATACAAATATACTAATTACAAAATACATAATACATAATAAAATAAAATACATAATACACTAAAACATACATAATACTAATAATACAGATATAATATTTTAAGTTAAATACAAACAATTATATAAGATAACTACATACAGGAAAAGAATAAAATAAAAATAAAATAATAATAATAATAAAAATAAAATAAATTAAAATTAAAAAAAAAAATAAAAAATAAATAAATAAATAAATAAATAAATAATAAAAAAAAATATATATATATATATATATATATATATATATATATATATAAAGAAGAAGAGTCTGATAAAGGATCACAATGAAAAGTATTAAATTAATTCTTAAATAAATAATCTTTAATTTATTTTAATATCGAGTATTTTATAAAGCTGCAATATTAATTCGAATATTTAATCCGATGAACCCGACTTTTTTAAACATCTTTAAAATTTATAATCGTGTAAAAGTACGAATAAATATAAGTACGGAATCCAAGACCCATGGGACAGGCATGGTATAGGCTTTTTTAGTTTATTAGATCTAAAAGTTTGTTCTGCCACTATAGATGTTTTAAGAACACCTATCTAATTCGTTATTTTCCTTTCTTTTATATATATATATATATATATATATATATATATATATATATACGTGTGTGTGTTTTCTTTTTTAAATATTAGAATTCTTTAATAGTTTACCAAAGTAAAGCTCTTTGTTATTCCTGAAAAAATCACCAAGAGAAATATAGGTTGCAAGGAAGTGTTATGGGTGATAATTACTTTTAAAGGAAATTATAAGGTAATTAGAAGTCCGGCTGTTGAAAAGTGTGGGAAAAGTTCACTTTTCGAACATATTCCTAGAATTGGTTTTATTTTCTTTTAATTTTTTTCGAACTTTAAAAATTCACATCTGTCTTTTTAAAAGTATAGCGAAATCAGTCCCAGATGCTACGATATGATGTAAAATCAACTTTTTTTTAAATAAAGTAAAAATAGTTTTAATTCACTATTATAACTCTCATAAATATGTTTTGAAAAACGTAAACGCGCTATTGCTGACTCTAATAATTTTACCTTATTTCCAATTGTATAGGTGTATTGATATTAAGAGTGGGGTACTCTACCATTGTTCTTCGGTTTCCGGGTTTGAACCTGGCTGTGGCATTAAGATGGAGAGGTTATCATGAAGCCTAGATAGCCTAGTGTGGTAAAAAAGGCTCGAAAGTTGAAGGCTCGAGCCTTCTAGCCTTATAACAAAAGTTCCTTTGAAATGAAAATTAGCATTTAATTTTACGCTAATTTTCATTCGCTTTTTTGTTATAATCCATTGATTTGTTATATTGTTAACAAATCAATGGATTTTCACCATTTCAACCATTTTCCGACTATTTTGAAGAAGACTAACATGAAAATCAGCATGTATTTTTCCCAAAATTTTCAAGGGAAATTTTGATGATTATTATACAGCAAAATTGTCTAAAAATTTTTCAATTTAAGAAAATCTATTAAGCCCATCACAGTGCTTCATAAAGGTTGAGATAAGACTCGAGTATTTTTTTATGAGGCTAGAATGTGAGGTGACATCGAACTAATCACCTCTTTCCACAGATGTTTAACAAGAAACTGTACGGATCCATATGTATTGGGTTGATGCAAAATTAATGCAGGTTTTTAGTAGGTATTGTAAATACGCCATATCTTTACTTTAACCATATATATTTAATCAAAATAATTTCCATCTGAATCAATGCACTTTTGCCAACGTTCAACAAGCTTTCTTATTCCACCAGAAAAAAAATCCGAATCCCTGGACTCAATGAAATCACGAAAAGAATTTTCAATGTCGTCCTGGTTTTGAAAATTTTTCTCCCTCAAAAAGTTGTCCAGATGCCTGAAAAAGTGGAAGTCTGTAGGAGAGAGGTCAGGTGAATAAGGCGGATGTTGGAGAACTTCGTAGCCCAACTCGTGCAGTCGTCGAAGCGTTGGTTGTGCAACGTGTGGTCTGGCGTTATCGTGGAGCAGGATCGGCCCCTTCCGATTCATCAATGCTGGGCAAAGACGTTGCAATTTTTGAGTTCCGAGTTCCGCCGCCATTTCTCGTGTGGTTTTGGTTGGGTCTTCTTCCACTTTTGACCTCAGCTGGTCGTTGTCCAGAGCAAGATGACGGCCCCGACCTTCCTTGTCTTCGAGGTCGAAATCTCCTCTGCGAAACTTCTGGAACCAACGCTGCACCGTGCACTCATTAATAGCCCCCTGACCCACCACTTCATTAATATTACGAGCCGTTTGCGCAGCGCTGCGCCCTAATTTAAATTCGTAAAAATAAATTTGACGAAAATCGCACTTTGACATTTTCGATTCAAGACCTTTGAACACACTGAACAAAACGATTTTACTAAACAAATTCATGGTGAAAGAGAGGGTATTAGATAAGGTTTGTTTTGGTATAATAATGATCAATGTTAGGATTAGCTTTGTTTACACAATTGGAATTAAGATATTGCAATAGAGGAAACCTGCATTAATTTTGCATCAACCCAATATATGCCTATGTATATATATATATATATATATATATATATATATATATATATATATATATATATATATCACCGAAGACTCATGGGTTGTAGGAAAATATATTTTTACTGTTTTTTTAATGATAAATGTACAAATATTAATTAAAATTTCAAAGTCAGTTTGTTTGTTCCTTACAGTGTATTTTTAAATATTAACATTGAACGTGAAGTGAATGAATTTAATTTTTGATTTATTTTAATTTTCGTGATTTTTAAGGTTGCTGTGATTAAATGTGCTGACTGCTTCTTCGATAGAATTTTCACGACTCAATCATCAAATAAATAGTTTATCGCGATGAAAGCCCAAGCTGTATGGAATAGACTTTAAGTTGACAAGGAATAAAGAAATACCATTACTGGAAAATTCTTTGAGAGCTGCCTCTATGTCTTCCTGATGCGGATAATGAAATAGAGAGCCGAGGAACAAGGTATTTGCTGGCATCTGAGATCCTCCAAATCCTCAGGATCATCCTGGCTCAGTTGTGAAGAAGTATTGCTTCCGCTCTCTCGGAGTCACCATTCCAAGCTACCACTTCAGAAAGGAGGTTAATAAAATAATATAAAAAATTCTGGTGCGCGCAACACACGACTTTCACTTACCTCCATTGTTAAAATTAATTTAAGAATTTTTAAATACATCTAAAGATACTAATAAATTATTAAAGAATTAATTATTTTGAATTTCAATAAAAACATGTGTTTTATTAAATAATCAATTTAATTTTTATCTACAACAATTAGTCAGTTTTATCGGCTTTTCATCTCTCTCCATTAACCTTTAAAATTCCTCGTATTAGATAATATTTTTTCTCAAATCTTTAGCTATCCAACGGTATATTATACTTCCAAATTACTATTCTTGTGTTCAAAAACACAAAGAAAAAAAATAAAAAATAAAAATATGTTTGAACTTTTCTCCTTTAGTTTTCATTAAATGTCTTTATTTCCAGATCGGCTGCCTGAGCCATACATGGTTTTTTTTAACATAAATGAATAATTATTACAACTCGTAACAATGGAAAAAGTGGGTCTCGTATAAAAGACACCCCTAACGATTATAAATTTATAATTATTTCTGAGAAGTAAATAATAAAAACAATTTGATAACATAACGAACAATTATAATAAAAACTAAAGAAAGAAAGAGAAGTAATGAATATACAAAATTAATACTAGGTTTGCAAGAATATAAATTATAAATTTAAGATCGATTTTAGTCTAAAAAAAGAAAAAATGAATAAATAAAATAAAATAAAAATAATTTAAATTATATTAAAAAATAAATAAATGAGAAAAAAAAAATTCAAAAAGAAAAGCTAAATAATAATAAATAAAAATAATTAAAATAACACAAAAGTAAAATAATATGAGGTTCATAAAACTAGATAATAATATTTACAACAGCATGTCCTGTAGAAGCCTGGGTTTGAGCCTGCGAGATGAAGTTGGAATTCCTATGTTGTAGGCTACTGCACCTCCAACTGCTGGTAGCTGCGAGTGGTATTTTTTGAAGCGGATTTTGATGAAGTCTTCCATGTATTCGATTTGTAGCTCACGATGAGTTGGCTATTTCTAATAAACCATGGGGCATCTACGGCTATTCTTAATATTTTGTTTTGAAAAGTTTGCAATTTTTTTCTTTTCGTTGCTCCTTTAGTTGTTTATCCAATTCGCTCAACTTGCATATTTACCCATTATTTATCAATGCTAATAAGACGATGTTCCACATTTTTTTAAATATACATATTAAAGGTACTTTAGTAGAAGAAAATTTAAAATATCGGCTGTTAAGCTCTATCAGACTATATCAATCAGAATGAAACCTACATAATATTAAAGCTTATCAAATTTTACATCGATATATAGAGTTTAATAAAATCGTTAAAGCCGTTTTTGAAAATCGAAAAGGTGTAAAATGTATGGTATAAGGTAATCTTTCGGTCAGCTGATTTTAATGAAAGTTCTGTAACATCTCGGGCATATGTTTGTCTTAAATGTGAAATTTTGGTTTCATAGGACTTTTTTTTTCCCTCGGGAGCTACCACACACACACACACACACCTTTTTTGTGGGACTTGGTTATTTGGACTCTAAAAGTGTATTTCCGTTGAAAACTGGAATTCGAATATTTTCACGATCGCAATACTTTCCCTTACTATATATTTCATGTATAGGTAAGTGAAAGTAATAGGCAAGATATTTATATTTCGATATTTATAATAACAATAATTTAAAATATATATTGTACAAAGTAATTCTCGTCAGTTCGAAAGTAACAATGTAATTATTGTGCTAAACAGTTAAGTGATGGGTCCATGATAATGTGAACTATGAATGGTATACTCTTCATTCTATGAATGAACGTTCTTATTACTTTTTTTGTTGTTCAAGGTTTTGTTCAATACAATTAATTTATATGTATAGTTGCTTCGTACGGTGAGAATTCGAAGTGGTGTCATTTATGACTAAAAAAGTTCTAAGCAATTAAGTTTTTATCATCTTGGGGTTATGAGTTATTCATATTTCATAATAATACACATGGCTTCCTATATTTCTGAATTAATTTTTAAATGGATATGCCAATGCGTCATATACCATAACGTACTTCTATTGTAATGTACACCTTCATAATTAAAGAAATATTAGTGTCAATATAATAAAATAATGTTTTTTTTTTTTAATTTTATTGTTGCTGCAAGTTACGGAAGTTTGTAAGTACATTAGGTTCGAAATCGCCGCCAAGCATACATACATAATTCATCACAAAGTTTGTTTCAGTTTTGAGGCTTTGTAATTCATTTAGCTGTCAGCTAAAGGTTGTGTCGGGTTCGTTTTGGCCTTGCCTTCAACGGAAAATACTTTCAGCTGTGGAATAATCGTTATCTTGGTTCTAAGGTCAATGAGTAAAAGCCAGATAAATAAAATATGTATTCTTCATTTTATTAGATTGTAATATTTTCTAAGTCAATATTCAAAGTAATTCCTTAGGTTAAAATGATTGTATTCCAGGAAGAAAAGAGTAACTCAAGTCACTTTCGGAATTATGGTGAAATGTATCTTGAATGTACTGTAGATGAATTTTGTGAATGTCTTATGTACTGTTGAGACTTACATAGGAAGTGATAAGGGGTCTCCAAATGAGGCGTTTCTCTCCAGCTAGTAATACTCAAACCATGCTGATAGTTGAGAACAGAAAACATTTTCATGTTTAATAATCAATGTTTAAAATTAGGGTTAATAAGATGGATTGTATTAATTAGGATACTGCGAAATTTATTGTAAAATAGAAAAACCTTATATCTTCTTGATTGAATTAAACCTGCTAAACTAATTGTAAAAAAAAAAAACTTGCTAATAGATTACATGAATATAGCTGATTCAAGTGAGACGTATTCCACGCAGAGATATGAATAGGAGTAAGGAGAGGGAGAAATGTCACTCCGCCAAATTTCACCATCCAATTCGCTAGCCAAGTAAATGTGCGAGGATGGCATAAATGGCATTCAGCAAACATTCCTAATCTGGAGATGCAAAGCGTCCATTCTTGTCTGGTACAGCAGCCTTTTCATAGAAATTCTTTTTACGGCATATATACAGAAAGGATTTTTGTTTTCGTACATAAAGTGTGAAATATGTAGGGGGTGCAGCCGTGACAACATCCAGTCAAAGGCTTCTTCTTCTTTCTCTTCGACCCATTTGCCTTAAGCGTGAGCGAGCTAACAGCCATTGGTACTAACTGTCTCTGTTCCTGGCAAGGTTTCTAATTTCGCCCAGAGTTTTACCTCTATGCGTCCCTATTCGCTCCATGTGGGTGATATAGGAGGTCCTTGGGCGTCCTCTAGGTCTTTTTCCTAAGGGCCTTACCTCCATTGTTTTAATTGGGCTCCGGTGGTGGCCCATTCGGCAGACATGCCAGTACCATCCAATTGCCTCTTGTCTAGGACTTCAAGAACAGAGCATACATTAAGCTCTTCCCTGACTCGTTCATTCCGGACACAGTCTCTCCATGTCTTCCCCACAATTCTTCTTACAAATTTCATTTCCGAGGCAGTGATGCGACTTTGTAGCCTTTCATTCATAATCCAGCTCTCTGCTCCATAGAGAAGCACGGGTAGAAAGATGGACTTGAACAGGTGTAACTTCACGTTCAGTGCTACTTCTCTTTTTCTGATAACCGTGTTGCAGATATGGTAATAGACGGAATTAGCTTTGGAAATTCTACTTGAGCGAGTCAAAGGCTTCGGATTTAATTCCGACCTTGGTGCGTAGAAATTTATTTCGTGACGGTCCCCCGGAATGAATCGCAACTTCCACATTCTGGTTAGCATAGTATGGTAACCGGTTCTATTTGTCTTAGGGGTAGTGATTAGTATATAAAGGCGTTATATAATCCATTCAAAACTAATAATATCATTATTGACCTAATTGTAGTATTTTTTCCCTTAAAAATTAATCGGCCTCAAAGAATTTACTTAGACCTAAATGAATATAGATTTTATAATCTGGACTGATGCCAAATACATGAAAACTGTATCAATTTATATTGAATTTCAGATATTGTATTGAAATCTGATTTCCCTTCTTCCAGAAGTGTGAGGTGCCTAATTTGTAAATGGCCCATGGAAAAAGCAGAAAACACATTAATTTGACACCGATGACGTCTGAGAGTGACAGCCGTCCGCTCTGAGAAATCTAGGCTAAAGAGTTGTTTTAAGACGGGTTATGGCGGGTAGTGGAGCCGAAGTGTGATTCGAGGACTATATTTTAGCCGAGGCCGATGACACGGGGATCAAGGAACTTTGAAGAATCCGCGGGAAACCTGAATCCCATCGAAGGCAAGAAGGAAGCGTTCAACGTAAATAATACAGAAGAGTGAGGAACAGTAGGACGAAAATAAAGTTAATACTTATCGGGATGGGGTAAAGACATGACACCATCCTGGCACAGGTGGCCGGTCGTTGACCAACGCCGAAATATCCCCCGAGCGGATATCCGCAAATACTGCTGTCACGGGGCTCTGTTTACTCCTGCCAGTAATGTAGAGCTCCGGGTCTTTAGGGTACCTTCAGCGGCAGAACCAGCCCATCTAACATCTGTTTAGAGGATTGGCCAAGGATTACAATGTTAATTCATCTAATAGTCCTAAAAATACTCGATAAATATATTAAATTATTGGCAATGTGGGCACCATCTAGGAATTTTATAATAATTGAAGTACCCATTGAGTCTCCACTGACTTCTAATACCAAAGATACGTGTAATTTTTTTACTCCTTCCCCTGATGGGTAGACAATATTTCATAGAATCATACTTTTACCATAACATTAATTCCCGGCATCCTCTTGCAAGAAAAGCATCCTTGAAACAAGATCGCGCCATTCCGACCTTTAAATTCCTACACATAGGACTAAAACTTTTGATCGTTTCTTGCTTGTCAGCTCCTCTACTTTCTTGAATTCTCTATCTACTCATATCCGCCATACTGCATCTCTCTCCTCATTCAAATTCTAACTTATTTTTCAATAACTTCTATTACACCAAAAAGACGCTTAAAATTGTAAAAAGAGGAGAAATATTTGTTCATTGTCTATATTTAAACTCTGTCATCTATTTATTTACTTTTAATTTGTTCAACACAATATTTTCTAAGCATTATTTTTATTTTATTTTATTATATATTTTTTTTGTTGAATATATGTTTGTATGTACATAAAATAGAACAAAATATATTCTGGGACAGAGTCCCTTAAGAACAATTGTTATATACAATTAAGATATACGATGTGTCTAGCCAAAAGACCAAATGATTATAATTAATTTTTATTTACAATGATATCAGAAAAAAAAGAATTGGTTTGCTATCGAGCTCAGATATGGGGATATTTGAATTTTCCGGAAGTAGAAAGGGTACAAAAATACTTCATAAAAAGGCTCTTTTATCTCCCACAGAACACGCCTGATTACATATTATATTTAGAAACTGTAACCTCTCCCCTCTACAATTATACTTTAAAATTACATCTAAAATATATCCGTAAAGTATTAGAAAGCCACCCTGCAAGTAGATTAACGAATTTCTTAACACAAGTTATTATAGAAAAAAATATATCATGGTATATGATAATAATGAAAATAAGTGACCAGCTGCAAATAGAAATTAATAAAGAAACTATTAAAAAAATGAATCCGGACTACCTCATTAATAAAATGGAAACAAAAATCCGAACAGAAATGATATCCGCAGCCAGCAATAGCCAATTTCATATATTTTATGCAAAACTTGATCCTGAAATAGCTATCTCCTACATCCACCACAACAAACTTAGTCTCTACAATAAATCTCTGATATTTAAAGCAAGAGGAGAACTGATGGGACTTAATTGTCAGCCATGGAGGAGTGATAGGGTACCTACCTGTGCTATGTGCAACCTTTATGTGCCAGCGGATACCTACCACTTTTTGGCAATATGTCCTGTCTTAAAGGAGTTCAGGATGAAATACTTGGGAAAATATAAGCTAACTCCAGAAGAGGTAATAGATAGAATAAATGGGCTAGATTGGGTTAAATTTGCAGCATATCTAAATAAATCATTCAAATACAGAAAAAATTTGGTCCAGCATTCTAATTATTAAATTTTTACAATCAATAAAAATAAATCATAACGTTACTAAAAATAAAAATTATTATTATCAAAACACTAAATAAAGAAAAAGTGGCAACTCGACAGACGGCTTAAAGCCATTGTCTTGTGGGCTTTGATTTAAAAAAATGTATATATATGTTATTACTATTTTGTATATTATGTAAATAAAGCATTTATTCATTCGTTAAAAAAAAAAGGATTAAAGTATACAATAAAATAAAATAGTAAAATAAATAACTTCTTATAGATTTAAGTGTTGATTAAAACAAAATATTGAATCTGATTCATTAACTAAGTTTAATATAAACAATAAATAATATTTTTTTTTATGAATTGATATTAGTCTTGAAATATCAGGCTTGTTGAGCGTGTGTTGAGGATGACAGTAGGTACTGGAACAGCTGGGAATGGAATGATGGTACGGAAGAAGCATGGCGAATATGAGTAGGTAGGGAATTCCAGAGAAGAGTAGAGCGGACAAGGGAGGAATGATCAAAATTTTTGTTATATGGACAGGAGTATAAAGGTCAGAATAGCTCGATCTTGTTTCGAGGGAGTGAGTTGATGATTTAAATTGCAGATATAGGGAGGTAGCTAGGAGTGGATGGTTTAGTAAAGGTATGATCCTAGGAAATATTGTCTGCAGATAGAGGGAACGAACCACTTTAACTCGCTGTATAAATGGGTCACATGAGAACTCTTCGGTGTGAGGGAAAATCTTAAAAATGTACACATATGTAATGTATGTAGGAAGAGAGAGAAAAAAAATCTGGTGCGGGCAACACACGACTTTCACTTACCTAAATTTTTAAAATCAATGAAAGAATTTTCAAATACAGTTAAAAAATACGCGAAATTATTAAGGAATTAATTAAATTAAATTTCTATAGAAACATGTGTTTGATTCAAAAATCTATTATATTATTATCTAAAATAATCAGTTAGTTTTATGTTCATTTCATCACTCTCTATTAACTTTTAAAAGCTTGTGTATGAGATGATTATTTTTCTAAAATATTTAGCTTTCCAACGGTATATCATACATGTATATTACTGCTCTTATGTTTAAAAACAAAAAATTGCATTAAAAAAATATTTTTTCTGTTTTCTCCTTTAGTTGGGTATCGAATTTATTCAATTTATATATTTACCAGTTTTTCATCAGCGTTAACAAGATAATCTAGTTATTATTATTGAATCTACAAAATTAAAGGTACTTTAGGGGAAGAAAATTTAAAATATCGGCATTTAAGCCCTGTCAGACCATTTTTATCTAAATAAAACCTACATGATATTAAAGCCCATTAAATTTTACATCGATATAGCGAGTTTAATCAAAATCGTCGGAACCGTTTTTGAGAAAATCGAAAAAAGGTGCAAAATGCATGGTATAAAGTGCCTCTTCTGGTAGGCTCATTTTGATGAAAAAAGTTTTGTCACGTCTCGGGCGTATAGTTGTCTTGAATATGAAATTTCAGTTTCATAGGACTTACCGTTTCCGCCCGGGAGTTACCACAGACACACACACACACAGACACACACACACACACAGACCTTTTTGCGGGACTTGGTTATTTGGACTCAGGGGACCCTAAAACGTGTATTTCCGTTGAAAACTGGAATTCGAAAATTTTCACGATCGCAATACTTCCCCTTACTATATATAGTAAGTGAAAGTAAAAAAATAGTAAATGACTGATATATAAATTTAAAACAATAATAACTGTTAATATCGATATCCCAAACATTTTACAATATATCGATAACACAATAAAATATCCTATAGATAAATAAAACAATTAAGATAAAATTATAAAATATTCCTGAATAATGTAGTTAGTTTTGTGAACTGGCCTTAAAGATAAAATTTTACTACCAAGACCTTAGTTATCTCCCATAGGGATCGCTGTGATGGAAGGATACAATTGTAACCAATTAATTTCGGGAAGAGAAAATAGAAAACTTCATGTTGGGCGCCCGGCTATAAGCCACTTTTATTGGTTAATATACAAAATAAATAAATTACACTACTTACAGTTGATTCCAGACTTATTATTATATTATCAACTAAATGATTACATGTGAGTGTGTGGCCACAGAAAACTATTATTCTAAAGGTACGTACGAAAAGGTAAAACTAGAGAAATTAACGGTACTATACATAAACAAGTGCACTCTCAGAAAGTTCGTAAGCCTCTCTCGTCAGTGTCTTCGAGAGTCGCCACTCGTAGCGCTTCACTTCCCCCTCCATGACAATCTTATAGAGATAAATTACTTAATTTCTTATTGTTACACAATTTATTGCAAAAATCTCTAATAAGGTATTGAATTTGAATATGGGTTAGCCTACCTCTTCTTCTCCTGTTCCAACATCTCTTTGTTTTTTGATGCGTTTAACAGAATATTTAGATATCTATGGTTGGAGAGAAAATCGCATGCAATCATTTATACCGGATTAAAGTTGGATATTAATGCAAATCCTAAGGAATTGTTAATAAGTCGAATTTAGAAGACAATTTAATAAGTTTACCACTGGGTTCAATTGTTCTACAACCTGCATAAAAGTTCACTAGGACGAAAGTGGTTCTATGTTTTATATTCAACTAGAAAAATGATTTTGGGATGAATACCATTATTTTATTACTCTGTAGATTTTGCGCAGTACATATTCTTTATTTTTATTTGACCTTTACTGTTTTCTACAATTTAGTGCTTGGTCAAATTGAATATGAATTGAAATAAGGCAAAGTGCCACACCTTACACAACTGAACCATTCAGCTTTCGTAGGATTTAATTCATGCAATCCCGACCTGGTTCAGTGGTTCGGTTTAAGAAAATGAATTAGAAACGAAGGCTGCCAACAGAGGAAACCGAGCCAAAAGGGGCATTAGCTCATTAAAGTTGGCAATATTGGTTCCTTGGCGAGATATTGAGATTTCTACCTCCCTTTTCCATTGGCAGTGGGGAGAAAATAGACATTAAGTCATCCTTATTAAGCTGTAAGGGCCAAATATAGAGTTGCAAAGTATTCACGGCATTAATTTAGATATCAATACTACTTTTTTTAAAGATATTTATTGAGATATATTACAATTTGTTTCAAAATTAACCGTATTAATAGTTAAACCCAACATCCTCAGTGGCTTCCTCAATACACTTTATTCAGCCTGTAAGTTCTTTTAGCTCAGCTGCAAGAGATTGGTACTTTCGGATTTTTTCTGCACAGACTGAGCTAGTGTCCCAGTCATTAGGTACAGGAATATCAATAATCTCGGCCGTTTTATGATTATTATCAATTATTAAAAAATAATAATTCCTCCCCTCCCCCAAACAAGACTGCACAACGTTTTCGACTACTTCAACACATACTGGACAAACGATCAAACCTTCAACTTAACTATGAGACCACATTCATACAGTATTTACAACAAACAATTTTTTTTCTCTCGGTTCGGCAACTTGCTTCTAATTCCAAAACTTAGTATCTCTGAACGCCAGTACTCCCTATCCCTGCAGTCCTCCTCCACCAAGTCTCTGGCCGCCTGGTCCTCTCTCACATTATCCACGTTTTGCGGGGTTTTCCTCGTCTTCGAGTCTTCTGCGGGATGTACTTCATCATTTTATATTGCCGTACCACATGAGACTCTTCTTTGCTATTTCATTTAAGATGTTCAGTTCAGCCCATAATTTTTTTTTATTTCCACATTTGGGATTCTTTGCAGCCTGGATACGCCGCAGGCTCTTCTCCAGAGCCAACAATCTTCTTTCAGACGATTTTAGCACTGTCCATGTTTCTGCCCCAAATACGATGGTCCCTAAGAAGAAGGAATGGTAAAAAAAAACAAAAACAATTATAAGTCAAATTACATAATCATATATAAACAGAAGAAAAAAAAACAACCTATAATTATAATAATTACAAAGATCATACACACAAGTATAGATATATAAAATATTTACAATCTGCTAATGAAAATCCAGACCAGGCTTTTTCTCCTATTTGTGGAGGTAAAAGCGATTCCAAGAGTTCCCAGCGCTCCTCTCTCAGCTACGTCACTGGTATGAGTCAGTGGAGGCAGATTTAGGGCACAATAGCCACAAACATACAGTACATGAGAGGAAAATCTGACCAGTGTAAGAACTCCAGTATAATAAATATTTACAAAACGTCTCCTGGCCTCTGCCGTTTTAATCTTCGTGGAGGATTGTAAGAGTGGGTGGAGCTGGATAGGAATCGTGCTCGAGAGGGTTAGGTTGATGGATAAGGTTCTGATGGAATTCGGAAAATTTGCATGGTACCAGGCCCAGAACGAATGGAATATTAAGGTCATGGTGTAAGGTACAGTTGGTAACGTAATAAGGAGCATTAACTATACTACTACTACTAGCATTTATGTTAAAAAAATCTCTGTCTGACCGATTTAGGGTTTATCGCTTTGGAAACTTAAGTTTATCGTAACGAATAGTGCATCCCGAGCCTATGCGATGTCAGGTACTCGTTAAAGATAACTATTCTAATTAAACCTGGATAGGAAAAAGGGCTTAGGGCTCCCACTATAGCATCGTACTATTAACCACAGTAGCATAAAGGGACGTTAAATGAATAATCAACAAGAAAGACCTTTCAAAAGCAGTGGTTTGATCGGGCGTCATATACAGACCTGAAGTCAGCGATAAAGGACGGAGGATTTGAATTAAATTAAATCCGAGTTGAATAATGGGCGGTGGGGTCAAATTGCTCGGAGGACGAAAAATACCTGGAAGTAATCAAAGCGGTAGGAAGGGTAAACGCACTTCTACTCTTGGTAGGATCGGGTAACTGAGATGTCCCTGGAGATCCTATAGCTGAAACGTTTAAAGCAGTTAACAATCGTTTTAGTTTTTCCTCAAGATCTCCTGAGACACCCCCATAGACAGTACAGCTGTAATGAAAATGGGAGAGTATCCATTAAATTGGGAGCATTCAGTGACAGGTTATTATTTTATCCTGTAAAAGGGTATAGGTTGGTATATCTGCACCCGTCACGTTTTTTACTCAAACTTATAGGATCGATTTGGTATCAAATAAAAGTAATTCACTTAAATTCGCAGCTTTTAAATTCAAACGGTTTTCGACATTTCTTATAAAACCTCTTTTATCGATTTTATTATTTTTTTAATAGTAAAATTTGAAATTATTTAATGATGATTGTTTCTCTGATTCTTAGGAGTCAAAGGCATGAAAAAAAAATATGATCACGATTTTTAAGTGCAAATCCAATTTTTAGTGGAAGAGAGAAAATTAAAATATGTATTTTTTCAACCTATTTGAAAAGTGTCAAATCACCGATTTTTTTTTTTAGATATTTTTCAGATATTTGAAATACAAATCTTTCAAAAACTTTTTTAAAAATATATTTTGATTTTCATTCATCTATGTTAAATACTTTTTGAGTAAAAAACGTGGCGTGGGCAGATTTACCATCCCTAACCCGGCGGGGTCTCACCCATAGCGTAGTTGCTAGCATAACAGCTTTCTATGCCAAAGGTCACGTGTTCAAACCTGCGGGTGGCCCTAGGAGTTTTTAATGGGAGTAAAAAATCCTTAGCTATGCCGTCCTTCGGAGGGGACGTTAAAAGGTCGTCCCGAGCCTGTGCGATGTCAGGTACTCGTTAAAGATCCCTATCCTAATAAAACCTGGATAGGCAAAATTTAGGACTCCCACAGTAGCATCGTCCGATTAGCCATAGTAGCATAAAGTGACGTTAAATGAATAAACAAACGATCCTAACCCGGCTATACCCTTTTCTAAAACATACCAGTAAAAATAGTTATGCCCTTAATTATTTAATACGCTTGATTTTAATTAAAAATAATTGTGGTATATCGTCAAAATGTGTTAGGGATATAAATAGTATCCAGTCATTAGCAAAGCATTGCATCTTAAATCCAACAACAAAAACACGTCTTATTTAGGTTTTAGAAATAGTTTTTTATGTTCTAACAGCAGAATATTTGTTTGTTTTTTCGTCACTTAAAAACAGTTAAAAATACAATAAAACGTGTTTATACACAGGAATATACCCACAAAACATGGATGCGAAGGTTAATTTGCTTTAAAATGGTTGTGGTATATTTGTTTGGGGAGCGGTCTAATGGATAGAGCACTATTATTTATTCTGTTGTTTCAGCCGTGGAATGACCCTGGGCTGTGGAGATCCTACAGGTGCATACACGCCTCTATATAGTGGGTACGCTTAAGTGGGGAGAAAGAATGAATGATCGAGTGAAAAAAGAAAATTATTCTGGTATAAGTGAACGGCTTCGTCGATTTCGCTAATTCTTTATCTTTGTGTTTATGATAGTTAGAAGAATACTCTAAGTAAGAAAAAATTTACTTTGGTCGATTGGTTTTTTTTTTTTTTTTTCTAAGGTAATAATAATAGGTAATAGAATATATAGTTAGACATATAAGTTAGAATCGGTCATAATTACTCCGAGAGATTTGAGGTGCGATCGGGTTTGAAACAGGGTGACTCCCTTTCACCTGTTTTGTTTAATATAGCCTTAGAATATATCATAGAAAAGGTGATGTGTACCGAGAAAGGCTTAAATATAAGTAACAAGATTCCGGTTTTGGGGTATGCCGATGATTTGGTACTGCTAGGTGAAGACACGGAAACTATACAACTAAATACAAGTGTGTTAATAAAAACCGGTAAACAAATAGGTCTCGAATTAAATACCGATAAGACGAAATATATGATTAGTTGCAGAAATGGTGGCAATCTTGATGATATTAATATTTCAGGTCATACTTTTGAACACGTAGAGAAATTCAAGTATTTAGGTTCAATGATAATAAGAAAAAATGAGATCCAGGAAGAAATAAAGTCCCGGTTAAAGGTGGGAAATGCGTGTTATTATTCAATTGATAAATTACTTAGCTCGCGGCTTCTGTCTAAAAACATAAAGGTTAGAATTTATAAAACTATTATTCTTCCGACGGTTCTTTACGGATGCGAAACGTGGCCGCTTACTTTGAAGGATGAACAACGGCTTAAGGTTTTCGAAAATAAGGTACTGCGTAAAATAATTGGTCCGAAGAGAGATGAGGCTACTGGGGAGTTTAGAAGGTTGCACAACGCGGAATTGCGGAGTTTGTACCCTGTGAATATAATTGAGTTGATAGCATCGCGGAGACTCAAATGGGCGCGTAAAGTTGTTGGGCTTAGTGAGGAACGGATTCCGAGAAAGTTGGTATTTGCTGTACCGACTGGTAGGCGTCCGAAAGGTAGGCCGAAGCGTCGATGGGAGGATTGCATTAAGGCTGATCTCAGGGGCTTGCGCTTGACCATGACGAACATTGAACATTGGACGAGTCTGTGCAGGCGAAGTTTCGTGGAATCGGCATCGAACCTTCGGGTTCGGTAAGCTTATTATTATTATTAATAGAATATATAAATGATTCCCTTTCTCTCATGGTATCACATTACGCGTGAGCGACTTGACTGATTTCTCCAAACCCATAGTTAAGGCACAAAATATATTAAATTTTATTTGAACACATCTAAAAGTTAAAATCCGTACTGTGCGCCACACAGTGGGAACAATCACCAATTAAGGTGGACAAAAGTCAAGTCAAAAGTTTGGAATTTTTTAGTGCTTCACATTTTTATTATTAGTTGGCAAGACCCTTAATACTAATATTTCCCGCCATACCGTGTTTACAAATGCCTAATAACCGGCAGTGGAATTATATTTATTCGATGGCCGTTTATTGTGTTCAAGCTGCGTTTAGCTCAAAGTCTTTTTGCTTTTTTTTAAAAATGGACATTGCTGAGACAGGTAAGACGTCATATCTCCAAACTCGTTGTTCAATATAAATTGCAATCTACCTGTAGAGTTAATTTATCAATTTGTAAATGTAAGCCCCTATTCAATATCAAAAAATTATATAACCTCTTGGTTACCCCAAGGATTTGTTTGTAAGATTTGATTCATCAATCCATCTAGTCTTTAAATATTACAAAGAATTTTTGCGATTTTTTGCGTTTTGGGTGGTCCATAATTTTTCAGACACAACACTCCGAATCAAAAGTTTTACAATCTATAATTTGAAGAGTTTCCTAAATGATATAAAATACATCTATTAGCAGGTTTCAGGAACTCCGAGCCATAATTAGATTTTTTGTATTATTTTACCCGTATTCTGGGACTTCAAACGTAAGTTTTAGATTTTAGCAAACAAATTTGATGTTTGACCACTGTGCGCTCGCCAATGGTGTCGAAAAATTAATTAGTTTTTATAATTTTGTTTCATATGTTTTCCGTAATCTGGGACCCCAATGGTTAAATATGGACAAGTTTCAGAATTTTATTCACCGAAATCAGTCATATTTCCCACTGTGCGCCGTCCGAACCAGGTCATCCTCAGTTTTTTTTTATCATTATTTATGCAGCCCTGTGATAGCATAGATCGATTCCATGATGGCCACTTGCGGTAAGCTGACTCGAGCCTTACTCAAGGGCGAAGAGGTTGCGGACTGGTAGGGAAATGGTTGAGCCTGACCTGTTGGATTTGGACGCCAGTCACTTGTTGCTCCGTCGACCGGCGAAATAGGTCAACAACTCTCGGCTTGCCTCTTGATATACTAGCAAGCTCCAATCTTTGTTTGTCCATTTCAATCTCAACTCGGTCTCGCCAAGCACCGACTTCACAGTATTTGTTTTCATTATTGAAAATTTATCTTCTGCTATGATCAACTCTAGTTCAAATGAGGTATCAAAATTGAAAAATAAATCAAACCCTGTTTGGTCTATGTCACATCGATGCTAATTACCCAAAATTGTTAATTTAATTAAGTTAGAAATTTAAAGATTGGATTTTAAACACTTTAGAGTTTGGAAACTGGCAAACAAGTGCAGTCAAGGTCAAAAAATTCTATATCAAGTAAATTTATTTTTTGTACACTACTAGTGTTTAGATGTTTTAAATACGCTTTAGGGCAGAAAATTCTTTAAAATATTTTTAAAGACAGTTATAAAATCCGCTACCGGTTCAAAATTGAAAGTTTTAAATCAAGCTATCAATCATAATCAGCTAACCAGAAGAGCTACTTAATACCATGCATTTTGTACCTATTTACGATTTTGTCGAAAACAACTCTAACGATTTCTCGCTATATCGATGTAAAATTTGATGGGCTTTAGTATCAGGTAGGTTTCATTCTTATTGAAATAGTCTGACAGGTCTTGAATGCCGATATTTTAAAATTTCTTTCTCTAAAGTACCTTTAATTTTGTATTTTTTATGAAATTGACCATATCATCTGATTAGCATTGCTAATAAACATGTAAATATATAAGTTGAACAAATTCGATATCCAACTGAAGGATAAAACTGCAAAAATGTTTATTTAATGCAATTTTTTGCCTTTGAACTTAAAAAGAGTAATATAAAATTTATCTTATACATACTAATGTAAAAGTTAGCAGAAAGTGATGATACGCCGATAAAACAAACTTATAGTTGTATATAATAGTACAATAGATTATTTAATAAAACACATGTTTCTATTAAAATCCAATGTAAATAATTCTTTAATAATTAATTTTCGTTTCTAAATTTGCTTAAAAATTCTTAAATTGATATTGCTACGGTCAAGACAATGACAGGTAAACCACGCCTCGAGGGGTTCGGATTTGGCTAGAGACTTCTGGACCTGGACGGTCCACCCACCCGCCTCTCGGCGTTTACCTGCCTGCCGTGTCTAGGCTCTTCTGTAATGGTACAAATACCGGTCCACTACGCCTGAGAGGGCAGTCTTGATCTTGCTCAAGTGGATGTATCAGTGAACAGTGACAGTGAACAATTCGTGACAGTGTGACAGTGTAGTAAAACTGTGTGTGTCAGTCTTGTGATAACCGGGAAATTAGAAGACTGTAGTTTATATATAATTTATAGTTGCAAGTTTTAGATAAGTCTAGTAGATTTTATAAATTTACGTAACTAGTTTATTTCTTAGGAATACCTGATTTTATATGTAGACTGTTTAGTAGTTAAGCTAGTAATTCAATTATTATTGTAAGTATAGTGGTTAGTAATCCCTTTGTATTTGTGCATTCTGTATTTAATAAATATTTGTAATTTGTTAAACTGAAGTAGTTCATTTCTCACACCCCGTAGCCCGTAACAATATAAATGACTATAAATGTGAGTGAAAGTCGTGTGTTGCGCGCACCAGATTTTTTTATCACATAATGCGATGTATGTAAACTAACAATATGTTAAATATTAAAGTCATAAGCATTAACTATACATAATACCATAAATCTTCAAAACTATATTTTGGTACCATTCAGAAATTTTATAATTTAAAAGTAAAAGTTGGGATCACTTGTAGCTGAGTGGCTAGCGTGACAGCCTCCCATGCTAAAGGTCACGGGTTCACACCCGCAGGTGGTCCTAGGATTTTTTAATGGGAGTAAAAAATCCTTAGTTACGCCGTCCTTCGGAGGGGACGTTAAAAGGTGGTCCCGAGCCTGTGCGATGTCAGGTACTCGTTAAAGATCCCTATCCTAATAAAACCTGCGTAGGCAAAATTTAGGACTCCCACTGTAGCATCGACCGATCAGCCACAGTAGCATAAAGTGACGTTAAAGAAATAAACAAAAATAAAAGTTAATATTCGGTTATCTTTACACCATAGGGCCTTTGACAAGTTAATCTGATGATTGGTGAATTGATCTATTTGTCTAGCGTATGTCCTGTTATCTTATCTTTCTTTATTGGATTCTTTATCTACTATATTTAACATTATCTTCGTTGGTTATCATCATTGTATCAAATATGCCACTAAAAGGTTTGTTAGAGGCAGCTCGTTCATTCTACGGGAGTTGATAATACATTCTGACCGACACTAACAGTTAATTAGAAAATTGAATTATAAGAAAAGGTTGAGGAGTGGGTCTTAAAAAAAAAAAAATCACAAAAATTATTGGTAAAGTTTTGGTGTACCAATGTATATTATTATGGAAGGGCAGGTGACGTTGGAATGTTTACACAAGCGTGCTAAGGCTGTAATAAAGCTATTGAAATGTCATTAATCACTCTATTGTCGTGTCTGTTAAGATTACAGTAAAAAAGAGAACGTTGGTTGTAGTAAGTCCGTATGTAGGGTTCTGTTGTTTGCGTACCAAGGAGCTGTCGTTATGAGTCATAAAATTTTGGATTGAAATGATTGCAGTTTTCGAATGTGAGTCTTGTCAAATCGGTGAACGTCCATATTGGTGTGTCCGTATGTGTATGTATTCAGTTTTTGTCCAATTTATAATTTTGATAATTTAGATAAAAGAGAGTACAGTACCTTCAGTCGGTGGTTGAGAGTCTGTCTTTTCATCTTGACATGTGGGCCCTAAGTGATCCTTCGATCGAGTGTCAGTCCTAGGTAATGTACAGAGTTGGTCTAAGGAATTTGGTTATTGTCGATAAAAATTAATGGGCAAATGTTTTGTCGTAGTGTGAACGTTACTTGTTTTGATTTATCGTGATTTAAACGAATTTTCCAATGAATGTACCAATTTAAATTTAATTTAATTAAATACAAGTTTAATTTGAATTGCAAAAACGTACTAGTAGTAATTGCTTGACAACTTGACAAAACTATTTACTTCTTAAATTAATAAAATAAAAAATAATAAATAGGTCATCCTTTCATCTCTTTTACTGATTTAATTAATTATTGCTATAATGTTATCCAACTCAGTTTTTCTTATAAACAAACGATAATATTAAAATGAGAGCAGTTCAGCACCTCTTTAACTATGTCTTGTCAGTTGAGCCTTTGCACAAGATATAAGTCAGCTTGAAATGCTTATTTTATATATATATATATATATATATATATATATATATATATATATATATATATATATATATATACGTATATAATATTATATGTATGTTTAACTTGTTTAGGGTTAAGGTCAAAGTTATTTCTAGTATCTACTTATTAATTGAAAAATGTACTTCTAAAATCTTTGATAAAATCGGGTTGACAATAAATACGAATCGGTATATATTGTATACAACCCAAGTCGTTTCTTGCGCAAAGAACCATGGATAATAATATTAAAAATAGATCATTTAATCATAATTTTCACCCATTTCTAGTTATTTGAATCCTTGAACAAGATTTCGGTCAGCTTAGAAGGACTTATACTTCAAATTAGTGTATATACCGATTCGTACCGTTTCATGCTTTTTTTTTTTTTTTTTTTTTTCTCAATTGGGGTACTCATTTAATAGAGGCTCGTTGTGACCCAGGAAGGTCCCTCTCCCCAGGATCGCCTCACGTCTGAAATAACAGAATAGTGAATTAATGCGGAGTGTTTGAACCTTGACCCGGAGAACAATTCACTTGCTCTATCCACAAGACTACGCCGCTCCATATCAACTGCATAAATATTTATATAAAAATAGACAGACGAAATAAATATCAAGATTATAGCAAGACGAAAAATCGGATGCGCGCAACACAAAACTTTCACTTATCTCCGTTGGTAAATCAATTTTAGGAATTTATGAATACAAACAGTTAGAGAGGAAAATAAATAGCTAAACAATTCATTAAATTGGGTTTCAATAGAAACAAGTATTGCTTTTATTTTATTTATTTATTTTTTTTATTTTGTTAGTATTATTATATCTTACTTTGTTATTTTAATTATATATGCTAGAGATTAGATATTAAAGCGGAGTGTAATATGGTTGATGATAATTGATGAATTTTATTAATATATATTTTTTATATACATATACATATATATACATATTTAAATTGTTATGAGAAATAAGCGAGAAGAGAAAAGCCTAAAAAATAAAACAAAAGGAGTTAAATAATTTTGAAAAAATGTTAAAAGAATAAAAAGGTTAAAAAAAAGAAAAAGTTAAAGGAAAAAAAAATTGTTTAATCTATTTTTTTTGTTAATTGTATGTTAAGATTTATATTATATTATTACTAAAAATTGTCTAATAAGGGAAAAAATGTAGGCTGTGTGAATAGCAACCCAATCAATTTGGGCAGCATCGCTTGTTTGTTTAATAAAGTGTATCTCTCTCTATTCTCTTACTATCTATTAAACGTTTACTTTTACAGTTTTACAGTATAAGATAATACTTTTTCTTAATTTAGCATTCCAGCGGTATGTTTACATCTATATTACTGTTTTTATGTTCAAAAACCCAAAAATGGAATACCTACTTTTTTTTTTTTACTATTTTCTCCTTTAGTTGGATATCGAATAAGAACTTATAAATTTATCAATGCTAGAAAAATGATGTGGTTATTTTTAAGAATCTACAAAATTAAACGTAGTTTAGAGGAAGGCAATTTAAAATATCGGCATTTAAGCCCTCACAGACTATTTCAATCAGAATCAGACCTATAAAAGTCCATTCAATTTTGCATTGATGTAGTGAGTTTAACTAAAATCGTTAGAGCAGTTTTTAAGATAATCGTAAAAAGGTGCAAATCGTTTGGTATAAAGTGGTTCTTCTGGTCAGTTGATTTTTATGACAAAACTATAGAACTGAATATTTACTTGTATTTTATTGTATAGAATCAATATTTCTGTTTATGAACATTTATAGCTATGAAGTACAACACGTCAATAATTTTTGCCTACTATAAATTTATTTCTTACTTTTAAACATAAAATTATTAATATCAAACTAGGATAACCACATCAGACCAATCTGAATCTTCACTGAAGAGGGGTCCAAAACAGTTGATTCGCCATATGGACGTCATCCATTGAACGCTGAGAGCAAGGCGGTGTGAAAACGGATTCCGATAAGGGCGTGCCGGTGAATGTTATCGCCTCAGTTGCTATCACAAGTTAACATCCGCGGTCACAGGCCAAATAGGCAATTTGTAAGCTCTGACGCTGAATTACCGAGTAGCAAAATTATTGACAATACTGAGGATATCAATAAAATAGAATAGATTTGAAAAATAATTTTGTTATATGACTAGGTTCCTTAAGCAAAACAATCATGTTTAAATAAAATATGCATTTCTGGTCAAGACGCCACAAAAATATAATGAATTATTAACGATATATACAACGTTAGATCCAAAAGTTGAATAATTTAGTTATTGTATGCACCTTTGCAAAGAAACATTCTGGCTTTGAGCGGAGAAACAAAAATTTGATCATGTTTTTATATAGAATAGAATAGAAAAGAAACTTTATTCTGGGACAATGTCCCTTAAGAATAACCGTTATCAACAAAATGATAAATTATAACTGGCCAAAAACTATATATAAATATAATTAAATAACACAAGAATGAAAAAAAAGAAGAAGGGGTCAAAGTACCATCTCTATATACTAATTCTAGAAATAAATAAGAATAAACATAAAATGTAACTTTTACATCTCATTAAAATAAGTGCATTAAAGTGAAATTCACATTACATAAGTTGGCATAATAAAACTTAGCTTACTTTAGACTGAAGAGAAAAGACGTATTGAAAGAGGAGGGATTTAAACGATGATAGGGAAGGAGCATGACAGATGTTTGAAGGGTGAGTATTCCATAACGCAGTAGAACGGGCTAAAAAGAAGTAGTCATATTTTTTGGTTCTATGGAAAGGAGTGTGGAGGTCGGACAGACGGGATTTTGTTTCCTGGTGATGGGTTGAGGATTTAAATACCCGAAGGCTGTAGACATAGAATGGATGGTGGGGGTTAATGATTTGATAAAGGAATGATCCAACAAAAATTTACTGTCAATAATACAAAACAAAAAAATATTTTCAACTGTTGAACATCTATGTTACTCGTACCAAGCTCAAGAAAATTGTATTAAAAAGTTCGAAGAAGTTGATTATGCATGCTACTAACAAGAGGCAGACACGAGAATTGTTTTTCACGCTCATAAAGTAACACCAGGCTCCAGAATTCCAATTAAAGCTTCTGATGCTGATGCTCTTGTAATTTTACTTGGAAGTATGCACTAACTGTCAGAATATTGACAGTTAATTTTTGTTTTCCCAATAATCAGTCAAGAAGTCTATCAAAGCATCTCTGAAACGATAATTTTTATGGCTTTGCCCAAAATCTTTGGTTCTGATTTGTTGAGGTCCTTATATGGGATATCAAACTTTCTTATATTCAATGTCCGATTACGTGCGGCTGCAATGTTGGGTCCTTTATTATTACAGGCTATTCTCAACTCGGATCTCTCTGTCGCGCATTTCCACTCGCGTTATCGCGTAACTTCCTTATCATAAAAGGCGAATGTTTTTTGTTATTTGTCATTCGTATTAAGGGCCTACCGTTGAGATTTAATGAGAAAATTTAAGAATGTACCAATGTTTAAATCTTTATAGGTCATTTAAATAATTTTTGTTGATAGGTTATTTATTTATTTATTTACGTTATATTGTCATTAATGCGCCCGAAAACTCATTTTCTCCTTAACTGAGACAAGCAGTAAAGTATAGATACACATTCATGATGTTATATTTTTCTCAGTCTGAGAGAAAACATTTATTTTTTAAAACGGATTAAACACAAATAAAATTTATGCTGAAAATTATTACACAATAGTCATAGGCAATTAAATAATATGAAAATCAACAAATAATTCATGAAAGTGGTCAATCACCACTGCTAATTTCAAAACGCTATTTCTCTGGTATTATGAACCGATTCCAATGATTCGTTTTTCATTGTTTAGAAAGTTTAATTCTCTATGAAATAGCACTTAGTTTTTGGAATTAACGTCTAAGTGTTAGAATCATCGTTAGATGCTCTTGTATTTTTGTGGAGAATCTCAAAAACATTGGAAAAGTATATTTGAAGAAATACCGCGGACGGCGTACAAACGAATTTTTTTGTATTCGTTATTCGGGTTTTGCGTTTTTTGAAGCGTAGCCTCTCAAATATTCAGGCTTCAATATTGAAAATAATATACCAAAAAAGTCTTTGGTTCAGTAAAATATAGGGATCCGTACTATTTCTATTTCAACGTCCGTGCAAGGAAATGAGTTGGCCATCATCCTGCTTAGCCGCCAGGTTTTTTTCCTAATTTTAGGATATTTATTTTTGACTTAAAGGAATTAGTCCGGGTGGGGTCAGTGAATGAAACAATTGAATAGTTTCAACCATTTCTTTTCTGTTAACGTTTCGACCCCCATTGTGAGTCATCATGAGTGCTAGGGTTTTTGAGAGGTTTTTGGAGAAAATTATGAAATACGAAAACCGGTTTTTTAGTGGAAAATATCGGGTTGCAATGTATGAATAACACTTTAAAAAAAATGAAAATAACAAGTGTAGCCAAATGTACCAACCAGATTGATGAAAACACTGTTGCAAGGGTTTGGTTCTTTGGACCGGTTATATCGGTCGGATATAATCTCAAGAAACGGGGTGTTTTGTCTATTGGATGAATATATTTAGATTTTATTTCAGTTTGTCTTCTGGCTTCTTATGTACAGTTCATAAATTCATTGTTTAAGATCCATTTATCGATATTTGATATAGATGATAATGTACAAAATATAAGTAGGTAACATATTTTAATATTATATAATTTTAAAATCAGGCTTAAAAACGATTAAGCCTAGTTCGGTTCCCAAGCGAGAGGGTATTTTTATTTCGGATAATTTTGTGAATAAACTAAGGACACAGCTAAATAGCAAATCGTAGACGTCCTCTGTTTTCTAAAATCAAATTATTAAATTAATAATAAATAATTAAACAAAGAAATAAATATAAATTGCCTTTGCTAAATTGTCTTTGAAACTAAAATTGATTTTAATAGTATGTATGCATAAACTTTATTATCTCTCGTATTTCAGCTTTCATATAATTTACATTATATAATACACAGTTATATATATTCTAATTGGTTCTAATAAGTACCCATCTGTATCTAATAACATGTTTGTTTTTTTAAATAATATGGTTATTATGAATATACATTGTTTTTATTTAATTCAACCATTTGCTGACTAACTGGTTTCACTATTATAAAAATATTTACATCCTTATAGTAAAAATTAGGCATAAACAACGAATATTGTTTTTAAAGTTATTTAATCATGGTCAGTATTATTTCTTTTTATAATAAATTGCTTTAAAAAAATTTTACTGTCATAAAATTGAAGTTAATAAGTCAAAAACTGCTATTAATCACTCTAAATTTTCAGTTAAAATTTTTTGTTCGATTTACAGAATATTCGAGTATACAATTTTTTTAGAAAAATTCTAAACCGGTTAAAACCGATTTCTGAGAAGATTACTATTCGAAAACAGTTCTAAAATGTCGGTTTTTGTATAAACCCTAATCAGTGCGTATTGTAGGCAATAGAAACTGAGAGTTTTCATTTTTCTGAGAGTTTCATTCGCCTACAATACGCCCTGATGATGACCCACAATGGGTCGAACCGTTGGCAGAAAATAAATCGTTGAAACTACTCAATTGTTTCATTCACTGATCGCCACCCAGACTAATTCCTTTTAGTAATTTTCAACGGTCAACTAATCATATCCACTATTTATTTTTTGGTTGAACTTGAACTGAAATTTGTTCCCCTCCAATAATTTAAAATTTTTTTAATCTTTCAAATCTAAATCAATTCTTCTGTCAATTTTAAAGGAATAGACAATTTTTAACAGGCATTTTAACCAATACTTAAAAAAATTCTAATAAAAGGCTATATTAAAATCATTGATGCCATATTTAATTTTTTTGTAAATAGTAACGCTTTCTGAGCTCTGTGAAACAGAAATAACATAAGAATATTGTAATTATAAAATAACCATAAGCAGTGATATAGTAATTGAATAATTCAACAGAATATGAAGATAATTTTTATTATCCTCTGCCCCACTCTGGCTCATTAAAACCACTTCCCTCAATAAAGCGGTCCACTTCCATCTTCTGACTTATTATTTTTTTTTCGCAATAAACCATAAAGAAGTAATTTTCTAGCGTAAATGCTCTCTCCTTTTATTTTCCCTCCTTTTTTCGAGTGCTATCCTTTCCCTCCTCAATCTCTCTTAGTTTATTTTTAAATTGGTAAAATCGCTTTATTAATTTTTTAACTTTATTAAACTTCGTTCTATTGCTTAATCAGTTATATACCAGCACTATCCGCGCGTGATATTACTGTTATAAGTTACTTTATACTTGTAAATATTTAATAATTACCGTTGACAGATATGTTATCAATAAACACATTCATGACTAAATTATTGTCCCTAATTTAGATCATAAAATAGCCATTCGCTTCTAAATACAATAGTTAAAACACTGCAAATTATTACAGAATGGTTTATTATTTCTAACTAGCTATATTAGGGTATAACTGGGAGGGGAGCCCATGGCTGAGAGGCTAGCCGCGCTAGTCTCTCATGCTACAGGTTCTGAGTTCGAATCCCAGTCCCGGCGTGGCTTTTATAAGGATGTAAAAAAACGGGGATTCACTCACAACCTCTCCCCCGGGTATGTGAGACCCGTCAGCCAAAGGGTGGCCACTCACAAAATTAGTCGTAGGGAGTGATGACCCTACACTAAAAAATTGTATCGCGAAACGTTAGTGTAAACTCGTAAGAGTTTACACCGCGAGGCCCAGGGCCTACACGGCCTGTCGCGCCAGTGGAAGAAGAAGAAGGGTATAACTGTTTATATAGCTTTTAATAGGCAATTAACTAATATGAAAAGCTATAAATAATGCAGAGGAAAATGGAATGTGGGATTGCTTTAAAACTCTGTCCATTCCTCACTCCTACATATTTTCTTATTATCCACTCCTACCTTACTAATAGATCTTTCAAAGTCAATTACAATATAATTCCTATATAAGTTCATATCCTCCCTTTCTCCTCAATCTGCTGGTGTTCCTTATGGCATCATCCTAGAACCAGATCTTTATACAGTCTACACAGCTGATATTGAAATTAATCCTAACACTTTCCTCTCTGGCTATACCGATGACACGTGTGTGCTATGAGTAGATAATGATCCTAGTGATAGTGCCTCCCACACTCTTCAATCCCACATCTGAGACCTTGAGTTTAGTGTCAGTATTGGAGATAATAATTAATTTTAACAAATCCCACCAAAGAAGCTTTACTCTTCGTCGTAAACCAATGACTTCCTGCCCTACAGTATCATTTAGTGACACCCCCTAGTCATTGTTCATCACATTAGGTACCTATAACTCAACCTTGACAAACTTATCACTTAGAATCCTCATACAAGGCTGAAACGGGACAAGAAACTCCCCGAAGGTTTCGACTACCTCAACACTTACAAGACAAATTCTCAAACCTTCAACTTAATAACAAACGGCTCATTCATATGACGATCTAAGGGCTCTAGTAAACCATCAAATTCTTCCCGCATCCAACCCTTACAGTCCAAAATCTTTCGTAAAATCCTCAGTGCTTCCTACTTCGTCAGGAATAAACTCATCCATATATACCTTAATGTTTCAAATGTTACTGGATTAGCTCTAAACAGGTATCAATCATTCTATGAAAAACACCATCCCCACTCTAAGCTTCTAGTTTCTATCCCAACATCCTCTTTGATTTCTGATAATTCTTCGAGGCGTCTGAAAAGAAGATGGCCCCGAGACCTAGTCAGTTTACTATATAATGGACATATACATTTACTTGATGTATTTTAATACAGTTGTAAATATCAATAAATATGTGAACATTAAAAATATTTTAAATAATTTATAACTACATACTACTAAAAATTACATTAGGATGAGCTCATAAAGTTACCAAGATTTGTTGGATATCATATAAATAATTCACTTATTTCTAAGTTGAAAAACTGGAATCACTTGTAGCTGGGTGGTTTGCATAACAACCTCATATGCCAAAGGTCCCGGGTTCAAACCCGCAGGTGGTCCTAGGATTTTTTAATGGGAGTAAAAAATCCTCAGTTATGTCGTCCTTCGAGGGGAGGTTAAAAGGTGGTCCCGAACCTGTACGATGGAAGGTACAGGTTAAAGATCCCAATCCTAATAAAACCTAGATAGGCAAAATTTAGGACTCTCACTGTAGCATCGTCCGATTTGCCATAGTAGCATAAAGTGACATTAAATAAATAAACTAACATAAGTTGAAAAATTAGAGAAGATTATGATCTATAATTCAAGAGTAATCATATTTTTCCATAATAATTTAATCAGAATTAAATAAATCAGTTTGTGAACCAATAAATTATTTCAATCCAAGTTGCTAATCCTATGGTTATCAAGTATCCAAATTACAGTTTACTTGCTGCATTACATGAATACAGCTAGATGGAAACTGTTGGTCCTGTCTAAATCAGACCATCTGACCGAACTTCAACCCCTCAAGGGTCTGACTGCAAAGCTCTGTTCCTGAAATATCCTCCCATAACTTATCTCACACTCCCGGATGGAGTATATTTATCAAAAGTATCCGTACACTATACAATGGTGAATATTTAAAAATAATTTCGTATAAAATATAAAAAATATCTGGTCCGACTTTCCCTTACCGCCGTTTTTAAAATTTAAGAATTTTCAAATATAGTTAGGAATGAAAATGAGTGAAACCATTAAAGAATTAATTAAATTGAATTCCTATAGTTTGTTTATTTATTTAACGTCACTTTATGCTACTATGGCTAATCGGACGATGCTACAGTGGGAGTCCCCTAAATTTTGCCTATCCAGGTTTTATTAGGTTAGGGATCTTTAAAGAGTACCTCACATCGCACAGGCTCGGGACCACCTTTTAACGTCCCCTCCGAAGGACGGCGTAACCAAGGATTTTTTACTCCCATTAAAAAATCCTAGGACCACCTGCGGTTTTGAACCCGTGACCTTTAGCATGGGAGGCTGTTACGCTAGCCACCCAGCTATAAGTGATCCCTGAATTTCTATAGAAACATGTGTTTTATTAAATAATCTATCATATTATCGTCCACGACAATGTATTTGTTTTATCGACTTTTCATCATTTTTCGTTAACTTTTAAAATAGTATGTATAAGGTAATATTTGTTCTAAAATCTTTAGCTTTCCATCGGTATATTATACATAAATATTACCGTTACGGTTTTCCTCATTACAGTAACCCTGCAATGGGTGAATTTATTTCTACGCGTAGCATCTTGCGATACAACGCGTATTTTTATTACATAATATAAATTATGTTACAGAATATAAAAAATTGTATAATAATAACTGGTAAATAAAACTAGTAAATATAAACTGATAAATTAATTATTTGTTATAACGAGTTAACAAAATAATACTAACTAATTGACAAAACAAAGAAATAGGCAACAAATAATAAATAATTCATTTGTTATAACTACTTAACGAAATAATACAAACTAACTAACTAATTGGCTAGTATTAGTAACAGTGAAAGTAAATAAAATAAAAATTAATAACGAGCTATTGCGTGTTGCTATTTCTCTAATTTTAAATTTTGTAAGAAGGTCACACTTCGAAGGCGGCCATTGGTCTCTGTTAAGTAGGACTGTTGAGATCAGTTTGTGTCTATGTTGGTCCAGTTTACTGCAATCGAATAAAAGATGGTCGTATGTCTGTTCGCTTTTACCGTCACACTTACAGATTTTGTCGTCTGATAGTTTGAATCGAAATAAACTAACTATATTACTGTTCTTAAGTTCAAAAACTAACCATTCCATTAAACAAATATTTTTCTAGTTTTCTCCTTTAGTTGGTTATCGAATTCGTTCACCTTATATATTTACCTGTTTATTAGCAATGCTAATCACATGATATCGTCAATTTTATAAAAAATACAAAATTATAGGTACTTTAGATAAACAAATTTTTAAATATCGGCATTTAAGCCCTGTCAGACTATTTCAATCAGAATTAAACCTACATGATGTTAAAGCCAATTACATTTTATATCAAGATAGTGGGTTCAATCAAAATGATTAGATCCGTTTTTGAGAAAATCGCAAAAAGGTGCAAAATGCATGGCATAAAGTGGCTCTTCTGGTTAGCTGATTTTGATGAAAAAGTTTTTGTAACATCTCGGGCGTATATTTGTCTTAATTTTCATTTTCAGTTTGTGTGTGTCAGAAAATTTCAGTTTTCTAGGATTTATGGTATTATGGTCCGGGAGTTACCACACACACAGACCTTTTTGCGGGACTTGGTTATCTAGAATCAGGGGACCCTAAAACGTGTATTTCCGTTGAAAACTGGAATTCAAAAAATTTTCACGATCGCAATACTTTCCCTTACTATATATTTCATATATAGGTAAGTGTAAGTTATAAAAAAAGCTTTCATGCCCTATGAAAATTAGCAACAGCAGCTCTCTATTGTTATTTAAATATTTTGGGATTGAAGTCATCGACCAATGACCTGCCTATGATTTTCGTTAAATTGGATTTATTTAAAAAAATGCACTTATTATTGTCTGAAATAAGTACATGTAATATGTGTTTATGTATTATTAATGTCAATAATCTAATTAAGTAATATAAGTAGAAAAAAAGGTTGTTTACTTCTCTTTTTGATAATGTTTCTAATCGGACGATGTTAAAGTTGGATTCCTAATTTTACCTATCAAGGTTTAATTAGGAAGGCTTTAATGAGTACCTGACATCGCATAAGCTCGGGACCACCATTTTACGCCCCAACCGAATAGTTTCTTTAAAAACGTTTAGTGATATCTACCGGGTTCAAATGACCGGTTAAAAAAGACCTAGAAAAGTTCTACGTGTAAAAGACACACACCTACTACAAAAAAAGTAATTTTAACATATTAACCTCAGCACGTAATTATAATGCCTCAGTCATAAGTCACTTTTTAATATTAAAATTAATTTTAGAAACGAGACGCCATATATTGGCCGTATTCTGGACTCAATCTAAAAATTCCTTCGCTGCACTGACTACAGAGGAACCGGAAGCTGAGGTGATGGACTGCGTGTCAAATTAAATCTTAAGTGAAAGGCTTCGAATTCCATTCGCTCGTGAAATGCAATCGTTCCATCATGTGTTATCTCATTTTCTTACTAGCAGAGATGTTATACTACTTAGAATCCAGGCGTTAAGAATTGGATTTAATATTATAATCAAGTCACAATTGTTAGTTTTTCGAGATGTTTAATTTTTTCTATTCTATTCTATTCTATTATATCAATAATAAACCTTTGAATCGACCAAAATTATCCTTCCCCCTCAAAATTTGAGGGTCTACGTTTCAAGATATGTAGAACCCGAATAACGGAATAAAAAAAAAATCGGTCTGTCTAACGTTCTCCGATACTATTGAACCTTATTTTTTTTAATATACCAAAAAAATGCTACGATGATCCTAATACCTAGAAGTTGATAACAGCTGGTTATTTTTAAAATGATGAAAAGTGATTTAATTCTATAAATCAGTTTTTTTTTTTTTAAAGATATAGAAACATTTATAAGTTATTTTTAACCAAAAAACTGCTAATAATTACAAAAAGAGAAAAAATGAAATTTTACCCATAAATATGCTCAAAACTCAGTTATTTTTGAAAATAAAGAAAAATATTTATAGAGCTTTAGAATTAGAAAAGCGCAATAAAAAAGAAAAAAAGAAAACCGAAAAAATTGAAATCTTGCCTATATATATATATATATATATATATATATATATATATATATATATATATATATATATATATATATATATATATATATATATATATATAAGCTTGTAACTCCTTTTTTTCGCAGATGAAGAAAAAATTAATTAATTGTTTTTACCCAAAAAAACGCGAATAATCAGAAACTCAGTTATTTTTGAAGATATTGAAAAATATGTAGAGATTTTTAGAACCACTAAAGCACGATAAACAAAAAAAAACAAACTTAAACTTATATCGTGAATTTTTTGTGGTGCTATGTCTTCTTGGTTCGATGCTTACAAGGAAAGTTTGGGAAATTAATTACGATCGCTTTTTATTTAATTTATAATAGACTAAGTATATAAGTGTCTTTTCTTTTTTAATTTTTTTTTTTTTTTTTTTTTTTAATTTTTCTTAATATAAACACTTATAAAAAACATGCAACATCCTTATGCTATGGGACAGTGAGCCAATGAACACCTATAAGGACAAATATCAGTGTGCTATGAAATAAAATGATGGGTGATATATGAAAAAGCATTTATATAATGAAAAAAATAAGTCTTGAAAATGGGGAAACAGACCCGAAAAGTCGACAGATATGAAAGGCTTATGGAATAAAGTGATTAAGTGACGAATGGAAGTCAATGTGTGCTTTCTTAATTGTTTATAATAATTTTACTAATAAAAAGTTTGTCTTGGTTTTCATCTAATACCTTTTATATTTTTTTTTTTTTTTTAATACCTTTTTTATTTTACCTTTTTTATTTTTGGAGGATGTCGTGTTAAAAAAAAATATATATATATATATAGCATTTCCAAGTCAATTGTAACCTTTTCCAAGTCAAATGTAACTTTTTCCATTTCAAATGTGACCTTTTCCAAGTCAAATGTAACCCTTTCCATTCCAAATGTCACCTTTTCCAAGTCAAATGTCACCTTTTCCATTTCAAATGTTACCTTTTCCAAGTCAAATGTCACCTTTTTCTTCACTTCTAGCCTTAAATATTCCGTTTTATTTATTTATTTATTGAAAAATAATTAGTTTAATTAACATTATGACTTTTTTAATAATTTTGGCATATAATAATTGATATTTTTTTTGGGTCTGTTAGATATTTGATATCAAGTTCTGTTTTTTACTAGCTAATATTTAAAAAAATTAATTATCGTCTATTTAGTTTTATGATAGTTGTTGATTTTGATTTTTTAGAGAGGAGGGGTAGTTTTTTGGAATAATTAATGTGTTTTCGGGTATTATAATTAAATTTTTCGAGCTGTATTTTTTATCGCTCGCGTGCATTTTATCTCGCATTAAATTTTAATGTTTTTTATTGATATAGGGATTAATTAATGTGCTTTCGGGTGGTTATGATTAGGTTTTTTGAGCTGTATCTTTTATCGGTCATGCGTATTTCAACTCGCATTTACTTTTAATGTTTTTTATTGATATAGGGATTAATTATTTTGCTTTCGGGTGGTTATGATAAGGTTTTTCGAGCTGTATTTTTTTCGCTCGCGCTTATTTTAACTAAAATTTACTTTGTATGTGTTTTATTGATATAGGGATTAATTAATGTGCTTTCGGGTGGTTATGATTACGTTTTTCGAGCTGTATTTTTTATCGCTCATGCGTATTTCAACTCGCATTTACTTTTAATGTTTTTTATTGATATAGGGATTACTTAATGTTCTTTCGGGTGGTTATGATTACGTTTTTCGAGCTGTATGTTTTATTGCTCATGCGTATTTCAACTTCTATTTACTTTTAATCTTTTTATTTTTATAGAGATCTATCCTTGTGCTTTCGCGGGGTTATGAAAATGTTTAAAAGCTATGTTATTATCACTGGTTCGGATTTCAACTCGCCTTTATTTTTGATATTTTTTTATTGATATTGGGATTGATTGTTTTGTTTTTGGTTCTCATTATAACGTTGCTGGAATATACATCGTTTAGGTTTTTTTTTTTTTTTTTTTAATATTATTATTATTTTATAAAAGGATTAGTTATAGTTCCTTTTCTAGCGTCCTGAGTAATTTTTTTCAACTAAATCTTTTTAAAGGATCCGCTTCCTAACTCGGTCTTACTATTATTTGATAATTTAATTGAGGAATCGTTTATTCTATTTTCGGGTGTTCTGATAACATTATTTGAACCAAATTTGTTATCGCTTTTACTCATTTTAAGTTACTGTTTCTATTTCATAAATATTCGATAGAGGGATCGTTTATAGTGTTTTCAGGAATACTAATAGAGTTTATGACATTTATTTATAGCTAGTGCAAATTTTAACTTAAATGAAAAGTGATCTAGAAGAATGCGCAATCGCGATGTAACGTCCAAATCAAAAATGTAATCAGATCCTGCAAATAAACAATAAATAATTTTTACATCATATTATAACATAATACCTACGGTTTGTAGAAATTCCCAAGCGCATAAAAGAATAAAGTTCAAAACACGTTCTGAGAATCCCCTAAAACAAAAACAAAGAGAGACCACTGCAAATGCAAGTTAAAATGAGAGCAAGCGACAATAAAAAACAGCTCAAAAAACGTAATCACAAGACCCGAAAAGATAATTACAAACGTCTATAACAATTAAAAATATCAAAAGTAAATCCGAATTGAAATACGCAAAAGCGATAAAAGATACAGCTCAAAAACGTAATCATAACCACCCAAAAGCACATTAATTAATCCCTATATCAATAAAACACATAAAAAGTAAATTTTAGTTAAAATAAGCGCGAGCGAAAAAAATACAGCTCGAAAAACCTTATCATAACCACCCGAAAGCAAAATAATTAATCCCTATATCAATAAAACACATACAAAGTAAATTTTAGTTAAAATAAGCGCGAGCGAAAAAAATACAGCTCGAAAAACCTTATCATAACCACCCGAAAGCAAAATAATTAATCCCTATATCAATAAAAAACATTAAAAGCAAATGCGAGTTGAAATACGCATGACCGATAAAAGATACAGCTCAAAAAACCTAATCATAACCACCCGAAAGCACATTAATTAATCCCTATATCAATAAAAAACATTAAAATTTAATGCGAGTTAAAATGCACGCGAGCGATAAAAAATACAGCTCGAAAAATTTAATTATAATACCCGAAAACACATTAATTATTCCAAAAAACTACCCCTCCTCTCTAAAAAATCAAAATCAACAACTATCATAAAACTAAATAGACGATAATTAATTTTTTTAAATATTAGCTAGTAAAAAACAGAACTTGATATCAAATATCTAACAGACCCAAAAAAAATATCAATTATTATATGCCAAAATTATTAAAAAAGTCATAATGTTAATTAAACTAATTATTTTTCAATAAATAAATAAATAAAACGGAATATTTAAGGCTAGAAGTGAAGAAAAAGGTGACATTTGACTTGGAAAAGGTAACATTTGAAATGGAAAAGGTGACATTTGACTTGGAAAAGGTGACATTTGAAATGGAAAGGGTTACATTTGACTTGGAAAAGGTTACATTTGAAATGGAAAAAGTTACATTTGACTTGGAAAAGGTTACAATTGACTTGGAAATGCTATATATATATATATAATGTATTTATTATAATAACAAAGAATATATACTTGTAATATATTAAGTTTACATTAATACTTCATAAATAAACAATTAAAATATTAAACTTTTTCTGAGTGGGAAAGATTATTAGATCAAAATAATTATTGACAAATGAGCTCGGTCTAGTCAAAACTGAAAATATTTATACTTTGTTTGCTGGCATACGACAGCTATTCTTTATCCGCGGCTTAAATCTGTCCAAAGGGACGAAATGGACCAACTGGCCGTCAGTAAAAATTATCTATTCTAAAAATATTACTTGTCAAAAATACTCAAAAAGTAAACGAATATTTTGAATTATTTTATAAATATGTTTTTAATTTATTTTATTTAATTATATTTTCCTTTAGGCTGTTAATTTAGTTGATCTATTTTTAGATATTTCTTAACTCTAAATTTTAAATAACCCATTATAAAATTGGACAAAGATCCTAAATACCATAAAAATAATCCAATGTTACCAGCTTCAAACAAAACACGAATACGTATCTTCATACATATTAATAGGTTCCTGGAAGGTCTGATTAAATTTCTACTTTTTTCTCCCTACCAGTTTAAAAAGATTTTTCATGTGGTATTTATTTTTATATTATGCTTTTTGTAAGGTTTTAAATTATTTTCTCACTTGTAGCTGGGTGGCTAGCGTAACAGCCTCCCATGCTAAAGGTCACGGGTTCAAACCCGCAGGTGGTCCTAGGATTTTTTAATGGGAGTAAAAAATCCTTAGTTACGCCGTCCTTCGGAGGGGACGTTAAAAGGTGGTCCCGAGCCTGTACGATGTCAGGTACTCGTTAAAGATCCCTATCCTAATAAAACCTAGATAGGCAAAATTTAGGACTCCCACTTCAGCATCGTCCGATTAGCCATAGTAGCATAAAGTGACGTTAAATAAATAAATTATTTTCTATACCTAATGCCATCGATTCATAAATTCATAAAAATTCAAAAGCTCGTTTTTAGTAAAACTTGAATGACAAAAAAAAAAAAAGTATATATATATATATATATATATATATATATATATATATATATATATATATATAGAAATAGAAATAGAAATAGAAATAGAAAATAATCTTTATTCTGGGACATAGTCCCTTAAGAACAACAAATATGTACAATTAAAGTATACAGTACGTCTGGCCAAAAGACCAAATGATCATGATTAATTCTTATTTACAATGGTCTAAGAAGTAATAAAATTAAAAAAAAAAGAAAAAAAAAGGAATATATCTATACAATAAAACAAAAGAGTAAAATAAATAAACTTCTTCAGATGCATACTTTTGCTGAACAAACTAAATTTAAAAAGATTAATAAATTAAATAAGGTATGATCAATAAATAATATTTCCTTTTTACATTCAAAATCTGATTTTTGATATAAAACCTCATTGCTGTTGAGCGTCTGTTTGGGAATACAGGAGGTATTGGAACAGTTGGGACTTGAATGATGATAGAGATGAAGCATGGCGGATATGAGTAGGTAGGGAATTCCAGAGATTTGCAGAGCGGACAAGAAAGGAATGATCAAAAGTTGTTGTTCTATGGGTAGGAATGTAAAGGTCAGAATGGCGGGACCTTGTTTCGAGGGAGTGGATTGACGATTTAAATTGTAGAAGACTGTGGATATAAGGAGGGAGCTTGGTGTTAATGGTTTGTTAAAGGAATGATCCTAGGAAATATTGTCTACGAATTGGAGGGAGGAGCCACTTTAACTCGCTGTATAAATGGGTTACATGAGACCGCTTCGGAGTGTTGAGGACAAATCTTAAAAATATGTTCATAATTCGTTTTAGCCTGTCCTCAAGCACTTTCGGGAGGCCACCATATACTAAGCAGCAATAGTCAAAGTGGGGGAAAACAAGTGAGGAAATAAGGAGGTTACGGATGGATAGTGGAAGAAGATGACGGGAACGATGAAAGTATTTGAGGGTACTTATTGTTCTGCGTGAAATTTGGGCAATATGGGGTTTCCATGAAAGGGTTTGGTCAATGGTAATACCCAGGTTTTTGATTGAGGAGCTGTAGGTGATTGGATAATGATTTAGGGTTAGTTTCGGAAATTTATTGTTGGATCTAAGGAGGGAACTGGAACCCATAACAATGGCTTGAGTTTTCATAGCATTCAACCTTAGTTTATTGAGGGTTGCCCAGGCACAGATTCTATCTAAGTCCTCCTGAATTTTGGCAAATGCTACTACTGACTCGGAAGGAGAGAAGGATAGATAGATCTGAAAGTCATCAGCGTATAGATGGTGGGAGCAGTGATGGATGGAATTGGGAAGATTATTCATATAGATATTAAAAAGGAGAGGAGATATGCTTGAGCCCTGGGCCACACCTGCCGAAAGGGCAAGAAAGGAAGACAGGGGATTGTTAGGAATAGTGACAGCTTGAGTCCTATTTGAGAGAAATGATCGAAACCAGCGAATAGTGCTGTTGGAAAAAGATAAAGACTGTAATTTGGAAAAAAGGATAGGGTGATCAAGGGAGTCGAAGGCTTTAGAAAAGTCTAGAAGTATTAGTGCTGTCAGTTTCTTTTCGTCCATGGCGGTATGTATGTCGCTGGTGATTTTGAGGAGAGCGGATTGTGTGGAAAAGCCAGGTCGAAAACCAGATTGGAGAGGATCGAGAAGTTTGGATGTTTCGAGGAAGTTAGACAATTGGGACTGAACTATTTTTTCCAATGGTTTGGAAAGGTTAGAGAGGATGGAAATTGGGCGATAGTCTCTAGGGGATGTGGGGTTAGGGATTTTATTGATAGGGTGGACTATTGCTTTTTTCCAATTGGTAGGAAATGTGGAATTTTGGAGTGAAAAATTATAAATAAAGAGAAGAACTGGTAGGATGTCGGGAAGGCATAATTTTAGTAATTTAACAGGTATTCCATCTATTCCTGTGGAGTTGGTATGAGATTTCATAATTGAGGAAATAAGATTGGTTGGTGAAATATCAGAAAAATAAAAATTATCGGGATTAAATGATGGAATTGAGGAAAATTCGGAAGAAGGTGGTGAAGAATTATCAGAGGAGGAAGAAGAAAAGTAAGAATTTAATTCATCGGGTGAGACTTGAAAAACTGGCGAGGAAGAGGATTTGCCGAAAGACAGTTGGCGAAGGAGTGTCCATTTTGATTTGGAATCTGGTGCAAAGGAGAGGGTTGTATAAAAGTAGTTAGATTTTGCTTGTCTGATAGTTGCCTGAGTCAGATTGCGGAGTGCCCTGAACGCTTGATAGTCGTCTGTCAGTCTAGTACGCCTAAAGCGTCTACGGGCTGCCTCACGTCTCTTTTGTAAGTCTTTTATTTCTGGACTCATCCAAGGAGCAGGACGGTGGCGGAAGGTACAGGTTTTGAGTGGGGCATGTTTGTCGAGGATACTGAGGAGATTGGAGGTGAGAATATCAACCATTGAATCGATTGACGAGCAGACATAGATTTTATTCCAATCCAAGGACTCAATATCGGGTAAAATATTTTCTCGGGTGAGGTCATTTAGGTTTCGGAAAGTTGCTGTTTTGGGAAGGAACGCTGAAGTTTGGAAATTGTATGAGATTTGGATAAGATCATGAGATGAAAGGAACGGAACAGGCAATTGAGAAGAGGAAAGAAGGTTTTGAGCAGAATCAATGATATGTAGGTCAAGCCAGGTGTCGGAATAATGAGTGTGATGAGTTGGATCATATGGAACGATGAACAGGTGAAGAGAGAAAAATAGGTTATCCAGGTATTGTCTATCATTGGAATCAGAAAGAAAGTTGGTGTTGAAATCACCACATATTATAATATTATTGTACAAGGGGATATAGTTATAAAGGAAGGATTCAAAGGACGGATCGAAAGGTACAAGAGGAGGACGATACACCACAGCATAAAGGAGAGTATTGGCTTTGTAGGAAATTTCAATGAAAAGGAATTCAATATGAGGAAATTCGGAAGGGGAAGAGAATTCCAATACATGGGATTTAAGGCTGTTGTGGACATAAAGTCCCACACCTCCACCAGTCCGGCCAATCCGGTCATGGCGAATTAGGGAATAATCGGGAAGAGACACAGAGTGGGAAGGGATGTATGGTTTTAACCAGGTTTCAGAGACAGCGATGATGTGGTAGAAGTTATTCGTAAAATATTGGAAGAATTCATCAAAGTGGGCAGGTAAGGACTGGGCGTTAACGTGACAGCTGATTAGGACATTAGACATACAGGAAAGGAAGTGGGGAAATAAACAGAGTGTGAAGGGAAGACGCTAAAGCCACAAGATGATAAATTAAAACTGGATATAAATTGATTAATGTAAATGAAAAAATACAAAATAACTTTTGAGAGAAACGATTTAAACGAAAAAAAAACATAAAATATTAAATCTATCAAAGTAAAAAAAACAAAAACGAAGTAAACTTATAAGAAACAAAGTAGTTGAGTTGAGATTCCAGAGGACGTAAAGAAGATTATTAGAAGCCGAGACCTTTTCCAGTATGTAGACCGTAAGTAGACTGGTGTTTATGAGTCATCCGAAGACGTCTAGATCTTGAGATTTATCAATAAAGATAACAGGATGTCCATCTTCCTTCCTGCAGCGCACCCTGCCGGCGGCGAACCATACATATTTAATTTTTTTTTCCATTCTCTTTTGTCTAGCGAGCCAATAAAGGTGCTTATTCATAGGAGACATTTCCTCGCTAAGATAAATCCGGTGAGTATCGTTCTCTTGCCACCCAATATCCCGCGTCGAGAAGTCTCTCTTAACTTTCCTGTTTCTTATTAGCTCGTCCCGCATCGATTGTCTTACAAACCGAGCGATGACAGAAGGAGGCCGGTGGTCGTCTTTCTTCGGTCTGCGCCGCTCCACAACGTCAAGATCCTCAGGACAGATTTTAATCCCCAGACCCGCGGCTACACTGGTCACTAGGGCCGCTGGTGTTTCCCCGGGGCGCACTGGGATCCCACGAATTTCGACCGACCTGCAGAGTAATCCCTGTTCGGCCTTATTAAGGCGGACCTCTAATTCGCTCATTCGTGATTTGAGGATTTTATTTTCGCTTGTGACCTCTTCTAAATGTTTAGCCTGACCCTCAAGATGCTTCTCTATTTTCGTGAGACGGTCATTCAGCTCAAAACTCATCCCACCATATTTTTCAAGAGACGATTTAATACTTTTGATTTCATCGTTAACTTCAGTTCTTAATAGATTCACTGCAGCGAGAATATCCGCTGCCGACGGTTCGGCGATCTTAGTTGGACTCCTGGGCGGGTCGCATTTTTTACAGAACCAGGTTTTCTTTTGAGATTTAATTTGTTCTATTTCCTTATCACTTAGGTTGCAGCACTTACCGTGATAAATTACGCGGCATTTGCTACAACCCAAACTACCTTTATCGTCCCTTGTAATCACACACTCACAGATAGTGCACTGAACCATTTTGCTATGAGAGAAGAAAAATAAAATAAAAATATATATCTATATATGTATATATTTAGATATATATATAATGTTTACAAACAGTAGCGATGTTTACGCACGGTAAATTGTTATCGGACTTGAAAATCCTTTGGAAGTTAATGGATTAACTGCGCTCTACTAACGGTGTCCAGTGAGTTTCAAATTTAACGTTTTCCCGTACTATTTCTTGTGCGTTTAAGTGACGTTAAGTGACACTAAGTTCTTTTAACGACACGTAGAATTGTATTTAAAAAAAAAGTAGGAAATAATAGTAATAATTACGTGATAAACGATAACTGTGGGAGCGATAGATGTTACCTCAATGCCGTCTCTGGCCAGACTTATATATATATATATATATATATATATATATATATATATATATATATATATATATATATATATTTTTTTTTTTTTTGTTTGATCAGTTCTCGACTGTTGATTAAGTTTCTATTGTTCTCAGGCAATGGTAGAATCAATATTATTTCTGTTAATGTTAAGTGCTTTTGCAAGTTTTTTGGAAATAGTGGGTATGTATGGGATAGTGTAATATATTATTGTGCTGTTCTCGTTGTGTGGTTGTTTTTGTGACGTTGGTATCTGTTTTTATTAATTATTTACAAAAAATAAAGATTCAGACAAATTAGACCTTCAATCAAATGTTGTATACGAAATGAGAAGAGAAAAAATCTTGAGAAGAGAAATGCGGAAAGTCTTATTTTGGAACATCTGAACAATATTTAAAAAGGAGAGTATACCAACACAAATATAGCAGCACTTCAATTTTTAAAAAACCTAATAAACCTGACCAAACTGCCCTCTCAACTCATTTCAGAAAAACTGGACATTCATTCAAATTTCACTCAACCAAAATTATTCATTATGAAAAAAACAGCTTTTGGGAATTGTTAATAAAATGATTTTTGTTTCAATCATTTTTCTCTCTTTACAGTCTAAAATTTTCGCTTTTGTCAAGTGCCTATAAAATCTTCTCTAACATACTTTACAAGCGCCTCTTGCCGCATGTTGAAAACATCATATCAATGGAGATATCAATGTGGTTTTCGCCAGGGCAAGTCCACAATTGATCAGTTATTCTCCTTACGCATTGTCATGGAACGTAGCCGAGGGTACCAGATACCCACACACCACTTATTTATCGATTTCCAGTCAGCCTACGATAATGTTCAGCGTGAACCACTATACCAGGCCATGAAAATTTTCAATATACCAACGAAACTTATACGTATGGTGAAACTCACCATGGAAAATGTTGAAAATGTGGAATATATTGAAAATGGTGTGTATTTAAGGCGATTTTTCTCAACGATTTTCGACTGTTAATGGAGTTCGACAAGGGAACTCACTTGCGTGCTAGCTATTCAATTTATGTCTGGAAAAAGCGGTCAGAGAAACAGTAATCCAGTCAACGGGAACAATCTTCAACCTGACGACCCTGGTCCTCGGGTATGCAGATGCTATAGACATAATAGGAAGACCGAGAGCGGCTGTAGAAGAGGCCTTCCTTGCCTTTGAGTCTTCAGCTAGAAAAATGGGCCTCGTCGTGAACGCTCAGAAGACTAAGTACATGGTCGCTAAAGAAATGAAGCTTCCAGATGAACTCACCGTTTGATTTGGGTCGTATACGTTTGTACGTGTGAGTGTGTTTACATATCTGGGCTTTATAGTAAACGATAATAATGATACCTCGGCTGAAATAAGAAGAAGAATAGCATCGGCTAACAGGTGTTATTTCGGACTACGCCAACATTTAAGAAGCAGTTTACTCTCAAGAGCTACAAAGATGAGACTGTACAACAAGGCACTTATAAGGCCTGTACTTACCTATGGATCAGAAACATGGACCTTTTCCAAAAGCGATGAGCGAAATCTATGTATCTTCGAAAGAAAGATTTTACGACGGATTTATAGCCCAAACAGAGAAAATCAAACATGGAGAAGGCGAACAAACAATGAGCTGTACACCTTATTAAAGGAACCGGACGTTGTTAACATAATAAAGATTGGCAGGCTTCGATGGGCAGGCCATGTGAAGAGCTGCATGGTTCACGAGCAAGAGGCCGCCCCAAACTACGATGGGCTGATGGTGTGAAGGAAGATTCGAGAAACCTGCTTGGGTTGGGAGCTGGAGGACAGCGGCACTCAACAGAACCAACTGGCGAAAGCTACTTGAGTAGTTCAGGACCCAGTGATGGCATGTAGAGCCGATTGATGATGGTCTAAAATTAAGTAGGGAACACAGGATTCTCTAACTTCCTACGGAATTCACCTAAGATTAGAAAGCAGTTAAAACGTATTAGTCTGGGCTGCAAATTTGTTTTTCCTTGAACTTTAAATAATTATTAACAATAATAAATATCAATTGTAGTTTGTCAAAGCCAAGGTATAGTATAAGGCTTCACTCATAAAAAATAAACGTTAATTATATGTGTTCTTGCTTCGTTTTAGGATTGTACTTTTTCCATCGATAGCTAAATTACACCATATAGAACTAGAAAAATTCGTAATGAGGTTCGTAAAGACTTGACTTCGTTAAGACAAAAAAGCCAGTAAAATACTTTAATTTTTTTTTCTGAAGTTGGTGCTAGTCGAATAGCGAAGTATAATCTGAGTTGGAGTTTCTCAAGACTGAAACAGAATAAAATATAGAATTGTAAAATAACTTTGTAGGGTTTTTCAATATTTTAATTTAATCCTCTCTTTGTTTTATAAAATCTTGTTTAGTTGATTTTTAGTGTTTCAACTGAGATCCCTTATCTTTAAGTAGTATTTTGCTTGCTCAAAATGAAATTTTGTAATTTATTTTTTATTCCCGAAAAAAAAAAAAAAATCCACTGCACATGTGTAACCGGGCAACCGCATGTTGGGCAGCCAGTAGGAGGTTCCCGTGCCATGAGATGCCCATGAGTTAGTCGGGCCATGATAACCTCTTCCCTTCGCTTTTGTCGTAGGGCCGAATGTCAGTGGGAGATGTCCTTGTGTAAGAGTTTAGGATTTGTTCAGCTTTCTTTTAATACAACGATTGTTTAGTGTACGGCCTAAAAAAAATGTATCTAATAGATAATGACAAAAAACCACTTAATTAAAAATCAAATCAATTTTTATGCTTAAAGTAGGTTATCTCCTAAAATGAACCGTAAACCTGAATATATAACTGAGTACCTATTTCTGATAATGAATATTTATTTATTTTTAATACCTAAAAAAACGACCACTTTTCCAGTTTCCGAAGTTAACAGTATTTGGAAAAACAAAAATATTATTAGCAAGAGCTCTTGCTAAATCTCTGCATAAAATCTGTGACGGTCGTGGATAAGTGGCTAAGTCAAAATCTTTCATTTTACAGGTGACTTATTGCGACTTAAACTTTACGTAATACACCAAATAGAGTTATAACATACAGCTTCCTTTCCTTAAATTTCTTTCTCCAAGAAATTTCTTTAACCAATCTAACACGACGTGGGAGACGGTCTGAGGGAGCAATACGTAGAGGTAACTCATTTTTGATATAACTCGAGTTACCCAGTTTTTCACGACCGCCACAGAAATATAACACTTATGCTCAAAATATTTTTCCTTTATCTGAATAAAGGTAATAATCATGAAGGAAGAATTTGTTCAACGGAAGAGAAACCAAGTAAATAGCCAGTAATAAACTGTGTCATTTATCTAACACGTTCTTCGTTAGCTTCCGGTGCAATTTTCTTTTTTAGAGCCATGCAGCACGTAGGTACAATTTAGGAGTGCCTTGTTTATTACCTTATTACTTTGTCTCTATACTGTTTATCACCGTCTTCCCTGTAATATTTCACCTTTCACAGGCCTCATTCTCACCACTCACTTCATCCTGCAAGATTTAATGGTTAATGGCACTAAAGAAAAAGAGATTTAACGGCACCAGATAATTTGATAAAAGCAAAATGTAACAATAATTGTAATTATATATATATATAATTTTCCGTTGTTCTTAGGTTTAAGTCAATGAGTAAACAATTTAATCTATGCGACGTCTCAAGAATTTATTGTTCTCATAATCATGCCTTGAAAATGGAAAAAAAAACAAAAACAGAACATTAATTTCATTATATAATAATTAATATAATAATATTAATGTTCTGTTTTTTTTTTTTTGTTTTTCCATTGTTAAGGCATGATTACGAGAACAATAAAATCTCGAGAGTTCTGCGCATGCGCATGAGTATAGCAGTCATCATTCAAATCGTCTCTTGGATTTCTTGCTTTTTCAGTTGGAATTCACTTCAGTACAATCTTGAAAACCTCACCAGACTTCAAGATAACAGCAGCAGTAAATATTGGAGCAAAGAACAGTAAGTTTTGTTACAATTTACAGTGTAAAGTGAATGCTGGGTAACCTCTTCACATCAGCTGATTGCCAGTAGCTCGGCAAGGCCGGGATTGCTTTTTCTTTTCTTTAGTTATTGTTTTATTTCCCACATCTAGTTATTATCTCATTATCTTCTTCACATGAAATGCGATATTTTCACCAAGTGATGTCCTCCAAAGCATCAACTAAAAGATCTAGATCTAGTGGTTCGAACAGCTGATGCGCTCGATGATAACAGTCATACGTTACTTCGTCTCTCAGATTTTTGCTCTTTTCAGTAGGAATTCGCTTGAGTTCAGTCTGGAAAACATCACTAGACTTCAAGAAAACCACAGCAGTGAATATTGGAGAAATTTCGGTAAGCAAAGTTATAATTTACTTAGTAGAATCGCGAAAAGTGAAAGGAGGGTCACTGATCAGCTGATTGCCGCTAGCTCGGCAAGCTCGGGCTTGCTTTTCTTTAACTTATCTTTCTTTTATTATCTTTCCTTCTCATTCTCATCTCATTATTTATTTATTATTTTTTATTTTATTTTATTTTTTTATTTTTTATTTTTTTTAATCAATGAGATATTTTCATCGTTATGTCCTCAAAAGCTACAAGTAAAAGATCTACATCTGCAGGTTCAAACTCGTCTCCAACAAAACAGAGACCTCGCCGTGAAAATAATAAAAAAATGATTCCACCAGCGACCGCTTCAGCTACCTCTTTAGGATCTGAACCACAGCCTAGTACATCGTCACAAGGATTAACTGATGAATCGCCGTTTTTTACACCGAATCCATTTCAGATCCTCCAAAATGAAAAAGAAACCATGGAATCTTCTCCTATACCCAGGGAACCACTACCTCCACCAATATTTGTTAAAAATATTAAAAATTTTCAACTGATGTGTGCGCATTTAAACAAAGTAACTGATCCTAATAGTTATTCTTGTATAAGCAGAACCAGTGATACTAAAATATCCCCGACTATCGCCGAAAGCTACAGAAAAATAGTGAAATATCTGACTGAGACCAAAGCTGATTTTCATACCTATCAGTTGCGCCAGGAGAGAGCTTTAAGGGTTGTAATTAGAAACCTACACCCTTCGACACCAGTTACAGCTATCAAAGAAGAACTGACGGAGATAGGCTACAAAGTGCGGCAAGTGACCAATGTCCTAAAAGATAAAATTCCACTGCCTCTATTCTTCGTGGACTTGGAACCATCAGCAGGAGTTGAAAAAATTTACGACCTCAACAGGTTGTACTATACTAGTGTAAGAGTTGAGAAACCTTACACTAAGAAAGAAATAGTTCAGTGCCATAATTGTCAGGCATATGGTCATACGAGAACTTACTGCCACCACACACCACGCTGTGTGAAATGCGGTGAGCAACATAAATCAGAAGAATGTACACGATTAAGATCAACACCCGCTGTATGTGCTCTGTGCCTCGAGGACCACCCGGCTAACTACAAGGGATGTCAAATCTACAAGAACCTCAAAAGCAGATACCAAAAACCTCAGAATCTGGATGAAACAGCTGAACCGATCAGAAGCAGAAGACAACCTTCCAAAACAATTGATTCCAATGTAACATTTGCCCATCTACTTGGAGGTGGGAACCAGAACAAAGAGGCACTGCCGGAACAACGCATACATCCTGAACCCCTTCCACAACCACCTATTCCTCAAAATTTACCCAACCCTCAAAAACCTCATCCGCATCAAATTTCTCATATCCCTCCTCCATCAAATGTCACAGACCTTACAAGTTTGATGACATCCTTCATCACTGAAATCAAATCCCTTGTCATGCCGCTAATATCACTACTTACTAATCTAGTATCAAATTTAATCCCTTCCTTAAAAAATCCTTAAATGACTACACCTAACTCCTTGTCCATTCTCCTTTGGAATGCGAATGGTGTTAGAAATCACAATGACGAACTTACAGCTTTATTGCAAGACAAAAACATTGATGTAGCACTTATAACTGAAACTAGACTAACCACTACACAGTTCTTTAAAATACCTCAATACGTAACATACCGTACAGAACACCCAGACGGAAAAGCCCATGCCGGTACTGCTGTCATTGTGCACCAGTCCCTCTCCCACCATATACTCCCAGTTCCCTCCTATGATTTCCTACAATGCACCGCCATAGTAATCAAGACTTTTTCTTTTCCGATCACCCTCGCATCAGCGTACTGCCCTCCTAAACATTCCATCTCCAACATTCTATTCGAATCCTTCCTCAATTCCTTAGGAAACCACTTCATTCTGGGTGCAGACATGAATGCTAAGAACCAACAATGGGGTTGCAGATCCACGAATTGTCGTGGGCGGAATTTACAGTCTGCACTCAGCTCTAGACGTTTCAACCTCCTGCCTCCTGACTCCCCTACCTACTGGCCAACTGATCCTAACCGTAATCCTGACATCCTTGATTTCTTCATTCACAGCGGATTAGGCTCCCTAAACATGTCGGTGACTCGCCTTGATGAACTGTCCTCTGACCATAGTCCATTGCTCCTTAAAGTATCCCTAATTCCTATTCCTAAACCCACCCCACCGTCATTTATCAGAGGACCAGTAAGCTGGGACCTTTTTCGCCAAATCCTGACCAGTGATATTGACCTCAGAGTGAAACTCAAAACTCCAGATGACCTTGACGATGCCGTAAACTCCTTCACCATCGCTATTCAACAAGCTGTTTGGACTGCCTCCTCTCCCAAGCATTCCCAGATAAGTCATAACCAAAATCATTTACCACAACACCTCATAGACCTCATCCGCACCAAACGCCGATCCAGATCCTTATGGCAACGCACCCGTCACCCCACAGATCGCCGCTCCTATAACTTTTATTGTAGACAATTAAAGAGGGAGCTGGCGACCTTCCGTTCCCAATCCTTTAGTTCCTTCCTTTCTTCTCTTTCGGCTTGTGACAATTCCCTGTGGAATGTCACCAAGAAAATTCTAAAATCCCACCATATTTCCCATCCCCTCCGTCGTAGTAATGGTTCCTGGGCTGCGTCTGATGAAGACAAAGCCGCGGAACTTGCCAAATACGTTTCCCAAGTCTTCACACCTCATCCAGAATCCAATCCAAACCACACTGCAGTAGTGGAACAGTTCCTTCAGTCTCCAATCCCGCTTTCATTACCTCCTAAAGCAGTTAATCCCTCTGAGGTCAAATATCCTCTCCGAAAACTTCCACTCCGTAAATCTCCTGGATACGATCTCCTCACTCCTCAGATTCTCAGACAGCTTTCATCTAAAGCCGTTATATTTCTTACATATATTTACAACTCCATTCTACGCACTACTCATTTTCCTCTCTTATGGAAACATTCCACAATAATTCTCTTCCTAAAACCAGGTAAACCTCCAAACACTACGACGTCATATAGACCTATCAGCCTACTCCCAATCCTTTCAAAAATCTTTGAAAAAATCCTCCTCAAACGAATATTACCGTTATTAGAATCCCACACTATTCCTTCCCATCAGTTTGGATTCCGTTCCCAACATTCAACCGTTCAGCAAGGGCTCCGAGTCGTTGACCATATTTCCTCTGCCCTTGAGAACAAGGAGTACTGCTCGGGTGCATTTCTGGACATAACGCAAGCATTTGACCGGGTGTGGCACCCGGGATTGCTCTTTAAGCTCAAAAACCATTTACCCCTATCCTTATACCTAGTCCTCCGATCCTAGCTATCAAACCGCTCCTTCCGAGTTCGTTGTGGTGCAGAATATTCCAATTATTATCCAGTCGAATCCAGTGTTCCTCAGGGCAGTGTCCTTGGTCCTATCCTCTATAATATATACACGGCTGATATTCCTCTTTGCCCTAATACCTTCCTAGCAACGTACGCTGATGACACAGCTATCCTATCCTCTCACTTAGATCCCGAAATTGCAGCTACAGGCCTCCAAACACACCTTTCTCAAATTGAAGACTGGTGTAACAACTGGAGAATCAAAGTCAATCAATCCAAATGCAGACATGTCACCTTTACCCTTCGAAGACAATCCTGCCCTCCAGTTCTCTTTAACTCCGTTCCGTTTCCTTTCTCCGACACAGTCCGGTATCTTGGCTTCCTTCTGGACAAAAGACTAACTTGGAACCCACATACTAGACTTAAACGACAAGAACTTAATCGACGATTTGGACAATTATACAGACTACTGAACAGAAATTCTAAATTATCTATCGAGAACAAACTGCTAATATACAAGACAGTACTGAAACCTATCTGGACCTACGGACTTGAACTGTGGGGGACAGCCAAATTTTCTAACATCAAACGCATTCAATCCTTCCAATCAAAAGTCCTCCGAACAATAGTTAATGCTCCTTATTATGTATCCAACCATACCTTACACCGCGACCTAAATATTCCATTTATTTTAGACCTTATACCATTAAAATTCTCTAAATTCCATCAGAACCTTATCCATCACCCTAATCCCCTAGCTCAATCCTTATCCAGCTCCACACATCCTTACCATCCTCCTAGAAGGTTGAAACGGCAGTGGCCTCGAGACCTCTTGTAAAATGTATATTGGAGTTCTAGCATTGGCTAGATTCTCCACTCACGTGCTGTATGCTTGTGAATTGTATATAGGTATGAGTGACTTTTGTATATATTTTTATTAATTTTGTTTTGTATTTATTTATATTGTATTATTATTATATAAATTTATTGTTTTGTATATATCGTGTGAATGCAGTATGAATGTTGTACTTTATCCCTATTAAAAATGTCCTAAATTGGACAGATTGTAATATTGTTCAATAAAAAATTGTTTCTAAAATAAAAAAGATCTAGTGGTTCAATCACGTCTCCCATAAAACAAAGACCCCGCCGTGATACTAATAAAAAATTAAATCAGCAAGGAACCCCTTCAGGTACTAATACCGAATCTGAACCACAACCTGGCACATCGTCACAAGGGATGACTGATGAATCTCCGTTTTTTACTCCAAATCCTTTTCAAATTCTACATAATGAAAAAGAAAACATGGAATCTGCTCCTACACCCAGTGAACCACGGCCTCCACCGATATTTGTCAAAAATATTAAAAATTTTCAGTTGTTGTGTGCTCAATTGAATAAAATTACCGACTCCACCAGCTACTACTGTATGAGTAGAATCAATGACACCAAAATATCACCGACCACCGCCGAGACGTATAGAAAAATAGTGAAATATCTAACTGATACTAAAGCGGATTTCCATACTTACCAGCTACGCCAAGAGAGATCTCTTAGAGTTGTAATCAGAAATCTACATTCTTCTACACCAGTTGAAGCTATCAAAGAAGAACTTATAGAGATGGGTACAAAGTGCGCCAAGTCACTAATGTCATAAAAGATAGAGTTCAACTTCCTCTATTCTTTGTTGACCTGGAACCATTGTCAGGAGTAGAAAAAATTTACGATCTAAAAAGACTGTACTATACAAGTGTAAAAGTCGAAAAACCTTACACCAAGAGAGAAATTGGTCAGTGTCACAATTGTCAGGCGTATGGTCATACCAAAAGTTACTGTTATCACATACCGCGCTGCGTGAAATGCGGTGAACAGCACAAGTCTGTGGAATGTACAAAACCAAAGTCAACACCCGCTGTATGTGCTCATTGCTTCAAGGACCACCCGGCCAACTACAAAGGGTGCCAAATCTATAAGGAACTAAGGACCAGGTATCAAAAACCCCAAGTACTGGATGAAACAGCAAGACAGACAAGAACTAGAAGAGAACCCTCAAAAATAATCGATGCCAATGTATCATTTGCCCACTTACTTGGAGGTGGGAACCAATGTACTGAAGCCGAGGCCCTGCCGGAACTGCAAAATGTACCTAAATATCCTCAGTCCATTCCACAAATACCTCTTCCTCAAAATATAACCAATCCTAAAAATCCTAATCCACCACAAATCTCTCATATTCCTCCTCCTTCAAACACCACAGACCTTACCAGTTTGATGACATCCTTTATCTCCGAAATCAAATCCCTTGTTATGCCTCTAATATCACTCCTTACGAACCTTGTATCAAATCTCATTCCTGCCTTACAAAAACCATAAATGACCTCACCTAATTCCTTATCCATTCTCCTTTGGAATGCGAATGGTGTTAGAACTCACACTGACGAACTTACAGCCTTACTGCAAGACAAAAACGTTGATGTTGCACTCATTACTGAAACTAGACTAACCACTAAACAGTACTTCAAAATACCTGAATACACGACATACCGGACAGACCATCCAGACGGCAAAGCCCATGCCGGTACTGCTGTCATTGTCCACCGATCCCTCTCCCATCACTTACACCCACTTCCCGCCCACGACTTCCTACAAGCCACCTCTGTTATAATCAAGATCTTTTCCTTTCCGCTCGTCATCGCATCAGCATACTGCCCTCCTAAACATTCTATTTCCATTACCCAATTTGGATCCTTCCTCAACTCATTGGGGAATCACTTTATTCTGGGTACAGAACTAAACGCCAAGCACCAACAATGGGGTTCCAGGACCACAAATACTCGTGGACGGACATTGCAGGCTGCACTCAACTCCCGACGCCTTAATCTCCTACCTCCCAATTCCCCTACCTACTGGCCAACAGATTCTAACCGTAATCCAGACATCCTTGACTTCTTCATCCACAGCGGATTAGGCTCCCTGAAGTATTCCGTAACTCGCCTTGACGAACTATCCTCTGATCATAGTCCATTGATCCTAAATGTATCCATAACACCTATTCCTAAACCTATCCCACCGTCATTCATTAGAGGTCCTGTCAACTGGAACCTCTTCCGCGAAATTCTCACTAATGATATTGACCTCAGAGTGATTCTCAAAACCCCAAATGACCTTGACGACGCCGTATATTCCTTTACAACCTCGATTCAACAAGCCGCCTGGACTGCCTCCGTTCCCAAGCACTCCCAAATAAATCCTTACAAAAACCATTTACCACAAAACCTCCTAGACCTAATCCACACCAAACGGCGAGCAAGAACATTATGGCAACGCACCCGCCACCCAGCAGATCGCCACTCCTATAACTTTTATTGTAGACAATTAAAGCGGGAGTTGGCGATCTTCCGTTCTCAATCCTACAATTCCTACCTCTCATCTCTCTCGACTCGTGACAATTCCTTGTGGAATGTCACGAAGAGAATCCTAAAATCTCCCCTGATATCCCATCCTCTCCGGCGTAGTGATAATTCCTGGGCTGCTTCTGACAAAGATAGGGCCCAGGAATTTGCACTACACCTTTCCAAGGTATTCACTCCTCATTCTGATCTCAATCTAACCCATACCGCAATAGTTGAAGAGTTCCTTACGTCACCGATACCAATTTCCTTACCACCTAAAGCAATCAATCCCTCTGAGGTCAAATATCTTCTTAAAAAAGCTTCCTCTCCGTAAATCCCCTGGATACGATCTCCTTACTCCTCAAATTCTAAGACAACTTCCACCTAAAGCCATTACATTCCTTACATATATCTATAACTGTATCCTACGCACTACCTATTTCCCTCTGTTTTGGAAACACTCGACTATCATCCTTTTCCTAAAACCAGGTAAACCCTCCAACTGTACGTCATCCTACAGACCTATTAGCCTTCTTCCGATCCTCTCTAAAATCTTCGAAAAACTCCTATTAAAACAAATCCTAGCCAAATTTCACAATTTTCCTTCACACCAGTTTTGATTCCGTCCTCAACATTCCACGGTTCAGCAAGGACTCCGAGTTGTAGACCACATTTCCTCCGCCCTTGAGTGCAAGGAGTATTGTTCGGGTGCCTTTCTGGACATAGCGCAAGCTTTTGACCGGGTGTGGCACCCGGGATTGCTCTTTAAGCTCAAAACCCATTTACCCCAATCCTTATACCTAGTCCTCCGGTCCTATTTATCAAACCGCTCCTTCCGAGTTCGCTGTGGTTTAGAGTTTTCCAAACATTATACTGTTGAGGCCGGTGTTCCTCAAGGCAGCGTCTTAGGACCCGTCCTCTACATCCTCTATACCGCCGATATCCCTACCGATCCCGATACCTTTCTGGCAACATTTGCTGATGACACAGCCATTTTATCATCCGATTCCGATTCTGAAGCAGCATCGCTAAATCTCCAAAGGCACCTTTCCCTTGTCGAAGACTGGTGTAATGCTTGGCGTATTAAGGTGAACGAAAGAAAATGCACACACGTCACCTTCACCCTTCGACGCAAATCCTGCCCAACAGTTAAACTCAATTCCATACCGCTTCCTTCCTCAGACACAGTCCGGTATCTGGGCTTTTTACTAGACAAAAGACTAACGTGGAACCCACATACAAGACTTAAAAGAAAAGAACTCAACCGCAGATTCGGCCAGTTATACAGACTATTAAACAGAAAATCTCATCTTACAGTTGACAACAAATTACTAATATACAAAACAGTACTGAAACCTATATGGACCTACGGACTTGAACTGTGGGGGACAGCTAAATACTCTAACATCAAACGCATCCAATCCTTCCAATCCAAAGTCCTACGAACAATAGTTAATGCTCCCTATTATGTTTCCAGCTGTACCTTACACCACGACCTCAATATTCCATTCATTTTAGATCTGGTACCATCCAAATTTTCTAATTTCCATCAGAACCTTCTTCATCATTCTAATCCTTTAGCTCAATCCCTCTCCAGCTCCACCCACCCCTACAATCCTCCACGAAGATTGAAACGGCAGTGGCCCCGCGACGTTCTATAACATTTATACTGGAGTTCTGACACTGGTCAGATCCTCCACTCATGTACTGTATGTTTGTGGCTATTGCGCCCTAACTCAGCCTCTACTGGCTGAGACCAGTGATGCGGCTGAGAGAGAGGCGCTGGGATCTCTTGGATTCCGCTTTTTTCCTCCACAAGTGGAGGGAAAAGCTCAGTCTGGGGTCCCCTTAGCAGTTGTAAATATTATATATAGTTATGTTTGTTTGTATGATTTTTATTTATTTGCCAACTTTGTATTTATTTCATTTATAGGTTGTTGTTGTTTTTGTTTTTTTATTTATTTATTTATTTTTATTTTTATTTTTTTTTATTTTGTTATATTTTATTGTACATATAAATGATTTTTTTTTCTATTTTATGTAATTTGACTTTATCGTTATTTTGTGTATATATTTTATGAATGTGGTCCTATATCTCTATTACTATTGTTCATTCTGAAACAGATTGTAATATTTCTCAATAAATAAATATTTAAAACAAAATCTCGAAACGTCGCAAATTAAATATAATTGTTTATTCATTGACTGAAACGTGAAAACAACAGAAACTTAAATTATCAACAGACGAGAACTGATCAAACAATATATATATATATATATATATATATATATATATATATTATATATATATGTTTATAAGATTTATAAGGAGGTCGCCAGTAACCCACTTATACAGCGAATTGAAGTGGCTCCTACCTTCCATACGTAGACAATATTTCCTAGAGACATACCTCTACCAACTCATTAAATCTCAACATCCTCCATACATTCTCCGTATCCTTCAATTCAAATCCTCAATTCACTCACTTGAAACCAGATCACGCCATTCTGACCTTTACATTCCTACTCATAGAACCAAATCTTTTGATAATTCCTTTTACATCCGCTCTGCATCTCTCTGGAATTCCCTACCTAATCATATTTGCCATGATTCTTCCCTTCTCTCATTCAAATAACATCTTTTCCCACACCTTCCAAGATCCCAAAGAGACGCACACTAAATGTGAAATTGTTAATTCACTATTCTACTTTCAGCGTAAGACAATTTTTTTATTTTATTTTATCAAAATCCTAGATTTATGGATCATTTATTTGGAAATTGTTCAGCTCTATTATTTTATAGCAGATTTTTGTCTTTTGTTTATATTCCATATATTTTGTATATATCTATATAAATAGGTTTTATTTTTTTTTTCACATTTGTAAAAAAAAGCTTATTTTATTGGTCTCTCGGCCAGACGTGTATATTGAAGTGTATATTTACTGTATGGCATTGTTATCTTTAAGAAACATAGTTCCAGAATAAAGTTATTTTATTATTATATATATATATATATATATATATAATATATATATATATATAAAAAGTATATTTTTAGTTCAGAACTATTCCTGAATTCTGGATATGAAAGGTAATAATTATTAATAATTAAATGAAAAACCACTTGATACAGCTTTTTCAGCATTCCTAAATAAAACAAGTATTTTTTTTTCTTTTATATTTTTTTTGGAATACTTCATGTAATTTTTTATATTTAAAATAAGCAATCAATAAATTCCTTTTTTTTTTTTTTTTTTTTTTTTTTTTCAATTTGTATCACATTGTTTTCAACGTTTCGGTGTTATGTCCCGAGTGATTTAATCAATTTAAATTAAAATTTCTAAAGATATTTTTCAAAGATGTATCATCAAATAATGTTATTTTGCTAATTTAAACAATAAAAATTGTTTTTTAGTCTTGAGAATGAAGACAAAACCCTGAAACGTTGAAAAGCAATGTGATAGAAATTGAAGACAAATAAATTTAAGAAAAATGAAGTGATTTATAGCTTATTTTAAATATGATATATTTTTTTTAATTCTGAACTAATTCTCACAATTTTGATATGAACTCAAATTTTTAGAATTAAGATGTCGTCATAATCATCTCCTGATGTGGCCAAAAACCTTTTAAAAAAAGCTCTGCTTCAGCAAAAAGAGGCATATCCAAAAAAAGTAACATAACAATAAGTATTATCTTTTATGTAAGTTTTACATATTTTTAGTGGCTTTGTATTAATAATTTTCTTCATTATTATTATTATTATTTTAAATAAAGTGTATGAACCCCAAAAGACTTGTATTGTGTTTGAATCCTTATTGTGGTTGCCTGTTACTAAAGACTACTTACTATTGGGTTGTGTCACATGTCCGTTTTCAATGTAAAGGATTTTTATTAAAAATATGACATGAAAACAAGATAATTTTATTCTAAGTATTTACCTTATTTTGCTGCACATTCTTCGCTTTGAAGTGAAACAAAATCTGAAAATGCACTTTTCATCATTTTCAAAAAGTTTTCCTTTGACGAACTTGTCTAAATTCCTGAACAGGTGGTAATCCATTGGAGACAAGTCGGGAGAATATGGTGGATGCGGAAGAACTTCGTGGCCCAGTTCTTTCAATTTTTGCACGGCATGTTTTGAGATATGGGGTCTTGCTGCCGCTCAGCAAGCTACTTTCCCAATAGACTTTAAATGTCTGGTAACGGTAGATGCACTTGCATTTATTTGTGCTGAGAGTCCTTTAACTGTTTGGTAGGGGTTTCCTTCTACTTTATGTTTGAGGACATCGTTGTCTATTACGGACAGAGGTCTTCTTCGGAGTAAGTTTTCCAAGTCGGTATCCCCAGCTGAAAACTTAGCAAACCAACGGCGAATGGTCCATCCATTAACACTCCCTTCCACAAACGCCTAGCAAATATTTCTAGCGGCCTCAGCTGCTGGATGGCTGAGTTTAAACTTGTACAAAAATATTAATAGAAAATCGCGTGTTTCCATGTTCATATTTGGAGGTATAGTAAAAAGTGGGTAATTGATTGGGAAGCTAATGTTTATAATACAAAGGAGAGGATTAGTAACTTTACTTTAAATACGTTTACTTTAAATATATAAACATTCGGAAGAAAAAAACAGAGACCTGCAAAATCCTTTATGTATTTCAGAAACTATAAAAACGGACATTTCATGTGAAACAACCCAATACTATAGATACCGACGACTTAAATCTAACGTCATAAAACAAGTGCCTGAGACAATTAGTGAAAGGATATACCCAGAACTGTTGGAAGATAGATTGTGTCGATCAATGCGGAATAGGTTCGGTTCACCTGTCAATCGTTCCGCATCTACAGTCTTTCCTTTTCATTGACTAACTTAACTTGATAGCGCTAGTTATTGCTAATATTCTAGTAGAACAGCACGACTTCGTTCATGCATTTTAAATGTATCAAAGCCGTTTTTACTTGGTTACCTATAAATCAAACCTTTTTGAATCTCAATTTATATCAGAAATCAACGATTTAAAGTCCAAGTTAACATGAAGTGTAAAAGTTCTCTAAGCCCAAATCGTCAAGTCTCACAAAACCATGTGTAAGAGTGTGCAGTAAGTTAAAGTTCATTAGACCATAAAAATCGAGCTCTACAGTGAAGGTTTTGTCGATTTCTTCCTAGGCTCAGGCCTAGGTTTTTACTTTACTTAATTGGTTTGTTAGCACAGCTACAAATTCACGCACTTCCCTTCCACAAGAGTTTATACATGCTACCGGATGTTATATAAAAGTTTCCAGGTATAATCCTGTAAAGGAAGGATTTTTTTCAGTGCTCAGCAAATTAATCCATTTTTTTATTTTTTTATTATTCAGATAGCTTGTGACCTCTTTCAGCTAGCTAAGCCCATTCTATTTTATACTTCAATAAGTTTTTAAAAATCAACTTGCATGATACATAATAATACGTAAATAGAGATACTTTGTAACATAGATTGTATGCATTATTCTATATTCCCAAAAATAGCTTTATCCATATCAATGTATAATTAAAAGAGATGATTATCTTCATTTGTTTTTGAATTGTTAGCTGTAATAAAAAATGGACAACTATAAACCCTGAAAGCATTTCATAATTATTCTAAATTTGTGAAACTTTACTTTAGGTTGATAATAAATTTCTAGAAAACAATGTCCAACGTACGGTTATGAATGGCCGAGTTTAAACTCGTACAAAAATATTGCTCGAAAATTGCGTGTTTCCATGTTCATATTTGGAGGTATACTAAAAAGTGGGTAATTGATTGGGAAGGTAATGTTTATAATACAAAAGTAGAGGATTAGTAACCATGTACTTTAAATATGTAACCATTCGGAAGAAAACAACAGAGACCTGCAAAATCCTTTATGTATTTTAGAAACTATAAAAACGGACATTTCATGTGAAACTATCTAATAGAATCATTGAAGACTGCCAACAGTTTAGCAATTTCCACTAAATTGCAATCCATTCCCTCCTATTTCGTTCCAACGTTTATCTAATCCTTGTGTTAACAAAAGTAATTAGAGATCTCTGCTGGCTGATTGGTTAGATCCTCTCTATTATAGCTCTCAAAGGCAACCATTAGCTTAAACCGAAATTGAATTACAATGACCTATAATTGTCCTGCGGTTGTACCTAATTATTGACTGCTCCCGTGCCAAATTAGTATTTATTACAAGGGTAATGTTAGATGTACCAATAATGATACTATTTAATATTATTGTCATATTACTATCCTGTGGGTTCTATGACCCCATACTTTTAAACTTATCCAAAACTTTCAAAAACAATGTTATTCTATAGTGACTCCCACATTCTGTTTGGAAGGACAACCTTGCACATGTGGCACACACAAACACACACACACAGACACAGAAACAAAAAGTGTAGGATATGATAGATAATCTGTTTCCAAAATATCATAAATTTGCAGACTTTATAGGAACAGGCTTATCAAACTCATTATATTGAACTTAAGCGACTTAATATTTCTTTAACTAGAGCCGAATTTACGAAAAGAGAAATCGTGGGTCATCTCCCAGAAATCTGAAATAGTTCTCAAATATTTTGAGAAAAATACATAGGTGCCTAGTTTGAAGTAATTACATAATGTACTAAACACCTGCAATTACTTTTATTCGTCAGCTACTGTAATAAAATAAGCCTGCTGATTTCAAAATGGTAAGTGGGTATTCCCTCTACCCAAAAGTTACCTGTTCAAAAAAATAAAAAATAATAATAATAAACAAAAGTAAAATAAAACCTACCATTCTTCTTCCGTTTTTCCCTCCTTTCTTACAACAAAAGACATCTGGACCCAACTCTATTCCAAATTTATAAATATTTTTTATCCTCGAAAGAAAAAGAATCACGAATAAGTCTTAATAGCACGCGTACTGCAAAAAAAGTTATTTTAATTATATTATTTAACTTGCGAAAATTAAAAATTAGCACTAATTTAAATAAAGAGCTAGTACAAATCGGAGAATATACTATAGAACCATCTAAATAATGTATATGCCATGAGCCGAAAACTGCACTGAAAAATATGGTAAATAATTGTACGGGAAATTAAAAAAAATAGGATGGAGCAAATACAGGTCTCTAAACGAAAATCTTTAAAGGCAATTACCCTATTGACCTATTAGTAAAAGTGGTACAGCCTTGTATCTATCCCCCAATCTATTCAGACATAGACATTAATAATGAGACAACATGAGATATCAACAACAACATGCAATGCAATTATAACGTTTATCTAGGTTGGAGTCAAAAGGAGGGAGAAGAATAACCAATTTGAGACACTATTTCTCAGTTAAAAGTTAATAAAATTAAGTAAGAAAGCCCATCAACTGAAATGGTAGTGGGCTCTAAGCCCGGCCTGGCTGAAGGGCAATGGATGGTCAAAAAGCATTTGTGATTGGGTTCAGTTTGACCAAGCGAGAAGTGAAGAAAGACCGTAAATGAGGTGTAGAAATGAAATGGTCCACAGGGTGGGAACAAACTGGATGAAAGTTGCTCTAGGAACAAAGAATGTTGGTTCAAAATTGTTTAATATCAATAAGCTATGTTTTTTAACCTTGAAAGAAATATTTTATCATGTTTATTTTGAAGTTTTTAAGTTTATACTTAGTCTTATACCATTCTTATTTTCAGAGCTGAAATCCTTTGTACCTCCTTCGGGGAAGGCTTTCTTTTTTCATAAAGCTCTATTATTATTATAAGATCTAAGAGTTTATTTATATCTACTAACATTTCGCCCAATCATACGTTCTATCATCTTGGTAAGTTAATGCATAGTGAAAAACGATAGAATTACGGAAATAATGAACTATTTTTAAACATTCACTAGTTGTATACATTCTTTTTTTTTTTTTAATATCTTTATTGTTATTTACAACTGTATAGTAAAATACATTTAGTAAATTTGATACAAGATATACTGTCATGACTCACAGGTTTGTAGAGAAAGCAAGGATTGAAACTAGTGGGTTAGAGTGGGAATGGAGTTTGTCGTGAAAGGAGTGGTACCTGGTTCGACGCAGGTCAGCAACATAGGGAACATTAAGGTCTTGATGGATAATTTTATTTGTGACAAAATAAGGAGCATTGAGGATTTTTCGAAGGATTATTGATTGGAGACGAAAAGAATTGGATGGTTTGGTAGAGCCCCAAATCTCTACTCCGTAAGTCCATATCGGTCTTATGATAGTCATGAAGATGAGCCTTTTGTACTTAAGTGGAAGGTTTGATCGTTTGTCCAGTAAGTGCTGATATAGTCGAAAACGTCGGGCAGTTTCTTGTCGTTTCAGTCTTGTATGAGGGTTCCAAGTAAGACGTTTGTGAAGGTGCAGTCCTAGATATCGGATCTGTTCAACCAGGACAAGAGGGATTGTATACATTCAGACCAGTCAACATCACATCTTCAATAAGAACGACGTCCGTTATTTCATTCTATATAATGGTGTGTACCAGAGCGTATATGTATTTGATTGATCCATTGAATCACATTCTTATATTACATTCAAAGGTATTCTCCCTATTCTTCATTTTGAATATCCAGTTCTTGTAAAATATTCGCCGCTTTGTCACTCTCTTTGCTTGAAGTGACGCGTTAGGTGACCCCATTATCCAGAACTCTATATTTGAATATTGAATATACTATAGTATTTTATATATATATATATATATAATTATATATATATATATATATATATATATATATATATATATATATATATATAATATATATATATATATATATAATATATATATAAAATCATAAATCATGAGAATATTTTACGCAGCGAAATTTGAAGATGGTGTAAGGTAATGAGATGCAATTTAGAAATACTTTTTGAGTCCTTGTTTGGTTGCATAATAAAGCTTACTTATGGTGTCAACGAAGTCACTCTGTAATGGTTAGTTAGTTGACTTCCTGAATCATGCAGAATTTAGTGAGTGAATTATTTTAGGAACGATTAGTTACAAATTCTTGTTTATTATTAGCGAACGTGATATGCAATGTTGTTGACCTATCACTCGCAGGACCAGTTATCACCGAACCTAAAATTGTTTTAATCCATTCGGAAAACCTGAGGAAGTATTGATGGTTTCTCCTGTAAATATTTGACTAAACAAATCAGCTCCGAGAAGACAAAGTTTGTCAAAGCCAGGATCAGCTATATGGTATTTATTAAAGATGTCTTTAATTTTTGTCAATAAGCAGCGAGTAAGTAATTTATCTATGAAATGCGATATTAATATGGCATTTGTTTCCACTTGGGGTTGATCCAGTCCGCACGGGCGTATAATTAATTTTGTTTGGTGTTCTCCACCACCAATTGGACTATCTGCAAAGCTTTATGAGGGTTTCTGATAAAGGGTAATCCTTAGCGTTGTGAACAATGAGTGGTTATGAAAGATCTCTGTGACCCACTATCTTGACCTGTCCTGGTCTCTAATTTTGGCGCAGGCAGTTTCAATCAGGACATTAGTTCCTCCATCATTTGCAGTTAAAAGTGCTAGTTCCTTTGAATCATTTGAAGTGTTGCAGTAGGGTCCACAGGACAAAATGTTCTAGGCTGGCTGATATGTGAAGAGCGACTGATTGACGTTTTTACTTTCACTTACCATATATAGTAAGGGGAAGTATTGCGATCGTGAAAATTTTCGAATTCCATTTTTCAACGGAAATACACGTTTTAGGGTCCCCTGAGTCCAAATAACCAAGTCCCGCAAAAAACGTTTTTCATCAATATGAGCTTACCAGATGAGGCACTTTATACCATACATTTTGCACCTTTTTTCGATTTTCTCAAAAACGGTTCCGACGATTTTAATTAAACTCGCTATATCGATGTAAAATATGGGCTTTAATATCATGTAGGTTTTATTCTGATTAAAATGGTCTGACAGCGCTGAAATGCCGATATTTTAAATTTTCTTCCCCTAAAGTACCTTTAATTTTGTAGATTCAATAAAAATAACTATATTGCCTTGTTAACGCTGATGAAAAACAGGTAAATATATAAATTGAATATATTCGATACTCAACCAAAGGAGAGAACAGAAAAAAATATTTTTTTAATGCGATTTTTCGTTTTTGAACATAAGAGCAGTTATATACATGTATGATATACCGTTGGAAAGCTAAAGATTTTAGGAAAAATATTATCTCATACATAAGCTTTTAAAAGTTAATAGAGAGTGATGAAGAGACGATAAAAATAACTGATTATTTTAGATAAAAATATAATAGATTTGTTAATAAAACACACGTTTCTATAGAAATACCATTTGATTAATTCTTTAATGGTTTCACTCATTTTTATCTCTTACTGTACTTGAAAATTCTTTAATCGATTTTAAAAACGGAGGTAAGTGAAAGTCGTGTGTTGCCCGCACCAGATTTTTTCGTTAGTGACCTGCTTAGAATGAAAGGTGAGATGGTTTGATGGCGAAAAATGTAGCAGTGTGTGATTTTTCCTACCAAAGGATCGGCAGGAATTGCGGTAGGGGGCAGCCTTTTTCTGAGTGACCAGATGATAAACAATTTAAGCATCGATTAAGTGCCTTGACTTCTTCATATCTTTGTGGTTGACTTAAAGTCCTGAATCGGGGGCGTTCATAAATGCAATGGTTTTATTGGCGTTTTAAACATTCAACAGTAGAAAGCTTAAGACGCGTCTTGGTAAACAGGAGATCGTGAGTTCGTATCGCGCCGGTGCCTCCAAATTTGTCCTAGTTGAAAACCAAATAAACTTCTAAATCAATCACAAACAAAAGAGTACTTATAGTAAGTGTGTAATCTTCTTGGCGACGATAGTGAAAGCGATGTTGATGGCGACAGCGACTCCAGCGACCAATCTCTCCCGTAACTCTCAGCGCACTGCTCCGAGCGATCACTAATCCTATTTTAGTAAACACAGTTCCCTTGCGTCTTAATTTAATATTAACGAAATATATACAAGATAAATTAATGTTGTAAATTAGTATTTTCTGTTCACGCCATATGTTATGGCCTGATGAGGTTTAATAACTGTTTCATGGAAAAAAAAAAAGAAAACTATAATTTTTATGATATTTATCAATAGATAATTTTGTACTAATAATTTTTATTTTTTTATCTGTTTTTAAAAATAGTTATTTTAAATATATTTAAAATTTTGGAATAGAAGAGAAAGAAAAAGAAGACGATCGTACTTCAATTGTTTTTATTACCGCCTAGTGGCGGGGGGTCTTGAGCTAGGGTCTAAAGGGTAGATGGGCCATATAGACCCGAGTCTGCTCTCATACTCTGTACGTTTGCAAACGAATTTCTTCATTTTCTCATCGTTCCCCTTGGAACTTGGAAAAGCTGCCCTAAGGTCATTTTCAACATACCTGAGAACTTCGTCTAAACCGCCCTGCGGTGATTTTCTACAATACTCAACTGGACTTTTCACGTGAATATAGCCTATCTATCAATGGAACATTTAATTTCTTAATTCTTATTCAAGAAACTATTTAATTTTGATAAATATTTTTTATATCTTTAAGCATTTAATTAAGTTTAGTTTGTTTCTCCTATTTTCTTCAATATTTTAATTAGGTTTATTTTGTTTCCTACATTTTCTTACAGCTGCTTAATCATATAATTAGGTTAATTTGTTTCTTATCTTTTCTTATATAAATTTATTAGGTTAATTTGTTCCTTATGTTGTTTATATGTATTTTAGTCAATTAAATGTATTGTGATTCATCGTTTGCTTTCATTATTTTTTTTATTTTTAAACCTATACAGTCCACTAATTTATTTCAATAGAACCACCCTCAATTTTGAGTTTCACTTGGAAGTACTGTTCTTTCACGGATAGCCCAGCGTATACATTTTCCATTCATCGCATTTGAATTTATTTAGTATTGTTTATTGTTTTTCTTTTTAGTTTACTGTATTATAAAAGCTCATAAAATTATTATCTATTCATTATATAGTTTAATTACTAGAAGGAATTAGTCCGGGTGGCGGTCGATAATTGAAACAATTAGGTAGTTTCAACCATTTATTTTTTGCCAAAGTTTCGACCCCCAATGTGGGTCATCATCAGGGCCCTGACTTAAACTATGCAGTTTAATGTAATGGCGTGGCAGTTTATTTAAAATTTCAACAATAAAAATGTATCCTATACCTCTAATTTTCTCACGTTTAAGTTCACATCTATTTTGGAAAATTCTTTAGGAAAATCATAGAAATATATGCACATATAATCCAATCCTTTGAGTATTCTAATTAAAGCTTCTTTTTTTTTTAAATATAACCTAAACTCTGTTCAAATAGACAGAAAATATATCATAAATACTTGTGTTAATGTTAGCTGATTTTAATTAAATAGTAGTTTCATCAAAAGACTTTAAATGGATATGGGATGGGTTTGAAGTTATATCAATTCAATTTACAACAGCCAAAGGGAGATCCCTTTCCATAGAAATTCTCCGTAAATAAACCAGTGAACTACTGAAATCCCTGTTTCAAAAATAATCCCTCTAATCTTGCAAAGATAGAGTTAGGTATTAAAAGTAATAAATTCACATGACTTGAAATCGAAAATTTTGTAATATCATTCAATTTTATTATTATTTAGTTAATTTATTTACAATATCAAAACATATTTATCCTGAAAACACAAAATAAAAACGCTGGGGTCATGTGTGGTGTAGTGGATAGCATGACAATCCTCTATCCTCTAGGTTGCAATTTCAACCCGGCAGATAGCTCTCGGTTGTTAAAATGGAATAATTATCCTTGGTTATATGCTGTCCTTCAGAAGTGACGTTTTCTCCGAGCGTTCAGATTATCCGAACTCCATATAATCCCTCGATTATCGTTCACTTAGGATGATCATTCCCTTATCCAAACCTATTAATCCGATAATCGATTAATCTGAATGATTGAAATAATCGAATGATTTCATAATCGTCATTCGATTATGCCAACCCCTACTAAATAATGCTGAGGTAACTTTGCTTGGAAATCGCCAATTAAAAATTATCTTCATAAACTCTTTTTCTGATATTTAAAAAATTAATTATTTTAAATTAAGTTAGTAATTATGCCCGTTTCCATGTAGATGTCTCGATGTATCGCTGCTAATTGAACGCACCTTAGCATCGTTTTAATATATCTTACAACATTAACTAGATGTAAATATCCAGTTTTTTTTTCGTTACCGAGAACCTCAGCCCTAAACACTAGTATAAAATACTGCTAAATGATCAGAATTATATTAGAAATGAAACTCTAACCCATGACATAGATTAGAGGCACCGGCGTATGTTGTGAATGGAATCGAGCCAAAATCAGCCTTGGTGAAATGTTCTAACCTCCCAGTTCATATAAACTTTCAGGAGGTGGAAATCTTTTCAATCTGAGGAAATGTTTTTTTTTTAACTTTATTTATCTAGGTTTATCAGAAATAGTCGTTTCGTTCGAAATAACATTTAAACCTCTGGCTAGAAAAGAGTGGTGATGTGCGTTGGTTTCTAAAGCATCGATTGATTCCGCCAGTCCCCTCTACGCATTATTAAATATGTTTTTTTTTTTTTTTGTTTTTTTCAGAACCTTAAACCAAATTATTTATTCAATTTGAAGGATAAGTGTCTCGTACCACCTATTTTAAAGCTAAGCCTATGCTTTAAAAAAACAGAAATACAATTTAATTGTGGTACTTTAGAGTGAATAGATACTTTAAACATAATGTGGTGGTTAAAATGTTACTTTAGAGTAAGAAGATATGAGGCGTTGGCTATCAAAACCAGCTCATTCCATTCTTTTTTGAAATCCACTTTTTCCCATATTTTGAAAGTTTGGAGGGTCCTTCATAACCTGACGAAGGATATAGCTCAAATCAAGCTCATTCCAACCCAAAAGTAGACGAAAATGTTTGCCTTCTGGATCAAATCCAGCTCATTCCAAGCTAGGCGGTTAAACCTACAATTAAAAAAAAAAAAAAAAAGCTTTAGCTTCAGAACTGTGGGCGTAAGAAGTTTTTCGTCTCTCCTGTAAAATTTTCAAAAATGGAATGAGCTGGTTTTGATAGCAAACGCCTCACATATAACATAATTATTATATTGTGCATAAATTAAGTATTGGGTTGATGCAAAATTAATGCAGGTTTTTAGTAGGTATTGTAAATACGCCATATCTTTACTTTAACCATATATATTTAATCAAAATAATTTCCATATGAATCAATGCACTTTTGCCAACGTTCAACATGCTTTCTTATTCCACCAGAAAAAAAATCCGAATCCCTGGACTCAATGAAATCACGAAAAGAATTTTCAATGTCGTCCTGGTTTTGAAAATTTTTCTCCCTCAAAAAGTTGTCCAGATGCCTGAAAAAGTGGAAGTCTGTAGGAGAGAGGTCAGGTGAATAAGGCGGATGTTGGAGAACTTCATAGCCCAACTCGTGCAGTCGTCGAAGCGTTGGTTGTGCAACGTGTGGTCTGGCGTTATCGTGGAGCAGGATCGGCCCCTTCCGATTCATCAATGCTGGGCAAAGACGTTGCAATTTTTGAGTTCCGAGTTCCGCCGCCATTTCTCGTGTGGTTTTGGTTGGGTCTTCTTCCACTTTTGACCTCAGCTGGTCGTTGTCCAGAGCAAGATGACGGCCCCAACCTTCCTTGTCTTCGAGGTCGAAATCTCCTCTGCGAAACTTCTGGAACCAACGCTGCACCGTGCACTCATTAATAGCCCCCTGACCCCACACTTCATTAATATTACGAGCCGTTTGCGCAGCGCTGCGCCCTAATTTAAATTCGTAAAAATAAATTTGACGAAAATCGCACTTTGACATTTTCGATTCAAGACCTTTGAACACACTGAACAAAACGATTTTACTAAACAAATTCATGGTGAAAGAGAGGGTATTAGATTAGGTTTGTTTTGGTATAATAATGATCAATGTTAGGATTAGCTTTGTTTACACAATTGGAATTAAGATATTGCAATAGAGGAAACCTGCATTAATTTTGCATCAACCCAATATATCATAATGGATATAAAGTACCCCATGTATAGAGTTTTTTCTAGTTTTAATATATACAGCCCAGAGACTTATTTGACATATAGAACCTCCAAGTTATTACAAATAGCCTATTCTATATCCTTCTCCACTGTGAAAAACGTATTGAAAAAAGAGAAAAATATTTAAGACCATTATTATCCGAACATAGTGATCAACAGAACATTGAAAATATTCTCCAAATCAACTGCCTACAAAAACTAAATACAATTTACATCTTTTTATTGTCAGTGTGCAGAACTCTAGACCCCTTAAATAGTGATGACCCACGCACCAATTAAGTGATATGATATAATTCCGTAGTCACATAATTGGAACAAAAGAAATAACTAATGCCACCAAATTAGTCCTTTATAAAACAATTTTCCTTCCCATCTTACTGTATGGAACAGATCATTGGACAGGCCGAAAGCAAGTTGTAAATAGAATGACGGCCTAGGAAATGAGATTCCTGCGAAGGATAGTAGGAGAAACAAGAAGGGACTGCGTCTGGAACGAAGTCATCATTGAGGAATAGAAAATGGGGGCACTAAAGGAGATAATAGAAGAACGCCAACTGCGCTGGTTTGGGCACGTTTGCAGGCTCTCAGAAGACAGGAGGGTGAAATGGTTCATGTAAGCCAAACCAATAGGAAAGAGAATGGTTGGCAGACCCAGAACTACGTATATGCAGTACCTGGAGGGAGTCGGAAGAAAGAGAGGCAAATCAGTCACCCAAATGAAAAATATGGCCATTCAAAGGGATGAGTGGAAGCGACGGACTGAGGCTGGTGCTCCACGCTGAAAGGCACTTAACAGCTAGTAAAAGAAGAAGAAGATATAATTTCGTTTTTTATCTTTGTTTATGATTATTTTCTTTTATTGTTTTTGATAAGATGAAAAATTCGATATTAATGTGTGTGCGGTAAAGTTGGCAATATATAACAAAATTTATATATACAAGATGTATATCTGTAACAAATAATCATATATTATATATATATAATGGATATAAAGTGATATTAATTGACGATTTAGCAATGGTTAAAAAGTCTACAATTATGCTGATTAAACTTAGTAATAATATATATAAAGTTATTTATAGTCAATTGTATCATAAATAGTTATTTGTTGATTTAAAAATAATGGATAATAAATTTTAGTCAAACCCTGATGATGAGGCTTTGCCTAGAATGTTTGGAAGCTTTTATGAGTTGTTATTAATTAATAAATGAATTAATGAATAAGATAACTTATTAATTTTTTTTATTTACTTTTTTTATCTGCTGATTAGAAACAGTTGGTTCTCACCAGCCTCAATCTTAACATAGAATAAATATTATTAGTATCTTGTTTAAAATTAAGTACGGGTTTATGAAAAAGAGTGAAACGAAATAGATTTGATGTTCACCGGTTCAATGATCTACGCTCGAACTACGAAATATTAACTCACTAAAAATATTAGCAGAACGGAAATATCTCTCCCTTATAAGGAAATCCCTTTTATCTTGTAACTACGGATCCCGTAGGCTTGCAATAATATTTTAAGCGGTATTAAAGAATTTCATCAATTTGAAGATCACCTAAAATCAGTGGAACGTGAATGCGAATTTAACTAGATTTTCCTCGTTTGATTTGAATTTTAGGTTACATTTGAAATATCTTGTAGAACAGCTTATTTTCTAAATTGATTATTTATTAAAAATACATTTCTGTATTTTGGGTTATATTTGACAAAATCGTAGGTGTTACTTTAAAGTAATTACAAAAGTAAGTACTCAAAGTAATTATTCTGTGGGTATAAATTCAATTTATAAGGTCTCTTTGAAAAGTGTCTTTCTTAGAATTGTTAAACTATACGTGTATAAATCAGCTAAAAAAAAAAAAAATCTATTTAACAGAAATTGAGAATAGCTCCAACTAAATTATATTAACTATAAAGAATGATTATTTAACTATAAGTAATACAGTTGGCATATTATCCTCGTATACAGTCAGTTACAGAACTTTTAATTTTTATACCATAATTACCATTTAGATAATAAATAGGAAACAAAAAAAATAACTTTGCATTTAATGAAATATATCATATTGGGAAGTATTGTGATGTGGAAAATTTTCTTTTTAAAATAATCATAAAATATAATTTTATTTTGTTGAGGACTTTACTCGACTTTACGACTGTTGAAATTATAGTAGGTAGAAATAATCGGGAAAGAATAATCAGTCGCATTTTTTAATTTTGCCAAAGATTCGGCAAGTTTACGCTTGACCTGGCACAATAATGATCTGATGATAGCTCACAAGTTTGATTCGAAACGTTATTAAAAAAAATCTGGTGCGGGCAACACACGACTTTCACTCACGTTCGTTTTTAAAATCAATTAAAGAATTTTCAAATACAGTAAAAGATAAAAATAAGTGAAACCATTTAAGAATAAATTAAATGGAATTTCTATAGAAATATGTGTTTTATCAAAAAATCTATTATATTATTATCTAAATTATCAGTTAGTTTTATCGGATTTTTCACCACTCTCTATTAACTTTTAAAAGCTTGTGTATGAGATAATATTTTTTCTAAAATCTTTAGCTTTCAAACGGTATATCATACATGTATATTACTGTTATTATGTTCAAAAACAAAAAATTGCATAAAAAAATATGTTTTCAGTTTTCTCCTTTAGTTGTTTTTCGAATTCGCACAACTTACATATTTAGCTGTTATTTATCAATGCTAATAAGATAATATGGTTGTTTTTATACAATTTACAAAATGAAAGGTACTTTAGAGGAAGAAAATTTAAAATATCGGATTAAGCTCAATTTAATCAGAATAAACGTGCAACTTAAGCTATTACATTTTACATTGATATAGCGAGTTTAATCAAAATCGTCGGAACTGTTTTTGTGAAAATCAAAAAAAGATGCAAAATGCATGGTATAAAGTGGCTCTTCTGGTAAGCTGATATTGATGAAAAAGGTGTTGTAATTTGTCTTAAATATGAAATTTCAGTTTCATATGACTTTTCGTTTCCGCCCGGGAGTTACCACACACACACACAGACCTTTTTGCGGGACTTGGTTATTTGGACTCAGGGGACCCTAAAACGTGTATTTCCGTTGAAAACTGGAATTCGAAAATTTTCAGGATCGCAATACTTTCCCTTACTATATAAGTATAGTAACTGTGTCAGATGTTTTTTGTTTTATATAACGTTTTTCTAATTGTATTTCTCTGATAAATTCATAGACCGAACACCTAGGTTAACTGTCTTGCAAAGAAGTGATTTAGTAAATATTTGATTTACCTCACACCTAACCTGGATTTTCTGCACGTTCTTCGTGGCATAGATTGTCTTAAAGATTGACAGTAAGGACCTCAATATTAGAGCAAGAGCTGTTAATAAAGTGGAGCAAGCAATCTATTAGCAAGCCGATTGTGGCAATATGTCAAGGCTGTCAGCCTGGAGTCTATCAGCCCTCCTCTTCTCCAGCTGTCTTGTCCAGGCTTCCTTCATATTTATAGGCTCATTTCTCCATCGAAAAAATATATTTTATTAGGCATTCACCTATCTAAGAGCTCCTCTGTTTATTATTCCATTTCTTGACATCATTCTTTCCGATTTAGCATATACGAAAACAGGGAATTTAGAAATCTCATTGAGGAAATTTAATAATTTTAATTTAATTACCCTAATACCTCCTGGATATACATATTATTTTTTCTTTATAATTCTTCGAAAATTCTTCCGACGATCCTTAACGGATATGAAACGTGGCCACTTACTTTGAAGAATGAACAGCGGCTTAAGGTTTTCGAAAAAAAGGTGCTTCGTAAAATATTTGGTCCGAAGAGAGATGAAGCCACTGGGGAGTTTAGAAGGTTGCACAACGCGGAATTGCGGAGCTTATACCCTGTGAATATAATTGAGTTCATAGCATCGCAGAGACTCAAATGGCCGCGTAAAGTTGTTGGGCTTGGAGAGGAACGGATTCCGAGAAAATTGGTATACGCTGAACCGACTGGTAGGCGTCAGAAAGGTAGATTGAAGCGTCGATGGGAGGATTGCATTAAGGCTGATCTTGGGGGCATGGGCTTGAACGGTGATCATTGGACGAACCTGTGTAAGCGCAATTTGGCGCTATCGGCATCGAACCTTCCGGTTCGGTAAGCCTATTATTACTATAAAAGAAATAAGAAATAATTTTAAGTTTAACGACATTATATTATTATTTTAGATGGATTTAACTAATATTTGTAAATAATATATTTTAAATTTTTGTGTTATTAAAATCTGTAATGTATATAACTTATATAACAGTATTAGAAACGTTTATGTGAAAATTTTCTTCTGTTTATTTATTTTTATTTTAATCTCAAATTTATTCTGGCACCCAGGATTGCTTTACAAACTCCGCAATTTCCTTCCCCCTACATACTTCCTTATCATCAAGTCCTACCTCACTGACAGAGTTAACTTCAAAGTTAATCATAATAATTCCTATTTCCATAATCCATTTTTAGTCAGTTTGCTGGTGTCCCTCAAGGCAGTATCCTAGGACCTATTCTTTTCACAGTTTATACAGCTGATATCCCTTCCCATTCTAACACTTTCCTTTCCCACGCTCATGACACTTGTGTGTTATCAGTCAATACTGACCCAACTATTGCCTCTTAAACTTTCCAATCCCACATCAAAGACCTCGAAGTATGGTGTCAGAACTGGATAATTTAAGTAAATTCCAACAAATCCAACCAAATTACCTCTACCCTTCGTCGTAAACCTATGACATCTTGCCCTACTCTCTCCTTCAATAATACTCATCTTGTCCCGGTTGAACAGATCCGATATCTAGAACTGCACCTCGACAAACGTCTCACTTGGAACCCTCATACAAGACTGAAACGACAAGAAAATGCTCGACGTCTTCGACTAGTTCAACACTTACTAGACAAACGTTCTAATCTTCCACTTAACTACAAAAGACTCATCTACATGACTATCATAAAAACGATATGGACTTACGGAGTAGAGCTTCGGGGCTCTACTCAACCATCGAATTTTTCCCGTATCCAATCACTACAATCCAAAATCCTTCGTAAAATCCTCAAAGCTCCTTACTTTGTCACGAATACACTAATCCATAAACACCAGGTACCAGGTATCAATACTTTAATGACAAACTCCACTCTCACTCTCACCAACTAGTTTCAATCCTTTCTTCCTCCTCAATTCGGATAATCCTCCGAGGCGCCTGAAAAGGAAATGGCCCCGGGACCTTTTAGTTTAGAATATTTTTTTTTAGAGTGCTTCCAATGGGAAGCTTCTCTGCATGTATATCATGTCATCGTATTATATAACTATCACATTTGCTTGATGTATTTTTTTTTTGTTAATACAGCCGCAATAACCAATAAAATGTTTTAAAAATAAAATCTCAAATTTGATGGTTTTTTTTTTTTTGATGATGTTGTAACCTTTAAATAGTATTAATATTATGAATATATGTATAGTGAGTACTGATGTAAAAGACCTGATTCAAGGTTTAATATAAATGTATGTGCAATTCCTGTTCATTGTAAGAGAGGACCAGTCTGGTCCTAAATGTACAAGTAACAGGTCAATAAGAAACTTTATTTTGTTCTATTCCAAACAAATTAATCTCTGCTAGGCGTACGTCATGACTATTTTTATCCAGTCCGATATGAATTAATAAATAATAATAATAATAGGCTTACCGAACCCGAAGGTTCGATGCCGATACCACCATATTCCGTCTACACAGAATAGTCCAATGTTCTTCGTTCAAGCCCAATCCCCCAAGATCAGCCTTAACGCAATCCTCCCATCGACGCTTCGGTCTACCTTTCGGACGCCTACCAGTCGGATCAGCAAATACCAACTTTCTCGGAATCCGTTCCTCACCGAGCCCAACAATTTTACTCGCCCATTTGGGTCTCCGCGACGCTATCAACTCAATTATATTCACAGGATACAAGTTCCGGAATTCCGCGTTTTGCAACCTTCTAAACTCCCCAGTGGCCTCATCTCTCTTCGGACCAAATATTTTGCGCAGTAGCTTATTTTCGAAAACCTTAAGCCGTTGTTCATCCTTCAAAGTAAGCGGCCACGTTTCACATCCGTAAAGAACCGTTGGAAGAATAATAGTTTTATAAATTCTAACCTTTAAGTTTTTTTATAGAAGCCGTGAGCTAAGTAACTTAGCAACTGAATAATAACACGCATTTCCCACCTTTAACCGGAACTTTGTTTCTTCCTGGATTTCATTTTTTCTTGCTATCATTGAACCTAAATACTTGAATTTCTCTACGTGTTCAAAAGTATGCCCTGATATATCAATATCACCAAGATCGACACCGTTTCTGCTACTAATCATATATTTCGTCTTATCGGTATTTAATTCGAGTCTTATTTCTTTACCGGTTTTTATTAACACACTTGTATTTAGTTGTATTGTTTCCGTGTCTTCACCTAGCAGTACCAAATCATCGGCATACTTCAAAACCGGAATCTTGTATTATATACCGGAATATTGAATATGGGTATTTAAGCCCTTCTCGATACACATCACCTTTTCTATGACATATTCTAAAGCTATATTAAACAAACCAGGTGAAAGGAAGTCACCTTGTTTCAAACCCGATCGCATATGAATTAATTGCTATTCAAATATCTTCTATTTTGATTACTAACAATTCTTCGTGAAATAGGAGAACATACTTCCCTGAGTAATACAGCTACTCTTCGCCATGGAGTACAGTCAAATGAACTAATACCTATATCAGTTCAGATTATGACGTTTCTCAGATTGAATTTGAGCTTTAAATCAGCTATTCCTCTTTTCTTCTATTAAAATATTCAGTTTTAATCTAATCAGAAGTTTATGACATTAAGCGAGTAATGGAGTTTATAAATTTCTGAAGATAGGATGTATTATTCAAAAGCTTCCTTTGTTCAAGGCTAGAGGCTTGTTTAGTTTTAGCTTAGCAAGAATTTAGACTCGGATTCCGCACAACCTGATCTTTCATTGTCTCCTCTGGTGGGAAGTTATCGCGTATTATGTGAAGAGGTAGTACACCCGCTCTCTCAATTACTAAAACAGTTTCCAACTCGCCTTTATTAATAGAGCAAGTTACAGCGAGGACTATTTCTGTAGGATAGTGACTGGCAAGAGGTTGGGATATTAAAATAGACAGGTCGCTAGCCTCACCCTGACCCATTCGCCTAGTTAACTTTAATAATACCCAGTGTTGTCTACGCCTTGGCCAGGTTAGTGTATCTTCGTAGATGATGTTTGGGTTCTCTCTAAGTGCAATGGCAAATATAACTGTTTGATATATCTCCTACATGCCTTTTTGAACTATTGGATAAAAAAAAAAAAACATTAGAGTTTTCTGTGTATTCCTCTCTCAATATGTCGAGATTCGTAGCGCAACCAGCGGAGAGACCTGTCCAAAGACGCCTTTCAGCTTTCCGGAAAAAAGTAACTTGTTTAAGTTATTTCAATTAATTGAATACTTATTAAAACACTTGTCCATGCGTTCTCCTTCTTACTGCATTGAGACTCATTCCATTTTAAAATTCATTAACAATTGAGACGTTGAATTCCAAAAGGTACTATATCCTTTCAAGGAAATTTTACAGGATGCGCGAAAATCTCTCATTACTATATTATTAAACAAACTTATTTGATTTTTTTTCTAATTAGAATCTATAGTTTTAATTTACTATATTACTAACACCATGGAATGAAATGTTTTAGTATGATTTGGGACGAAAATAAATGAGTTTTTAAAGGACTTGAGTGTTCATCACATAAAATCAAATACAAGATTTCGGTAAAACTAAATAATTAGAATACAAATATGTCAAAATATCACTTTCGTAAAAAATGTCCTTTAGTACCATTTGGAAATCAACGTCTCAATTGTTAGGCAATATATTTAAATTTTCAAAATTTTAGTCAAGATCTTTATATAAGAGTTTTATTTAACATAAAGATGGTTTCCTTAAATAACTGTCAATAGTTAAAATGGAAAAGCAAAAAAAAAAATCTGGTGCGGGCAACACACGACATTCACTTACCTCAGTTTTCTTTTTTATTTATTTATTTATTCAACGTCACTTTATGTCACTATGGCTAATCGGACGAAGCTACAGTGAGAGTCCTAAATTTTGCCTATCCAGGTTTTTTAGGATAGGGATCTTTAACGAGTACCTGACATCGCACAGGCTCGGGACCACCTTTTAACGTCCCCTCCGAAGGACGGCGTAACTAAGGATTTTTACTCCCATTAAAAAAGCTCAGTTTTCAAAATCGATTAATGAATTTTCAAGTACAGTAAGAGATAAAAATGAGTGAAACCATTAAAGAATTAATTAATTGGAATTTCTATAGAAACAAATGTTTTATTTTAAAAAAATCTTAAATAAACAGTTAGTTTTATCGGCTTTTCATCACTCTCTATTAACTTTAAAAAGCTTGTGTATAAGATAATATACTTTTTCAGTTTTCTCCTTTAGTTGTTATTCAAATTCGCACAACTTACATATTTAGCTGTTATTTATCAATGCTGACAAGGTAATGTGGTTATTTTTATAGAATCTACAAAATTAAAGGTACTTCAGAGGAAGATATCGGCATTTAAGCCCTGTCAGACTATTTTAATCAGAATGAAACCTACATGATGTTAAATCCTATTCAATTTTGCAATGATATAGCAAGTTTAATCAAAATCGTCGGAACAGTTTTTGAGAAAATCTAAAAAAAGTGCAAAATGCATGTTATAAAGTGACTCTTCTGGTAAGCTCATTTTGATGAGAAAGGTTTTGTAACGTCTCGGGCGTATATTTGTCTTAAATATGAAATTTCAGTTTTATAGGATTTTTCGTTTCCGCGCGGGAGTTACAACACACACACACACACACATACACACAGACCTTTTTGCGGGACTTGGTCATTCAGACTCAGGAGACCCTAAAACGTGTATTTCCGTTGAAAACTGGAATTCAAAAATTTTCACGATCGCAATACTTTCCCTTACTATATATAATAAGTGAAAGTAAAAAAAAACTAACTGAATTCTCTGATGATTTTTGTATCCAAAAACGTACCTCATATGTCACTGATAATAGTTTTTTCATTGTTAAAACTGAACCGGTCTGGTTTAATGTTGTTTTTTTTTAAACTTGATATTTGCCTCAGATTTCTTTGTATCACCATAGCCAAAAAATGTAGTTAGACTTTATTGACAATAAATATGTAATAAATCTGACAAAACTTGTCTAAACTTCAAGTTTCATAGGAGTTTTCGTTTCCGCCCGGGAGTTACCACACACACCCAGACCTTTTTGCGGGACTTGGTCATTCAGACTCAGGAGACCCTAAAACGTGTATTTATGTCGAAAACTGTAATTTGAAAATGTTACGATCGCAATACTTTCCCGTACTATATATGTATATTTCATATATAGGTAAGTGAAAGTAAAAAAGAAGTTTTAAAAACCTGGAAATCTCATAATTATTATTTATTATTCTGGAATATTTGGAAAGTCCACTATACTTTTTTTTTAAATTAAGCACCACGCTTAGCTCTAGTGGCAAAGAAAGATTTAATGTGCTCTCTTGAGACACTGAATACCCCTTGACCTAATGGAGAAAGGATTCGATTGCAATCAAGTTGATTCTCTTTCCAAACACTTTAATATAAAGCGCACTTAAAGATAAGTACCACTTGAAGGCTGGGTATATATAACACTAGTCCTAAAATAACCTCTGTCGTCCAAAACAAACACTAGTCACTAAAATGTTACAGTATTTATTTTTTAAATTAAAATAAAAAAAATGTTTAAAACTAATTGAAAAAACTTATAGCTTAGTGGTTTACTAGTGGATCCGTAATCCTTAGGCAATTATTTATCACTGTTGATGTATAGTGTCACTTATTTTCCATCACTTTTACAATTGTTGTGTGGTGTATGGCGGCCTCCAGGCTGTGCTTGAAGACAGACTAAAGCGCATTATGAACATTTTCTTAAGATTTGTCTTCGGCACTTCAAGGAGTTCTCATGTTACCCAATTAAACGGTGAATTAAAGTGGCTCCTCCCCTCAACCCGCAGACAATACTTTCTTGGATCATACCTCTACCAAGCTATCAATTCCCAACATCCTTCCTACATCTACAGTCTCCTTTATTTAAATCCTTAATCCACTCACTTGAAACTAGATCGCGACATTCTGACCTTTACCATCCTACCCACAGAACCAAAACCTTTGATCGTTCCTTCATTATTCGCTCTACCGCACACTGGAATTCTCCACCAATCCATATCCGCCATGCTGCCTCTTTATCCTCATTCAAATCCCAACTTTTCCTATACCTTCTGTCATCCTAAATAGACGATCAGAAATGTGATAAGTCAATTCTATCTATATAATAAAAATCTACATTGAATGAATGAAGATTACTGTTTACCACTCAAATTTTAATTTGATTTTGCTTAAATACAATATAATATTTTCAGAAGATGAAATTTAGAAGATATATATTTTTTATTAATTTCTTTGTTATATTTTATCTTTAGTATTTTTCCACATTGTAATTTTAAATAATCGTAGTAAATAATAATTAATCATGTTTTTTTGTCTGTTGGCCAGACATATTATATATTCCAATTGTACATAACTGTTATTCTTAGGGGACCTAGTCGCAGAATAATTTTTTTTTCTATTTTATTCTCCCTTTATACAGCTGACATTCCACTCCATCCTCATACTGTCCTCAATACTTATGCTGATGACACGTGTGTCTTATCCGTCCATAATGATCCTTCTACTACATCCCAATCCCTTCAGTCCCACATCACAGCCATTGAAGAATGGTGTCAAAATCGGAGGATTAAAATAAACCCCAACAAATCCCACCAAATCACCTTTACCCTTCGCCGCAAACCGATGAGTTCCTTTAATAACATAACCCTTACTCCTGTTGAGGAAATCCGATCTTGACAAGCGCCTTACTTGGAATCCTCACACAAAACTGAAACGACAAGAAACTGCTCGAAGATATCGATTACTACAACACTTACTAGACAAACGTTCAAAACTTCCTGTATATTACTAAAGACTCATTTACATCACTATTATCAGATCTATTTGGACATATGGAATCCAGCTTTGGGTCTCTACGAAACCATCTAATTCCTCCCGCATCCAGTCCCTACAATCCAAAATCCTTCGCAAAATCCTGAATGCCCCTTATTTTGTTACAAATCAACTCATTCATAATGACCTTAACATCCAATTTGTTGCAGACATAGCCCGTGATAGATACTCCTCTTTTCATTCTAAACTCCCTGTCCATACAAATCCACTTGTCCGTAATTTATCTTCCTCAGATATCCCTGATAACCCTCCAAGGCGACTAAAAAGAAGGTGGCCTCGGAACCTATTGAGCTAAAATAGTGGGTAGTTCTTTCTCAAGACATTTTCATGAATTTTTTTTTCCACTCCTCATATTTACTTATTGTGTTCTTTAATAAAGTTGTAAATTATTATAAATAAATAAAAATAAAACATATAAAATATTTTATTCTATAGTTTCTTAAATATTTATTTTTAATTGATGTGAATATTTCGTAGTGAAGTAATCAGAAATATTGCAAGATACCGCCTTGTTTATTTATTATTTTATTTATTTATTTTGTATTAATTAAAAAAAGAGAATCAATAAATAAATCCCATTTTCCATATTTCCCACCATTCCTAAGATTCAATTATATTTCTCTCTATAGATCCTTTGCTACGAAATCCAAACCCTCATTTTTCTTAGATCTCATCTCATATATATTTCATTATATTATTTTTATTTATCCTTAGAATATTATGTTTTTTATGTGGCCATTCTCAGCGATCCTATAGTAGAACTTAACCTTAGATATCGCTGTACAATTCAAAACATCCCCGCTTCAACTGGGCTGGCACTGGGCTCTTATCCTTCCCCATTGAATCTATTCTAAGGTTTTATCTCAGTATTTATTTTTGGCTGAGTAATCGAATTTAAAGATCTCTGCAACAAAAACTGTCACACTGTTAAAATGTCAGTTAAACAATATTCGGTTTAAGTTTAAGCATGGTATTAATTATAAGAAAAAAGTATTTTAACTTCATATATAATAAACTATTTGTATATAATAATTATTATTAATGGGAAAATATATTTTGTGTTTCAGGTATGGTTTTCGCAAGGGAGGGAAGTCATGAAAACGTATGGGATGGTAACTAAAAGTGTGTATGTCTGTTATTATTTTTTTACTATGTTTACATATGTCTTAATTGTTTTATTTATATATTTTAAATAATTTCATAATGAGTTTGAAAAAAAAAAATTTGGGTTTCATTTACTTCCGAAGATGAGCCCTGTGCAATATATTTTACATATACAAATTTTACCCGGGAAAAAAACTTATTTATATTACTCAATTATTGTCAAGATCCGTTCAATTTTTAAGATAGCAAATAATTAATATTTTCCATTGTTGTTTATTTATTCACCTTAAATTAGCATAAATGTGGGAAAACGGACGGTGCTTAAGAGGGAGTCCTAAATTTTGGCTATCCTGGTTTAATTATGGTATGAATTTTTAACGAATACCTGACATCGCACAGGGTCCGGAACGCCATTTTACGTGTGTGTGTGTGTGTGTGTGTGTGTAAGTCCTATGAAACTGAAATTTCATATTTAAGACAACTATACGCCCGAGATGTTACAAACACTTTTCATCAAAATCGGCTAACCAGAAGAGTCACTTTAAACCATGCGTATTGTACCTTTTTTCGATTCTCTCAAAAACGGTAGCGACGATTATGATTAAACTCGCTATATCAATGCAAAATTTAATAGGATTTAACATCATTTAGGTTTTATTCTGATTAAAATAGTCTGACAGAGCTTAAATGCAGCTATTTTGAATTTTCTTCCTCTTAAGTACCTTTATTTTTGTTGATTCTATAAAACTAACTTTATTTTCTTGTTGCCACTGATAAAAAACAAGTTGAACGAATTTGAAAAGCAATTAAAGGAGAAAACTGAAAAAATATTTTTTTAATGCAATTTTTTGTTTTTGAACATAAAAACAGTAATATATGTATGATACACCGTTGGAAAGCTAAAGATTTTAGAAAAAAATATTAAGCATTCACAAGCTTTTAAAAGTTGATAGAGAGTGATAAAAAGTCAATAAAACTAAGCGATTATTTTTGATAATAATACAATCGATTTTTAATACAACACATGTTTCTATAGAAAATACATTTAATTAATTATTTAATGGTTCTACTGATTTTTATCTCTTACTGTATTTGAAAATTCTTTTATCGATTTTAAAAAAGTGAAAGCCGTGTGTTGCCCGCACCAGATTTTTTCTTGATGAAAATGTATAAAGGTTATTCCTATCAAAATTAATTTTAATAAACATTTATTGTTATGAAATTTTTACAAAGATTTGGTAATGTGAATATAATACGTTATAAAATACTATTAAGTTTTAGTTTCATCTGTAACTTCAGCTAACCCAATTAAAATGTAATGTTTAAATTGAACTTTTTCACGATTAATTTATTACAGATTTACTTTTCTATGACTAAAATGCAGAAAAATTAGTAAAATCCCTTTTAACTTTTAACTTACTCATCATTCCAACGGTTTTGTGAGTTACTTAATTTCTTTATCTTGATTAAGACTAGAAACATAAACAGATTATAATTCATGAAAACGAAGCCTAGAAGAAGTATGGAGTGAAGTGTTATGTATTGGTGAGTAAGAGCGGGTAGGAAATGATGCTGAGAGAGAATTAAGGCTTTGGGAGATTAGCCTGCCACTAATGGCTTACTTTCAAAGGTTCTCAGCCAAAAAGGTCTCTCGCTAATACACCCCCCGTTTTTTTCACCAACCCTCCATTGTAAGTCATCCCCTAGGATTCACCACGTCATTTTTTCAATTTCGTTTTTAGTATTTTACGCCTAATGAGGAAGTATTATTTTTGTAAGTAGAGCAACCTGCATATATTGATTTTTCTTTTGCGTTAAAGACCTTTCAGAGCACATATCATCTAATATATATATATATATATATATATATATATATATATATATATATATATATATATATATATATATATATATATATATTTTATATACATATACATATAAATCTCGAGTACCGGTGTTAGAGGTCGTACTCCTCTGAAACTGCTGGACCGATGTTTGTGTTTATTTAGTAGGTATAACACAATTGTTTGTATGATGTAAATATATGTCTTACATCCTTATATCATTTATTTATATTTATTTCTATTGATACGTTGATTTCCAAAAGGTACTATATCCACTTTGGAAAATTTTACAGGAAACGCAAAAATATGTCATTTATTTATTATTAGACCAATTTATGTGATTCTTTTTTATTGAAATAAAAAGTTGCCAACTCACTTTCCCAAATTATTGCACTTTTCCGATAATTTTAAACAATATAATACTGATATAGTACTTTTTGGAACGAAACATGGATATAGTACTTTTTGGAAAGAATTTAAATGGATTAAGTACTTTTTGGAAGAATACAACGCGAGATGAGTTGGTAACAGTCACTATAACCTTCCTGATACATTACCGATAACTAACGTCTTTATATAGTTAATTACTAAGTTATGTATATTTCCTTTTTCTCCCTCTGAGAAATATCTTTCTTTGTTTGTTAATTGCATTGATTATATATTATTCATAAAGAAAGTGAATATTAAAAGGACAATTTATCTATTTATGGCACAATAATAAGAAAGTATGTAATTATGATGTTTGTTTTGAACTTGTATTTACTATTTGTGTGAATTTAGCATATATAACGATATTACTAATGACGTGTAAACAATATTTAACCATAGATACTGATAAATAATAACTTTTCAGCTTATATTTTGTATTAAAAAATCGACTACTAAGTTAGATCAGGCACAGATTTTCTTCACCTATTTAGCAAGTTCGTGGAATGCTAATTCCAACTATTTGCTGCAACAAATACTATTATTCTATTAAAATGTGAGATTCTAAAAAATTTAAACCAAATTTATGTTGCTGCAAGCAGAAATACTATGAAAAAACTTAATTTAATTGACAACGTAAAATAACCAAGGCGACGCAACTAAGTTGTTTCGAATAGCCTAAAAACTGATTATTAGGTTAAAAACCAGTGATTCAAGACGTGCTAATTGAACCAATAAAGATAATAAAATGATGAAAACAATAAATTAATGGTGATATATTACGGGATTAGGTGCTTCTGCCCTAAGTAGAAAATATATTACATTTTGGAAGGAAATGAAAGGAAAGGTTATATCTGTTTACATAGGATATAGTACGTTTTGGAACGAGACACGGATATAGTACCTTTTGGAATGACATAAAATGTGGATTTAGTACCTTTTGGAATGAAATGCAATTTTTAAATACTTAAATACTAAAAGGATTTTTATGTTTTTTAGATAAAATTTGATGACGGATTTAGATAAAACTAAACCATTAGAATACAAATATGTGAAAATATCAAATTTGAAAATAATGTCCTTTAGTACCTTTTGGAAATCAACGTCTTAATTATAGGTTGTTGTTGTTTTTATATATATATATATATATATATATATATATATATATATATATATATATATATATATATATATATATATATTATATTTTATGTAATTTGACTTTATCATTGTTTTCTGTATATATTGTGTGAATGTGGTCACATATCACCATTACTAATGTTCATTTAGAAACAAATTGTAATATATCTCAATAAATAAATATAAAGTTAAAAAAAAAAAAAAAAAAAAAAAAAAAAAAAAAAAAAAAAAAGGAGGTATAAGTATCGTTGCTAAACTATATTTTATACTGCTAGGTGATTCAGATGTTTTTACTTTCACTGACTATACATAGTAAGGGGAAGTTTTGCGATCGTGAAAATTTTCGAATTCCAGTTTTCGACGAGTCCAAATAACCAAGTCCCGCAAAAAGGTCTGTGTGTGTGTGGTAACTCCCGGGCGGAAACGGTAAGTCCTATGAAACTGAAATTTCATATTTAAGACAACTATACGCCCGAGACGTGACAAAACTTTTTTCATCAAAATGAGTCTACCAGAAGAGGCACTTTATATCATGCATTTTTCACCTTTTTTCGATTTTCTCAAAAACGGTTCCGACGATTTTGATTAAACTCGCTATATCGATGTAAAATTTAATGGGCTTTAATATCATGTAGGTTTTATTAAGATAAAAATGGTCTGACAGGGCTTAAATACCGATATTTTAAATTTTCTTCCCCTAAAGTACCTTTAATTTTGTAGATTCAATAATAATTTCTAGATTATCTTGTTAACGCTGATGAAAAACAGGTAAATATATAAATTGAATAAATTCGATAGCCAATTAAAGGAGAAAACATAAAAAATATTTTTTTAATGCAATTTTTCGTTTTTGAACATAAGAGCAGTAATATACATGTATGATATACCGTTGGAAAGCTAAAGATTTTAGAAAAAAATATCATCTCATACACAAGCTATTAGAAGTTAATGAAGAGTGATGAAAAGAAGATAAAACTAACTGATTATTTAAGATAATATAATAGATTTTTTAATAAAACACATGTTTCTATATAAATTCAATTTGATTAATTCCTTAATAATTTCACGTATTTTTATCTCTAACTGTATTTGAAAATTCTTTCATTGATTTTAAAAATGGAGCTAAGTGAAAGTCGTGTGTTGCCCGCACCAGATTTTTATTCATGAAAAGGTTTTTTTTTAAATATACTTTTATTATTTGGCTTAAAAAATACCTATAACCCTAAATTGTCACCCTATTTACCCCATCCTTCCATTTTTTATTGCGATTTTAGTATTTTTGTATAAAAAATAGCACTTAAATATGAGGAATCTCAGTTGAAACTATTGCATAAAAGCACCTTAACTAATACTTTTTTTGTATATGTAAACATTATTTTATAAATACAGAGAGGGTTTAATTGAAATATTGAAAAACGATACAAACTTAGTTTATAACCCTATATTATTCCAAGGGCTAGTCCCAGAATAAATAATTAAATTATTATTATTATCATTAAATACAACCATCGAAACTAAATAAGATATGAAAATTTAAATTATAATTTATGAAATCAATTGATATATTTTAAAATAATAGAATAGAACTATCTGAAATAAATTACTGAAAAGGTTAAACTTGACAAACATTTATATTTAACAACTGTCTGTTTTAAATATTTATTTCACATTTGATGACAATGCTCACTTGTAAACTTTACTTACGAACTCATCTGCATTACGGTCTCTTGCTTATTTATTATTTCTTGCCCGCAGTGGTCTCTCTCAGTCACGTAGGCTTTAGTCCATAAAAATTAAACAGAAACAGTATTTAGTGGCTTAAAAAAAATATTTCAAGATGGTGACAGTAATGATGCCTTAATGGTCGCTTTTTATGAGGTGTCAGTTTATGTTGGAAAATAATGGGATTTCAAATTAAATTTTATGACCAAAACTAGTGAAAAAAAACAACATAAATACTGTTATAAAAACATGAATGAAAAAAACAACGCCTTATTGGTTCGTTTTAAATTTATTCTTTCTTAAAAGAACATATGATTTCTTTTTTCCGAACATAAGAATATTAATATAGCTGTATAGCACCGTTGGATAGCTAAAAATTAAAAAAAAAAATTGTAATTTATATTGTGTAGGTTTTTTTACTTTCACTTACTATACATAGTTTTTTAATATATAAGGTTTTCAACCACTAGGGTTATTTTAGGCCTAAATTAATAATACAAATACAATAATTTAAGTAAAATACAAAAAAAGTCTAGATAATTACCTATCGGAAAAGAATAAAATAAAAATATTAAAACTCAACAACATGAACATATATATATATATATATATATATATTTTTTTTTTTTTTTTTTTTTTTTTTTTTTGGGGGGGGGGGCAGAAGGTAGTTCAGGGTGCAGTCAAAATAACAAACAATTAAGATAAAACTTAATAAACTGGTGCCGTCGTTACGGCCTAAATTATAGGCCTTCTTCAGGGCGATTGCAAGAGAGCGTCAGAACAATGAAGCAATAACGTCCTGAAGAAAGCCTATAATTTAGGCCGAAACATCGGCACCAGTTTATTAAGTATTATCTTAATTGTGTGTTCTTTTGACTGCACCCTGAACTACCTTCTGCCCCCCCCCGAAAAAAAAAAAAAAAAATATATATATATATATATATATATATATATATATATATATATATGTATATATATCTATATATATATATGTTTATGTTGTTGATTTTTAATATTTTTATTTTATTCTTTTCCGATAGGTAATTATCTAGACTTTGTTTGTATTTTACTTAAATTATTGTATTTGTATTATTAATTTAGGCCTAAAATAACCCTAGTGGTTAAAAGAAAACCTTATATATTAAAAAATAAATGAATAAATAATCAGTTATACGTTTGTGTCCCATTCGTCACTTTACATTACCTTCCATAACTTGTTATATAAGATAAGGTGTTTTTTTTTACAAATAATAATAATAATATTTATTTATAAACAATATTTACAAGTACATATATATATACAAATAAGTATTCTTACATGATATCAGTTATCATTTTTATCATGATAATTGAGTTTCAATCATCGTTCGATTTACCTTCTTCCACTTACTCACACAGTCAACTATTCTCACTTCACCATATTTTTTTTTTTTTTATAATTTTTTAAAAAATGTATGCATCTTTTAGGTAATTTATTAGTTTTGTGGCCGACTCGACTGGACATTTTGTAATATTGTCCCAATGTCAATGTTCTCTCCAATCCCTCTTCGCTCCGCTTCGAACAATAAGCAATATAATGGGGTTCTGTGAGGATAACATTGAGGTGTGGCTAATCCTCAATCGAGCCAGCACTACCTCCTCCTTCCTGCACAGCCGTAGGTCTACTCGGTTGGATTCCACGGAAGGCTCTACTACTCTAAGTTTATTCTCCCTCATAAAAAACATACTTTTTGCCAATGCTCTACTGCCTTTTCTTTTATGAGGGTGATTATTTCCAGCGTTGATGCACCCGAAACAAACTGACCCTCTGAGAGAGTCCTAGTTTCGCCTTGGTATCAGCGAGTTCGTTTCCTTTTATGCCACAGTGACCAGGTAACCATATACATTCTATTCTACTACTAACCCTCTCTAATGCCTTCACATGTGTTAAGGTCTCTATCACAAGTGGATCCACAGAAAATGCATTTGTTAATGCCTTAAGAGCCCAATTTGAGTCTGTGCAGATAAATGTGTTCCCAGTAATGCTGGTGAAATCATGCACCGTGCGATTTATTGTACGCAACTCAGCGTGATAGGACGAGCAAAAAGGTGGTAATGAATACATTTTTGCGCTCTCCAGGATTAAAGCGGGACCTACGTGTTTCCCGCATTAGAGTTTTATTTAATAAAACTCATTAAAAATTCATTCTTAAAAAAGAAAAGAATTACCAATGTTTTGGATTACCACAGCAATCCAATTAGGTCTTTAAATTCAAAAAATAATTTACTACTCCTGATTATTACGAGAAGTTTTATGAAAAACATTAGAAATGGTATGAAAGAAGAGCTAGAATCGGGGATTCTCCAGGGTGTAAAGAATAGAAAAATAATGATGTACTTCATTAAAAGTTATTTAGAGTTCTCTTAGGCTCACCTTGTTGTATGAGAAAACTTGGAAGGTTGGACATAAAACCCAGCCTCACATTAATAATATACAATAAATTGTGAATGTTATTTTAATCGCATTGTTTTGCATCATTAATGATTTTGTTTTCATCTCACAATTATTTCTTAAATACTCTTGTTTATATGAAATTATAGTTGATTTCTTACAACCCTTTATTTTGTCATGCCCCGCAAATGAACCCTTAAAAAAAAGTATTTTCAAATTATATTTTTATCATTTAGAACATTTTTTTTTATTCTATTTTATTTAATACGTGTTGCTTTTTAATATATTATTATTTTAATTTATTATTTTTACTTTTTTAAGTGTTCTTGAAATTTTATTTGGTTATATTTTATAAATCTACGTTTTGGGGATTGGCTTCATGTTCAAGATATACCTATGTTATAATTTAATTTGATTAAAATTACAATATCGATACAAATAATCAATTCTAAAATAATTTATTGCATATTTATTATTAAATATGCAGGTTTTTTCTTAGGGAAAACTGAACCCGGGACCTTGGGCATAGGAAGCTTTTATTCTAACCACTATGCTATAGGTAACCCCTAGTAAATTGTTATATTGATACATTAATACATAAAAAAGTGGGGAATATATTATTAATATAGTAAATATTTGTTTGTTTATATATTGAACGTCACTTTATGCTACTATGGCTAATCGGACGATGCTAAATAGGGAGTCCTAAATTTTGCCTATCCAGGTTTTATCAGGATAGGGATATTTAACGAGTACCTGACATCGCACAGGCACGGGACCACCTTTTAACGTCCCCTCCGAAGGACTGCATAACTAAGGATTTTTACTCCCATTAAAAAATCTTAGGACCACCTGCGGGTTTGAACCCGTGATATTTGGCATAGGAGGCTGTCATGCTAGCCACTCTGCTACAAGTGATCCCTAATTAGTAATGGCTGAATGTATGATTTTTTTTTTATTCGGTTATTTATTTATTTTTCTGTTATTATTAATTATTACGATGATTTTTTTAGGTCTGTTATTTTAGTAAGAGTAGTTTAAAATATTCCTCGAATATTGACAGATATTTTGATCAAAAGCCGTATTGTTACATAAAACAATATTACTAAATTTAACGATATAATGTGCCACAGATAGAGAAATAATAGCGTTGTATAGATTATTAATAACATTTCGAATTCTGATACCTCTACGACCTGTTTTTAAAGCACTAGAAATCAATATATCGTTAGAGCATTTGGATGACAAAAATTGTGACGGAACTGAGCGAAGCCTTTGGCTGGCAGAGACTCAAACTAGTAATTGGTGTTCCCTCTGATGCAGCGGACTGGTATTAAATTCTGGCAACATCAGGCCCTGACACATCATTAGTAAGGGACAATTATTTTGGTAAATTACCTAACGATTGTTTCCTGTCATTTGGTCCAGTTCCAATCCCAGGTATTCGGTGTTGTCGATTCCTGTTTTGAGCCTGTTATAGTTTGTTAATTCAATTTACATCTCCCAACCTTGTTATTCCCCTGTTACGATATTCTGACGAACTATGATCGCAACACTTTGCATATATACAAGTTATCAAAGTCAGCTATCAGTCGACTAAAGACTGGAGCCTGATTTTGGTACATGTAGAAATAACATTCTAATGGGTCCTGAATCTATTACATCGCAAAATTTACACACTAATCAGCTGTATAAATTTATTAATTTAAAATTTATTTATAAATCTATCTTTAGGAATTTAAAATTATATAAAACACCATTAACATATAGTTGTGAAAAATTGTTTGTAAAAAATTGATAGGTAGGCTAACGAAAGGCATTTTAAAACATATAATAACATATGTTATTACTACCCATTTGTGATATTATATATATATATATATATATATATATATATATATATATATATGTATGTATGAGTTTTCTTTATTAATTAAAACAGCACAATAGTTCAACACTGATGGGACATTCCCCTTACACTATACATAAATTGTTGTTACCATTTTTAGAATGATTATTTTTGTTGGTAAAAAGTTTTTTAAAAAACCAACAGAAAATAAAAAGAAAGAAAATACAAGGAAAATAAATCAATAATAATAGAATAATTCCTAATCTAAAAAATAAGTACATAACAGAGAAATAGATTCATAAATAAATACTATGGTAAAGAAAATATAATGACAATACTTTACTTTGATATTTTTTAGAGTAATATTTGCTTGGTTCTTGGCATGAGTTGAAGAATTTAAAGGTTTGTTCGTGGATGTAATCATGAATTGTCAATATGTCCAATTCTTTATGCATTTTGGTAATCCTGGTGTGTATAGGGTAGTTGTTTACAATTCTTAAGTATCTGTTCTGGAGGATCTGTAATTTATTGATATGTGTTCTGCTAGAAAAACTCCAAGCGGGGCACGCATATGAAATTATAGGTCTTATAACCGATTTGTACAATATTAATTTGTTTTTTGATGAAAGTTTCTACTTTTTTATTAAAATATGGGAACATCTTATATAATAAGCTGATATGTAGGTTAAAAAGTAGTTTGCGATCTAATGTAATTCCTAGGTTTTTTACATGGTTTGATATAGGAATTTCGATAGGTGTAAGAAGGAAGATGTGTTAAATTACGTACAAAATATTTAGTGCATCTAAAGGATAAGATTTTATTTATTTTAAATATATATCCAGTACTTTTATATAGATAGCAGGCAACAAGAGTCTCTTAAATTTTGATAAAGTTTTATTTTAAAAAATATATAAACTAATACGAAATTTACGATATAGAATACGTTTTTTTTCTGTCCAATCACTCACATTTTAAGGTTCACTAATATGCTATTACCGAATTTTTTTGCAATTAATATGCTGGGTAAAAAAAATTAACATATATTTAAAATAAATAATTAGCTTATATGTTTTTTTTTTCTATTTCTACAATCAGTCTGTTATTTAACTAATTCTAAATAGCGTATTTTAAATAAATTAAATAATTTTACTTAATTCAAAGGAAAATTCGTATATATTTTTAAGAGTCATAATTATTTATTGGCAATCCTACACACTATTTTTTTAATTTAAATTAATTTATTGTATTAACTAGGAGGGCGTAATAATCTAGAAATTTATCGCCCTAAAACACCTTACCTACTGTATTAACTAGGGAGAAAAAAAATTATGGAGAAATATAGTATGGTGTACATTTATATGAATATACATGCATGAATAACAAGATTTTATAATGACCAGTGTAATCAACGAAGTCGGGGAGCCCATGGCTGAGTGGCTAGCGCACTAGTTTCTCATGCTACTGGTTCTGAGTTCGAATCCCAGTCCCGGCGGGGCTTTTATAAGGATGTAAAAAAATGGGGATTCACTCACAACCTTTCCCCCGGGTATGTGAGACCCGTCAGCCAAAGGGTGGCCACTCACAAAATTAGTCGTAGGGAGTGATGACCCTACACTAAAAATAGCATCGTGAAACGTGAGTGAAAACTCGCAGGAGTTTACACCGCGAGGCCCAGGGCCTACACGGCCTGTCGCGCCACTGAAAGTAATCAACGAAATTGGTTAAATAATATTTGTAATATTTCAAAATCTGTAAATAATTATTATATAAGACTTTTTTTTTTTAATTTTAAACTGTCATTTAACATTCGTTTATAATTTATACCTCACGTCTCATAAGAAAACATCGTCTTTCTGATCTCTGGAACAACTTGTGGTAATGAAACAATATTTAACCTAAACGGATACTTGAGTAATACTTTTTTAGTTTAACTTACTTAAATATGGAATGTACAGAAAGGGGAAATATTGCGATCATAAATATATTCAAATTCCAGTTTTCAACGAAAATACTCGTTTTAGGGTCCCCTCAAAAACGGCTCCAACGATTTTGATTAAACTCCCTATATCGATGTAAAATTTAATGGGCTTTAATGTAGGATGCATTATGATTGAAATAGTCTAACAGGGCTTGAATGCCGATAATTTAAATTTTAAATCCTCTAAAGTATCTTTAATTTTGTATAATATATATAAATAATTATATCATCTATTTAGTACTGATAAAAAAAACGGATAAATATATAATTTGAACGTATACGATATCTAACTAAAAGAGAAAAGGCCAAAAACAGTTGTTATAAAGCAATTTTTGGTGTTTTTTGAACATACAACCATTAATATAGACGTATAATATAATATAAGTATAATATACCGCTGGAAAGATAAATATTTTAGAAAAAATATTATTTTATACAATAAATTAGGTATTTTGGAAACGATCTCTTCTTTTTGATAATTATTCATTTATTTCTCATACATAATTTAATTAACGTTTCGGGGCTAACAATGCCTCATCTTAAGAATTTACAGTCCAAACTATTAACAATTGAAAATTAAATTAATTTAAAACATTAAACAAAACACAGATATCACATTTAATCGATTCATCACCATATTACCACAATTTAATTAATATTATATCTAAACTTACATAAATACATCTTCCAATATTGTCAAAAATGTTTTATTAGTTAAAAATCCTTAATTTACTTAAATAATGGTCAGGTTTTTAAATATCTCTTGGTTATTAAAAATTTAACATTTTCTTTAATAATTTCATATCTTATTAACCATTTTATACACAGGCTAGGAGTAGATTAAAAACTCTTCATAATAGGATAGTATAAAAATATCATATACAAAAAATTGTAAATGTTAACGGTGAGTGATGAAAAACCGATAAAACAAACTGATTGACGTAGATAATGATATAATAGATCATTTAATAAAACACATGCTTGTATTGAAATTCAATGTAATTAATTCTTTCACGGGATCACTTGTAGCTGGGTGGTTAGCATAACAGCCTCCTATGCCAAAGGTTCAAACCCACTGGTGATCCTAGGAATTTTTAATGGGAGTAAAAAATCCTTAGTTATGCCGTCCTTCGGAGGGAACTTTAAAAGGTGATCCCAAGCCTGTGCGATGTCAGTTACTCGTTAAAGATCCTTATCCTAATAAAACCTGATTAGCAAAATTTAGGACTCCCACTGTAGCATCGTCCGATTAGCCATAGTAGCATAAATTGACGTTAAATATATAAACCACAATTCTTTCACTATTTATTTTGATCGCTTAAGTGTATTTTAAAATTCTTTAAAACTATTTAAATTTATTTTAACCATAAATAGAGTCTAGTGAAATTCGTCAATAATAATGCAATCATTTTGAACTATTTTTAAACAAAGAATATTTTCTTTCAATAAAACCTTTAAGTAATAATAATCTTTAAATGAAACTTAACATTCTATTACTTTCACTTACTATATATAGTAAGGAGAAGTATTGCGATCGTGAAAATTTTCTAATTCCAGTTTCAACGAAAATACACGTTTTAGGGTCCCGCAAAAAGTAGGAAATATAGTACCTTTTGGAAGGAAATGAAAAGAAAGTTTATATCTGTTTACATTACATTTCGTATGTAAACTTAAACGATTATATAACTGCTTCATTCGCTTTATCTTTGGGATATCCAGGGACACTTCTGTTACCAGATTCTACGAAGAGTTGAAGTGGCTTTACCCTTCCTACCGTTGTAAATACTTCCTGGCAACCTTCCTCTTCCAAGTTCTCCAATCCCGCCGCCCATCGTACATCTCAGATATGTTATCATTCAAATCCTCCATTCATTCCCGTAACACTCGTTCACGGCCTTCAGACCTGTATATGGCACCTCATCGAACCGCAGCTTTCGACAGATCCTTTCTAATCCGCTTCTCTTTCGTATGGAATTCCATTCCTTCACATATTCGACATTCTGATACTCTTCAAACCTTCAAATCCCGTCTATTCGATCACTTCCTCTCTATTCAATTTTCAAAGAATACTAAATAGATTTGCCAATTCAATTTAAATTAGTTAAATAAAACATATAGAAACAATTAATTAAATATAATATCTTACATTATGGTGCACTTATATATTTAACTTTATTATTTCATTAATTTTACATCAATACAGTAAAGCACTATTAATTAAAATTTTATGTATATGCACATATCTTTCTGTTCTATCTTTTGTCTAGTTTTGTTATTAATTATTATTATTAGAAGCTACCTTTTAATTTATCACTATTGTTCACTTTTTATTTTATTTTTATTTATATTATTATTTGTTTGTTTCATGTTTGTACTCTAAGACACTAAAGTTCTTTTTGTATGTTTTGTAAAATTATTCAAAAGGGACTTGTCCCAGAATAAATAAAGAATTTATTATTATTATTATTAAAGTACCTTCAATTTTTTAGATTTTGTAAAAATAAATATATTATCTTGTTACCACCGATGAAAAACACATAAATATATAAGTTGAACGAATTCAATACCTAACAAAGGAGAAAACTGAAAAAACATTTTTTCTAATGCAATTTTTTAATTTTGAACATAGCAACAGTAATATACACGTATAATATACCGTTGGAAAGCTAAAGCTTTTAGAATAAATATTATCTAATGAACAAAGTTGTAAAAGTTAATAAAGAGTTATGAAAAGCCGATAAATCTGATAATTTTAGATAATAATATAATCGATTTTTTAATAAAACACATGTTTCTATATAAATTCAATTTAATTATTTCTTTAATGGTTTCACATATTTTAATCTCTAACTCTATTAGAAAATCCTTTCATTGATTTTAAAAATGGAGGTAAGTGAAAGTCGTGTGTTGCCCGCACCAGATTTTTTTTCTTTTCTTCAACTCAGTCTATCTGATGTAATTGTGTTGGCAGATAGTCAGAACTCGGTTCGTAAATGAATTAGCTGAGCTCCTTATAAAATGTCCATACTCCAAAACCATCAAAATACTTTATTACGAAAAGAAAAATATTATCAAAGCAAAGAGTAATAGTATAAATTACACTTTATGCTATAGATATAGTGATCCGAAATCCCGAGAAGTCTATCTATGAAGCTGTCTTCTATAAAAAAGTCGTGAGCCATGTCTTCCTGACTTAGACGAAGGGATTGGGGTACCTTGTCGCTGACGAATCCTACCAGTTTGTCACTGTCTTCCTCCAGGCGTTTGTCTTGGTCTGCTAGGAGGGTCTTTTGAAATCGGATATCGAGGATTTGGGTTGGGTTAGAGGGAGTATCGGGGGTTCAAAGAGTTGTTAAGCAGGTTTATGTCTTCGACTGATACCGACGTTAATTGTGATATTGTAATAAAAACCGTTATCTTGTTCATTTATTTATTTACTGTTGTTTGTTTGTTTATTTATTTAACGTCACTTTATGCTACTGTGGCTAATTGGACAATCCTACAGCAGGAGTCCTAAATTTTTCCTTGTTTAATTAGAATAGTTCCTGACATCACACTGGCTCGAGACGTCTTTTTACGTCCTCTCCGAGGGACAGCATAACTAAGGATTTTTTACTACTAATAAAAAATACTAAAGCCATCTGCAGGTTTGAACCCTTGTCCTTGTGCTGTTATTTTAGGTATGACTACGAACAGTTTTTATGAAAATATATGTAAATCTTTAAAATATAAGTCTGATGTGTTTTCTATTTCTTCAAAAATTCGTTAAGATCACGTCCAGAGGGTATTGTACTATTCATACTCATGCGATCTATTGATATTTCATCCAATTAATTAATTTTATACAAGATAATTCTGGATGGTTGTGTGAGTGTGGTAAGTCTAGCGCAAAAATTAAAAGCCGAAAGAAACAAAAATTTCATATTTAAGACAACTATACACGGTGTTACAGCAATTTTTCATCAGTTCAGTTACCAAAGATCTACTTTACTTACTTTCTGATTGAAATAGTATGACAGGGCTTAAATGCCGATATTTTAAATTTTCTTCCTCTAATGTATCTTTAATTTTGCATATTTAAAAAATCAGCCACATCTTATTAGGGTTGATAAATAACGGCTAGATATGCAAGTTGAGCGAAAATAGCGAATACAAATTGATAAACAGCTAAAGGAGAGAACTGCAAAATATTTTTTAAAGAAATTTTTTGTTTTTCAAAATAAGAACCGTAACATAGATGTTTAATGTACTGTTGGAAACTTTAATGGGCTTTAATATGATGTAGGTTTCATTCTGATTAAAATAGTTTGCTAGGGCTTAAATGCCGATATTTTTTTCCTTTAAAGTGCCTTTCATTTTGTAGAAAAGTTAGGCATAAATATGCACGTTTGAGCGAATTTGATAAACAACATGAAGGATGAAAAGTACAAAAATATTATTTTATGCAATTTTTTACAATTCAATTATCTATATATTAGTAAGGGAAAGTATTGCGATCGTGAAAATTTTCGAATTCCAGTTTTCAACGGAAATACACGTTTTAGGGTCCCCCGATCCAAATAATCAAGTCCCGCAACAAGGTCTGTGTGTGTGGTAACTCCCAGGCGGAAAGGGTAAGTCCTATGAAACTAAAATTTCATATTTAAGACAAATATACGCCGGTGACGTTACAAAACCTTTTTCATCACAATGAGCTTACCAGAAAGCCACTTTATACCATGCATTTTACACCTTTTTTCGAAAAACAGTTCCGACATTTTAATTAAACTCGCTATATCGATGTAAAATATAATGGGCTTTAATATTATGTAGGTTCATTCGGATTAAAATGGTCTGACAGGGCTTAAATGCCGATCTTTTAAATTTTTATTCTCTAAAGTACCTTTAATTTTGTAGATTCTATAAAAATAACTAATTATCTAGTTACCACTGATGAAAAACAGGTAAATAAATAAATTGAATGAATTCGATACCCAACTAAATTAGAAAACAGAAAAAATGTTTTTTTAATGCAGATTTTCGTTTTTGAACATAAGAACAGTAATATACATGTATGATATACCGTTGGAATGCTAAAGATTTTAGAAATATATTATCTCATACACTAGTTTTTAAAAGTTAATAGACAGTGATAAAAAGCCGATAAAACTAACTGATTATTTTATATAATAATATAATAGGTTTTTTAATAAAACACGTGTTTCTATAGAAATTCAATTTAATTAATCCTTTAATAGTTTCACGTTTTTTTTATCTCTAACTGTATTTGAAAATTCTTTCACTGGTTTTCAAAATGGAGGTAAGTGAAAGTCGTGTGTTGCCCGCACCAGATTTTTATCTCTAAGTGTATTTAAAAATTCTTAAATTGATTTGAACAACGGAGATGAGTGGAAGTTGTGTTATTTATCTAAATATTTTTTTTTTTTTATTTATACAAAGCATCTACCCATTAAGGGTCATATTTATCTTAATAGTTTCGACACTTTTTTTCTAATATTTTTTAAAGCCACCCGAACCATCTCATTCTTCATAAATTTCTAATTATTTATTTGTCCTAACAATTTTTGAGACCGACTGCTGCTACTCCTAGTCCCCTTTGCTTACGCCAATTCAGGTCACTAGTATTTTTTTTTAAATTTTTAATGAGTTAATGTCTTCATTGATTTTTCCTCTCTGGGTCGCTGAAGATCTGAGAATATTTTCTCATCTTTCTGTGGTCCACGTCTTCTTCGATGATAATCTAATTAGGGATTTCTGTGATGTGCCGCCTCCGCTCATCCAGAATATCTCTATCATCCGTGAGGAGCTCATTAAGCTAGGTATAATTAGAAACAGCTGCAGAAAAGCGGAATTGTTCCTAATGTTGAATTAATTTTGACTGTTTTCTGACTACAAGAGGAACCGCTGTGTTATATAATTATTTTAAAATTAAATAAACCTTATATTAATTAGCTAAATAAATTAAAGATGCTAATTATGCATGATATCAATAACATATAATAATAATAATAATGCTTCAAATAATATTCTTAAACTTTAGATTAATTGTACAAATCGATTCAATAATTGAGACGCTGAGTTCTAAAAGGTACTAAAGGACATTTCTTTCAAAGTTGATATTTTCACATATTTGTATTGTAATGGCTTATTTTTATTTATATCCGTTATCAAATTTTATCTAAAAAACATGAAAATTAAAAAGTATTTAAAAATTGCCTTTCATTCCAAAAGGTACTAAATCCACATTTTATTTCATTCCAAAAGGTATTATATCCATGTTTCGTTCCAAAAGGTACTATGTCCTATGTAAACAGATATAACCTTTCCTTTCATTTCCTTCCAAAAGGTACTATATTTCCTACTATACGGCAGAAGGACCTAACCCCGTAACATATCACCATTAATTTATTGTTTTCATCATTTTATGCATTTTTATTGATCACTGATTTTAACATAATAATCAGTTTTTAGGCTATTTGAAACAAATTAGTTGCGTCTCTTTGGTTCTTTAAGGTTGTCAATTAGATTAAGTTTTTTCATAGTATTTCTTCATGCAACAACATAAATTTGGTTTAAAATTGTTTAGAAACTCACATTTTAATAGAAAAATGGTATTTGATGCAGCAAATAGGTGGAATTAGCATTCCACGAAACTTGCTAAATATGTGAAGAAAATCTGTGCCTGATCTAACTTAGTAGTCGATTTTTTTATGTTAAATAAAAGCTCAAAACTTATTATTTATCCAGTATCTATGGTTAAATATTGTTTACACGTCGTTAATAATATAGTTAAATTTGCTAATTTCACACAAATAGTAAATACAAGTTCAAAATAAAATTTCATAATTACATACTTTCTTATAATAGTGCCATAAATAGATAAATAGTCCTTTAAATATTCACTTTCTTTATAAATAATAGATAATCAATGTAATTAAACAACAAAGAAAGATATTTCCAAGACGGAGAATAAGGAAATTTTCAAAACTTAGTAATTAACGATATAAAGACGTATAGTTATCGGTAATGTTGTATCAGGAAAGTTAAAGTGACTGTTACCAACTTGTCGCACGTTACATTCTTCCAAAAAGTACTATATCCCTTTTAATTCTTTCCAAAAAGTACTATATCCATGTTTCGTTTCAAAAAGTACTATATCCAAATTATATTGTTTAAAATCATCGGAAAAGTGCAATAATTTGGAAAAATGAGTTAGCAATACACTTAAAAATCAATTTTTTATTATAATAAAAAAAGATCACATAAATTGGTCCAATAATAATAAATGACAGATTTTCGCATTTCCTGTAAAAAAATTTAATTTGGACATATTACCTTTTAGAAACCAACGTCTCAATTGTAGAAAATATATCATACTTGCATTCTCCGGCTAATATTTACTTTCATTTCAAGTTATAAAAGGAATCCCAAATTTGAACCCAGATGTGAAAATATTATTATTTATTCTTCCATAATTATTTATTCTGCTTGTTCCGCTGTGGTTTAAAGACTTGAAACCCCACTGTTGGGGGAGGAAAGCCTGTCGATTGAGTGAAAAAATGAAAAATTTCTTCAACCACTTGAAGGTCTGGTTCAGTGAAAATCCAGAAATATGAGGGTTCAAAGTAGGTATAATTTAATTATTATAATAACTTATTATTGGTAAAATTGCAATGATAGTAGAAGAAAAGTTCATTTTTAAGTAACGGTTTCCAATTATTTTGACCCGCCGCTATAGGCTGCTTCAACACTTACTAGACTAACGGTCAAACCTTCTTCTGAACTACAAACGGCTCATCTACATGACTATTATAAGACCAATCTGGATTTACGGAGTGGAGCTTTGGGGTTTTATTAAACCATCAAATTCTTCCCGCTCCAATCCTTACAATCCAAATCCTTCGTAAAATCCTCAACGCTCCTTACTTTGTCACGAATAAACTTATCCATAAAGACCTTAATGTTCCCTTTGTTACTGATTTGGCCCGGACCAGGTATCAATCCTTTCATGACAAACTCCATTCTCACTCTAACCCACTAGTTTCAATCCTTATTTTTACTCAATATCCTCGAGCCCTGAAAGGAATGGCCCGGGACTCTAGTTTAGAATATTTTCAATGGAAGCTCTCTATGTTTATCATGTCATTATATTATATAACACATCACATTTACTTGATGTATTTTTGTTAATACAGTTGTAAATACCAATAAAATGATTAAAAAAAAATAATATTTTGAACTATGCTTTTTTTTTTCATAATGAGAATTCTTTCTATGTTTTGTCTATTATTTTGAATTATTTTCAAGAGACACCTTGAAAAATATTAAGATGGATAATAACAATAATAGAATATAGTTATAAAAAATGCGTATATTTATTATTTATTTCTGTCGTTTTTTCAAGTTTATGTAGTTGTAATTGTTCTAAACATTTTCTATTTTTTTCCCTTCATATATTGGTGTTGATTGAATTAAATTATGTACTGAAAAATATATAAAGTATTTTGTTCAAACGTTTGTTTGAAAAATTGTTAAATGAGTAGGCTCGTAGTAGATGTAAGTTAAATTTTTTTTTTTTTAATATTTTGATAAAAATTAAAAAATAATATTATACTGATTCAAATAAAGAAAAATTGTAGTAGTGTTATATAATTATTTGTGTGCCATTGTTTTTATTTCATTTTTGAAATTCTATCAAATTTCGGATGTTAATTACTCATCACTTTTAGGACAAATACATAATTGCATGAATTTACAAATCCCAAAAGCTCAGCTATGGCATTAAAATTTGATTCGCCATTATTTTGATACGTTTAAGTTGTTTTGTTTTTTTTTTATGTTTTTACTTTCACTTACTATATATAGTAAGGGAAAGTATTGCGATCGTGAACATTTTCGAATTCCAGTTTTCAACGGAAATACACATTTTAGGGTCCCCTGAGTCCAAATAACCAAGTCCCGCAAAAAGGTCTGTGTGTGTGTGGAAACGAAATTTCATAATAGAGACAACTATACGCCGGAGACGTTTTTACGATTTTCTCAAAAACAGATCCGATTATTTTGATTAAACTCGCTATATCGATGTAAAATACAATAGTCTATAATAGCATGTAGGTTTCATTCTGATTAAAATAGTCTGACAGGGTATAAATGCCGATATTTTAAATTTTCTTCTTCTAAAGTACCTTTAATTTTTTATATTCTATATAATATAATATATAATATAAAGCTAAATATGCACGTTGAGCTAATTTGAAAAAAAAAAAACTAAAGGAGAAAACTAAAAAAATATATTTTTAATGCATTTTTTTTGTTTTTGAACATAAGAACAGTAATATACATGTATGATATACCGTTGGAAAGCTTGAGCTTTCAGAAAAAATATTATCTCATACACAAGCTTTTAAAAGTTAATAGAGAGTGATAAAATGTCGATAAATCGAAGTGATTGTTTTAGATAATAATACAATCGATTTTTTAATAAAACACATAAAAATTCCACTTAATTAATTCTTTAATGGTTTCACTCATTTTATCTCTAACTGTATTTGAAAATCGGTTTTAAAAACGGAGATAATTGAAAGCGTTTGTTGCCCGCACCAGATTTTTTTATAGCGTTTTACTTTACATACTATCGGACAAAAAACGTATGAGTTTTAGTAGAACATGACATCATTTCATGTATTTTTCCATGTTTTATCAAAACCCATTAGTTTCAATATAGCAAGTGAGCTCTGCCCTTTGAAAACGAAGGATTGTAATATGAGAAGCTTTTAGGGCCTATCCTGAAATGAAGTGATTCCGGGAAGCGTTGGGGGGAAAAAAAAACATTATATTTTTATTTATAAAAGTTCAGAGTTTTACTTTCTATTACATATATATGCAACGTATAATAAAGGAAAGTATTGCGATCGTGAAAATTTTCGAATTCCAGTTTTCAACAGAAATACACGTTTTAGGATCGCCTGAGTCCAAATGGTCTAGTTCCGCAAAAAGGTCTGTTTGTGTCAGTGTGTGGTAACTCCAGCCCGTAAACGAAGAGCCACTTTATACCATGCATTTTGCACCTTTTACGATTTTTTCAAAACGTCTCTAACGATTTTAATTAAACTCACATTGCGATTGAAATAGTCTGACAGAGCTCAAATGACAAAATTCTAAATTTTCTTCCTCTAAAGTACGTTTAATTTTGTGCATTTAATGCAAATAACCATATTATTACCATTGATGAGTAACAGATAAAATATAAGTTGAACTAATTCGATATCCAGCTAATGAATAAAACTAAAAATATAGTTAAATGCTTAAGAACAGTTTTTTTTTGTTTTTAAACATCAGAACAGTAATATACATGTATAATATACACCGTTGGAAAGCTAAAGATTTTAGAAAAAATTTTATCTTATACACAAACTTGTAAAAGTTAATAAGGTGTGATAAAAAGCGGATAAAACTAACTAATTCTTTAAAAAAAAAAAAAATATATATATATAGAGATATATTTTTTTTTTCGATTGGCGCGACAGGCCATGGATGTCCTTGGCCGCGCGGTATGGTTTATATTCCACACCGCGATACTCGATGACATTTTATAGGATAGGGTCATCACTCCCTAATCCTATTTTTGTGGGTGGCAACCAATTACCTGACGGGTCCCACATACCCGGGGGAGATTGTGAGTGAATCCCCATTTATTTGTATGCTTGAAAAAAGTCCTCCTGGGACTGGGATTCGAATTCACAACTTCAACGTGGCAGGCTAGCGTGCTAACCACTCAGCCACGGGCTCCTCTAAAAAAAAAAAAAATATATATATATATATATATATATATATATATATATATATATATATATATATATATATATATATATATATATATTATCACTCATTTTTATCTCTATCTGTATTTGAAATTTCTTTAATTGATTTTAAAAACGGAGGTAAGTGAAAAGCGTGTTATGCTCACACCAGATTTTTTTACATTGAAGGTAAAATAAAATTAAACAATAATACCAAAGAATGTTTCATTTTGGTATTTACTAACAATCGCTCTTTTGTAATAAAGTAGTTATTTTTGACCGTTCGACAGTGCAATAAGGGCCAAGTCTTTGGTTGGCACTCTTTATGAAACTATAAATATTACTCTTTATTATGTATAAATATAATAGGGGTATATTGATTAATGGACTGCTAATTACTTCCTATGGGAATTCTGAAAATGATAGATTGGTGCTATAGAACCCTTCTTTGTTAAGCTCTCGTTATTTTAGTGTTTTAATCAGGCCCCTATTCTCAGTAAAAAAACAAAAGACGACCTATAGCGTCTTTTTTATCAGTAGAGAATCGTGTTGAGGCCTTTTAATTAGAGGTTAATGATCATGGAAACTACCAAGGGCTAAGGTTCGTGATCGATGCGTCACGCGATGGTACCAGTCCCATCAGCAAACCTTTCGAAATTCTACCGTTTTATTATTTCGAGAGGAGGAAAGGTTTCTAACAACGAACAATCAATAAATAAATAAATACTGGTAAACATGTTTTTTACTTTCACTTACTTATATATGATATATATAGTAAGGAAAAGTATTAAAAGTAAGTATCGTGAAAATTTTCCAATTCCAGTTTTCCCCGAAAATACATGTTTTAGGGTCCCCTGAGTCCAAAAGTCCCTCAAAAAGTGTACATATGTGTGGTAACTCCCGAAAAGTTCTATGAAACTGAAATTTCAAATTTAAGACAACTATTTGCCCGGGATGTTACATCAACTTTTTCATCAAAATCAACTAACCAGAAGAGCCACTATATACTACGCATTTTAAACTTTTTACGATTTTCCCAAAACAGCTCTAACGATTTTTATTAAACTCTTAATATCTATGTAAGATTTGATGGGCTTTAATATCATGTAGGTTTCATTCTGATTGAAATAGTCCGACCGGGCTTAAATGCCTATATTTTAAATTTACTTTCTCTAAAGTACCTTTCATTTTGTAAATAATAAAAATTAACAACATAATCTTGTTATCAACGATAAAAAAGTTAAATATATAATTAATTATTAATATATAATTATTTAAAAAGTTAAATATATAAAAGAAATTTACTTGTTGTATTACTTGTTATACAGTTGTAAATTCCAATAAATAAATACTTAAAAAATAATATATATATATATATATTGTTTGATCAGTTCTCGACTGTTGATAATTTAAGTTTGTGTTGTTCTTAGGTTGCAGTCAATGAATAAGAAACTATTTGCCTATAAGACAACTATATAAAATTGTTTATTCATTGACTGCAACTAAGAACAACACAAACTTATATATATATATATATATATATATTATATATATATATATATATATATATATATTATTGTTGAACGAAGTCGATCTCTAACTAAAGGAGAAAACTGCAAAAATATGTTTTTAATGCAGTTTTTCGAACCCAGCACCCGGAGAACAGTAGACTAGTGCTCTATCCACTAGCCCACGCCACTTCCGGCGTTGAGTTTGTTAGCTGGACGTTGATAATCAAATTATGAAATTAGTCCGGGTGGTGGTCTGTAAAATAATCAATTAAACGGTTTTAACTCAATATTTATTGTCTGCCAACGTTTCGACACCTATTGTGGGTCATCATCAGGGCGAATTGAGACGTTGATTTCCAAAAGGTACTAAAGGACATTTTTTACGAAATTGATTTTTCTACATATTTGTATTCTCATCATTTAGTTTTATCTAAATATTTTATTTGATGTTATCTAATGAATTCTCAAGTCCTTAAAAAACGCGATTCAGAAATGCGGTCATTTTCTAAAAGTACTAATTACGCATTTATTTTCGTTCCAAATCATTCTAAATAAATTCATTTCATAACTTTAATATGGCTTTATTAATATAGTAAAGAAATAATTCTAGGTTTCAATGCAAAAAGAATCAAATTAGCTGGTTTAATAATATAGTAATGAGAGATTTTCGCGCTTTCTGTAAAATTTCCTAGAATGGATTTAGAACCTTTTGGAAATCAACGTCTCAATTGTAGGCGGGATCTGGCAACCAAATAATATATATTTATTTAAGGTTGTCTGATCCCACCTATAATATGCCCTGATGATGACCTACAATAGGGGTCGAAACGTTGGCAGACAATAAATATTGAGTTAAAACTGTTTAATTGGTTATTTTACCGACCACCACCCGGACTAATTACTTCCTTTGATTTTTTTTGTTTATCAAAACCATTTTAATATATTTTTTGTTTTTAAAAATTATTTATGATACATATGCAATATATTTATTATATGAGGTATATTTTTCTTGAATACGAAAGAATATATCATCGTTAAATTCGAGGTAAGATACATGATTAGAATATACGTATCAAATGTTCTCATCAATTCATGCAAACATCAGTCCATTTATCAAAACAAATAGGAGTATCTATTTTCTCTGTTTCACGTTTCCATTTGATAATCCGGTTTATCATCTCGTTCTTTCACGATTCATAACTAAACTCTTTTTTCATACAGAAAATAAAACGGCACAAAAGTTAATAAAAATAAAGTATATTTTTCGAAGTATGGTTTAGTGCAGGTAGTATTAGTAATAAAGTATTTTCTATTTTATAACAGAAAGGTTTTAAAGCATTTATATGTGGAGTCAGCAAAAAAACAAAAATGTCTTTAGTCAAAATATTTAAGTTTCATGATGTAATGTTAGTTTACATCCTTTCAAAAATTTACGAAATAAGGACGGGCTCTTTTACATGAATAGGGTCATCATAATTTTTCTTGGCTTGGAGTCAATTCATATGAGATTTTCTGAAAGTGTTTAACAGCCAGAATGATTGGTATGGCAGTAAACCAAGCAGTGCTATTTCAAAACTATATTTTAGAGAGAGGAGTAATGTTTGCTAATAAAAATGGGAGAAATCCTTAAAATGCCTCTTATAAGCATGTTTGTTTAACGAAAAGTTTTGACGTTCCTACTGTAAATTATGGCATTCACTTTGAAACATTGGAATATGTTCAAGTACATTCAAATTTCAATTTCAAAAATTCGTTATTATTTTTTTAAATTTTAATTGATGCTGGGATTAAATAGCATCATCATGGTACTCTAGTTAATAATGTTGATCTCACTCAGTGCACATCAGTTCCTGTTTTAGCCGGTTCGTGATGTTAATGATTCAAGTACAACAGTGTCCCAAGCTGAGATGTTAATCAATTGACTTGATATGCAAATTCATATCCTTGTATCACTAACTTGAACTGAATCAATTTGCATCCTTTCTCAATTCGAATTCCGGCAACTACGGTTGTTCGAAGATGGTAATTTGGCTTTGAATTTGCATGAATGACGAATCCAACCGAGTAAAATATCAGGAGACAAGTAGGCTCGGAAATAAGGTAGAGAGAATGAAAGTTAAATAATCCTGCTTGTATTGTAACATTGATCTGTGCGTGACAGGTGTATCGAATGTAACGAACACATTGTATAAAGGATAATAATTATTTTGATGGTGGTTGCTTCATAGCAGGCGAGCCTAACAGCCTCTAGTCCAAAGTATCCAACTATCCTGGGTTCAAGGACTGCAAAATAAAGTCATATTTTATAGAAGTGTGCTTATTTAAGTTCGAAGTTCGAAACAGGAAACGTCTTGTATATACAATTGTATTTATCTAAATTGGCAAACCTTCACAGCAGAACTTCTGCAATATTATTCCTTAGTTTTGTTTTAAGGGCAAAAAACTACGAGTGGTTATTATTGCCCAAAACATCTTCAGAAGACGATTAACTTCCCTAATCGAAAAATAAAATTTAAAAAAATAAAATAAAATTCGATGAGGAAGATGGTTGGGGGTGCGGTCATAAATTAAAACACACAATTAAAAATAAGCGTTATTTTAATTATGTGCCGACGTTTCGGCCTACAATGTGGGCCTTCATCAGGGGTGACAACGTGAAAGCTTTGCCTACAGAAGTCTAGAGAAATTAGATGAGGAAGATGGTTGGGGGTGCGGTCATAAATTAAAACACACAATTAAAAATAAGCGTTATTTTAATTATGTGCCGACGTTTTGGCCTACAATGTGGGCCTTCATCAGGGGTGACAACGTGAAAGCTTTGCCTACAGAAGTCTAGAGAAATTAGATGAGGAAGATGGTTGGGGGTGCGGTCATAAATTAAAACACACAATTAAAAATAAGCGTTATTTTAATTATGTGCCGACGTTTCGGCCTACAATGTGGGCCTTCATCAGGGGTGACAACGTGAAAGCTTTGCCTACAGAAGTCTAGAGAAATTAGATGAGGAAGATGGTTGGGGGTGCGGTCATAAATTAAAACACACAATTAAAAATAAGCGTTATTTTAATTATGTGCCGACGTTTCGGCCTACAATGTGGGCCTTCATCAGGGGTAACAACGTGAAAGCTTTGCCTTAACAAAGCTTATTAAAATAACGCTTATTTTTAATTGTGTGTTTTAATTTATGACCGCACCCCCAACCATCTTCCTCATCTAATTTCTCTAGACTTCTGTAGGCAAAGCTTTCACGTTGTCACCCCTGATGAAGGCCCACATTGTAGGCCGAAACGTCGGCACATAATTAAAATAACGCTTATTTTTAATTGTGTGTTTTAATTTATGACCGCACCCCCAACCATCTTCCTCATCTAATTTCTCTAGACTTCTGTAGGCAAAGCTTTCACGTTGTCACCCCTGATGAAGGCCCACATTGTAGGCCAAAACGTCGGCACATAATTAAAATAACGCTTATTTTTAATTGTGTGTTTTAATTTATGACCGCACCCCCAACCATCTTCCTCATCTAATTTCTCTAGACTTCTGTAGGCAAAGCTTTCACGTTGTCACCCCTGATGAAGGCCCACATTGTAGGCCGAAACGTCGGCACATAATTAAAATAACGCTTATTTTTAATTGTGTGTTTTAATTTATGACCGCACCCCCAACCATCTTCCTCATCGAATTTTATTTTATTTTTTTAAATTTTATTTTTCGATTAGGGAAGTTAATCGTCTTCTGAAGATGTTTTGGGCAATAATAACCACTCGTAGTTTTTTGCCCTTAAAACAAAACTAAGGAATAATATTGCAGAAGTTCTGCTGTGAAGGTTTGCCAATTTAGATAAATACAATTGTATATACAAGACGTTTCCTGTTTCGAACTTCGAACTTAAATAAGCACACTTCTATAAAATATGACTTTATTTTGCAGTCCTTGAACCCAGGATAGTTGGATACTTTGGACTAGAGGCTGTTAGGCTCGCCTGCTATGAAGCAACCACCATCAAAATAATTATTATCCTTTATACAATGTGTTCGTTACATTCGATACACCTGTCACGCACAGATCAATGTTACAATACAAGCAGGATTATTTAACTTTCATTCTCTCTACCTTATTTCCGAGCCTACTTGTCTCCTGATATTTTACTCGGTTGGATTCGTCATTCATGCAAATTCAAAGCCAAATTACCATCTTCGAACAACCGTAGTTGCCGGAATTCGAATTGAGAAAGGATGCAAATTGATTCAGTTCAAGTTAGTGATACAAGGATATGAATTTGCATATCAAGTCAATTGATTAACATCTCAGCTTGGGACACTGTTGTACTTGAATCATTAACATCACGAACCGGCTAAAACAGGAACTGATGTGCACTGAGTGAGATCAACATTATTAACTAGAGTACCATGATGATGCTATTTAATCCCAGCATCAATTAAAATTTAAAAAAATAATAACGAATTTTTGAAATTGAAATTTGAATGTACTTGAACATATTCCAATGTTTCAAAGTGAATGCCATAATTTACAGTAGGAACGTCAAAACTTTTCGTTAAACAAACATGCTTATAAGAGGCATTTTAAGGATTTCTCCCATTTTTATTAGCAAACATTACTCCTCTCTCTAAAATATAGTTTTGAAATAGCACTGCTTGGTTTACTGCCATACCAATCATTCTGGCTGTTAAACACTTTCAGAAAATCTCATATGAATTGACTCCAAGCCAAGAAAAATTATGATGACCCTATTCATGTAAAAGAGCCCGTCCTTATTTCGTAAATTTTTGAAAGGATGTAAACTAACATTACATCATGAAACTTAAATATTTTGACTAAAGACATTTTTGTTTTTTTGCTGACTCCACATATAAATGCTTTAAAACCTTTCTGTTATAAAATAGAAAATACTTTATTACTAATACTACCTGCACTAAACCATACTTCGAAAAATATACTTTATTTTTATTAACTTTTGTGCCGTTTTATTTTCTGTATGAAAAAAGAGTTTAGTTATGAATCGTGAAAGAACGAGATGATAAACCGGATTATCAAATGGAAACGTGAAACAGAGAAAATAGATACTCCTATTTGTTTTGATAAATGGACTGATGTTTGCATGAATTGATGAGAACATTTGATACGTATATTCTAATCATGTATCTTACCTCGAATTTAACGATGATATATTCTTTCGTATTCAAGAAAAATATACCTCATATAATAAATATATTGCATATGTATCATAAATAATTTTTAAAAACAAAAAATATATTAAAATGGTTTTGATAAACAAAAAAAATCAAAGGAAGTAATTAGTCCGGGTGGTGGTCGGTAAAATAACCAATTAAACAGTTTTAACTCAATATTTATTGTCTGCCAACGTTTCGACCCCTATTGTAGGTCATCATCAGGGCATATTATAGGTGGGATCAGACAACCTTAAATAAATATATATTATTTGGTTGCCAGATCCCGCCTACAATTGAGACGTTGATTTCCAAAAGGTTCTAAATCCATTCTAGGAAATTTTACAGAAAGCGCGAAAATCTCTCATTACTATATTATTAAACCAGCTAATTTGATTCTTTTTGCATTGAAACCTAGAATTATTTCTTTACTATATTAATAAAGCCATATTAAAGTTATGAAATGAATTTTTTTAGAATGATTTGAGTGATTGACTTCTGTAGGCAAAGCTTTCACGTTGTTACCCCTGATGAAGGCCCACATTGTAGGCCGAAACGTCGGCACATAATTAAAATAACGCTTATTTTTAATTGTGTGTTTTAATTTATGACCGCACCCCCAACCATCTTCCTCATCTAATTTCTCTAGACTTCTGTAGGCAAAGCTTTCACGTTGTCACCCCTGATGAAGGCCCACATTGTAGGCCGAAACGTCGGCACATAATTAAAATAACGCTTATTTTTAATTGTGTGTTTTAATTTATGACCGCACCCCCAACCATCTTCCTCATCTAATTTCTCTAGACTTCTGTAGGCAAAGCTTTCACGTTGTCACCCCTGATGAAGGCCCACATTGTAGGCCAAAACGTCGGCACATAATTAAAATAACGCTTATTTTTAATTGTGTGTTTTAATTTATGACCGCACCCCCAACCATCTTCCTCATCTAATTTCTCTAGACTTCTGTAGGCAAAGCTTTCACGTTGTCACCCCTGATGAAGGCCCACATTGTAGGCCGAAACGTCGGCACATAATTAAAATAACGCTTATTTTTAATTGTGTGTTTTAATTTATGACCGCACCCCCAACCATCTTCCTCATCTAATTTCTCTAATGACTTCTGTAGGCAAAGCTTTCACGTTGTCACCCCTGATGAAGGCCCACATTGTAGGCCGAAACGTCGGCACATAATTAAAATAACGCTTATTTTTAATTGTGTGTTTTAATTTATGACCGCACCCCCAACCATCTTCCTCATCTAATTTCTCTACGGTCAACAAAACTCCATCATTAAAATAAAATTCGATTCTCAATAAAAATTAAATAGAACAATAGAGACAATAAACATTATGACCTAATCGGAACTGCACACATAATGATTAGCAGCACAAAGTAAAACATAAAAATGTGAGTGATTTAAAAATGTGCGAAAAATAACCCGAATGTGTTAAATGAGTTGGTATAAACGAATGTTCTTCAACAATTGAGACGTTGATTTCCAAAAGGTACTATATCCATTCTAGGAAATTTTACAGGAAGCGCGAAAATCTCTCATTGCTATGTTATTAAACTAGCTAATTTGGGTCTTTTTGCCTTAAAATTTAGAATTATTTTTTTACTATAATAATTACATCATATTAATGTTATGAAATGAATTTTTTTAGAATGATTTGGAACGAAAATAAATGCGTAATTAGTACTTTTAGAAAATGGCCGCATTTCTAAATCGCGTTTTTTAAGGACTTGAGAATTCATTAGATAACATTAAATACAATATTTAGATAAAACTAAATGATGAGAATACAAATATGTAAAAAAATCAATTTCGTAAAAAATGTCCTTTAGTACCTTTTGGAAATCAACGTCTCAATTGAGACGTTGATTTCCAAAAGGTACTATATCCATTTTAGGAAATTTTACAGGAAGCGCTAAAATCTCTCATTACTATATTATTAAATCACCTAATTTGGGTCTTTTTGCAATAAAATTTAGAATTATTTTTTTACTATAATAATAACATCATATTAAAGTTATAAAATGTATTTTTTTAGCATAATTTCGAACGAAAATAAATGCGTAATTAGTACATTAAGAAAATGACCGTATTTCTAAATCGCGTTTTTTAAGGACTTGTGAGTTCATTAGATAACATCAAATAGAATATTTAGATAAAACTAAATGATGAGAATACAAATATGTAAAAAAATCAATTTCGTAAAAAATGTCCTTTAGTACCTTTTGGAAATCAACGTCTCAATTGAGACGTAGCTTTCCAAAAAGTACTATATCCATTCTAGGAAATTTTACAGGATGCGCGAAAATCTCTCATTACTATATTATTAAACCAACTGATTTGGGTCTTTTTGCATTCAAATTTAGAATTATTTTTTTACTATAATAATAACATCATATTAAAGTTATGAAATGAATTTTTTTAGAATGATTTGGAACGAGAATAAATGCGTAATTAGTATTCTTAGAAAATGATCGCATTTCTAAATCGCGTCTTTAAGGACTTGAGAGTTCATTAGATAAAATCAAATAGAAGTATTTAATAAAACTAAATAATGAGAATACAAATATGTGAAAAAATCAATTTCGTAAAAAAGGTACTATATCCATTCTAGGAAATTTTACAGGACGCTCGAAAATCACTAATTATTATATTATTAAATTAGCTAATTTGATTCTTTTCGCATTAAAATCCAGAATTGTTTTTTTAGTATATTAATAACATCATATTAAAGATATGAAATAAGATGTTTTGGTATAATTTGGAATGAAATTAAATGTGTAATTATTTCATTTAGAAAATAACTATATTTCTAAATTGCGTTTATAAAGGGCTTGGGTGTTCATTAGATAAAATCAAATAGGAGATTTAGATATAAATAATTGATGAGAATACAGAAGTGTAAGAAAATCAATTTTGTAAAAAATGTCCTTTAGTACTTTTTGGAAATCAACGCCTCAATTGAATGACACCGTCGACGACCCGAGGATTATCGCTCAATGCCTCAGTGACATTATGTGGTACATGGTTAGCTGTCTCAAAAACAGAACACTTTGAGGTAGTAAAACACAGAGCTCACTATGTTACGCATTAATTTGTAAGGATTGCACTCGCCAAAATCTTCAAAGCATTCCTTTACCTCTATTCATTGACCAACATTTTTCTTTTACCTTTTTTTTTTTTTTTTTTTTTTTATTGTAATTTGTATAATCCAACTGTATAATCCAATTGTATAATCCAACACAGTAAATATGCAGGGTGAGAAAAAAAATTGGAAATGTTTTGAGAAACAACTACCTAGGAGTAGTAGCTCTTCACTAACTATTTTAAGGCAGTAGATCCCGAGGCCACCTTCTTTTCAATCGCCATGGAGGGTTATCAGGAATATCTAAAGAAGATAGATTACGGACAAGTGGGTTTGTGTCGGCAGGGAGGTAAGAATGGAAAAAAATTATATCTATCAAGGGCTAGGTCTGAAACAAATAGGATATCGAGGTCATGATGGATAAGTTGATTCGTTGCAAAATAAGGGGCATTCAGGATTTTGCAAAGGATTTTGGATTGTAATGATTAGATGCAGGATGAATTAGATTGTTTAGTAGAGCCCAAAAACTCGATTCCATATGTCCAAATAGCCTTTAGTAATATGCTGGAAGTTTTGAACGTTTGTCTAGTAAGTTTTATAGTAATACGTATCTTCGAGTAGTTTCTTGTCGTTTTAGTCTTCACCGATTTAATTCAATTTAAAATTGTAATTTGTCACTTCTTCTTGTAATTTCCTTTTTATTCTAAAAAACCATTGCTCCTATCTACTTGTCATCTCCTTGGAATATCTGTTGTTTTGTTTCCCGGTGGCGCGACAGGCCATATAAGCCTGCAGTGTTATTTGCTGGGAGAATACACTCGCAATACTCGATGATGTGTTATAAGGTAGAGTCATCACTCTCTACGAATATTTTTATAGTTGAATGGCCACCTGTTGGCTAACGTGTCTCACATACCCGGAGAGAGGCTGTGAGTAAATCCCCATTTAATTATTTGCTTTAAAAGGTCCCTCCCGGGCTCGGATTTTAACTCGGAACCTTTGGCTTGGTAGATTAGCGTACTAGCCACACAACCACGGGTTTCCCCTAGAATATCTAAAAATATAAATTTAAAAAATAATTTTTAATAGATTCCTGTTAAAAACATAATAATAAACCAACAACTCTTTATGTTGACTTTACAGCTATACAATTGTTTTTAATATAATAATAATAATAACACCAATTCATGCACTTTTACGGAAAATGAATAGATCTTACCAACAACTTTGGCATGATTTAGCAGAGTGTCACTTGAAATAGCACTCCAGTCACCCTTAGCGAGAGAGACTGGATAAATAATAACCCTGGAAATGACGAGGTTTATTCTCCCTATATCTCATCCTCTCCCTCTCTCTGTCTCTCTTTAGTTTATTTTTAATTTACTTCCTTTATAGCTTATTTTCTTAAGGATGTCTAATAAACCATCGGAAAACTTTACAACATAGAAATGATAAATTCATACTTTCGAGATCATCGAAGAAACTTCTGTTGATTTCTCTTTATTCATTATACATTCCGTTGAAAACTGGGATTCCACAATTTTCACGATCGCAATTTTTTATATATATTTTATATACATATATATATATTGGCGATATATAACGATACAAGTTAAAATGATTAAGTCTAGGTACTACTTCTACTGGAGTGCTATTGTAAATTTCACTGAATAAAATAAAGGTCTAGGACTGACTAAATGATAACTGTATTTGTTTTGCATAGTTGAAAGGGTAACTGATTGCTCGACACCGGAGTTATGATGCATACAACTCACTGGTTAAGCTAGTTATAATACATAACTATTAGATGGGATAACTATGGGGTGACCCCAGTAGATATATTTTAATCAACACCTAATGAAATATTCGTGAGCAAAGCCGCAGGATACAACTAGTAGTATTATAAAGTTTTAATCCGTACTAGCAGTATTAAACATTATCTCTGATTCTCGGATATTGTTAAAATTGAGCTTTTTTTCAACGGAAATACACGTTTTGGGCTATCGTAGGTCCAAATGGTTCCGCTAAAATTAGTGTGTGAGGTAATTCTAGCTAAAAAGCGGTAAGTTGTATACAACTGAAATTTCATATTTTAGAAGCGTATGTACTTGAGATGTAGCAACTTGTTTATCAAAATCAGCGAACCAAAAGAACAATTTCATTTTGCACCTTTTTATGATTTTCTGAAAAACTTATCCAACAACATTAATTAAACTCGCTATATCGATGTATAATTTAATAGGCTTTAATACTTTGTATGTTCCATTATGATAGTCTGAAAGACATAAATATCGATTTTTTTTTTCTTCCTTTAAAGTACTTTTGATTTTGTAGATTAGAAAAAAATAACTATATCCTATCAGGATTGATAAAAAAAGCTAAATATAAAAATTGAACGAATTTTTTAACCAATTAAAGCAGAAAAGAGCAAACATATTTTTTTAGATACATTTTTTTATTCCGAACATAAAATTACTAATACAGATGTATAATATACCTTTGGAAAACTGAACTAATTAGTGGAAGGTAATGTCAAGTGACGAATAGCGCATAAACTTGTGCTATTATTGTATATAACAATTTTACATTATTATATCTGTGGCGGTCGTGAATAAGTGGTTAAGTCAAAATCTTTCATTTTACAGGAGAGCGACTTAAAGTTTGCGTAATACCCAAAATGGAGTAATTAACATACAGCTTTCTTTCCACCTGAAAATTCTTCCACCAAAAAATTTCTTTAACCAATTTAACACGACGTGGGAGACGATCTGAGGGAGCGATACGTGAGTTAACTCATTTTTGATATAACTTTTTCACGACCGCCACAGATATTATTTAATCTAAAACATATGTTTCCCAAAATAAATAAAAAAATCTGGTGCGGGCAACACACGACTTTCACTTACCTCGATCTTTAAAATCAATGAAAGAATTTTCAAATACAGTTAGAGATAAAAATTCGTGACACTATTAAAGAATTAATTAAATTGAATTTATATAGAAACATGTGTTTTATTAAAAAATCTATTATATTATTATCTAAAATAATCAGTTAGTCTTATCTTCTTTTCATCGCTCTCTATTAACTTTTAAAAGCTTGTGTATAAGATAATATTTTTTCTAAAATCGTTAGCTTTCCAACGGTATATTATACATGTATATTACTGCTCTTATGAGTTACCACTTGTTACTAGGCGTAGGGAAGTGGCGACCCATCGCCCGGTCATTGTACCGCAGTCAGCCACTGGTCCTCCAGGTTGGGGTAACAGTACACTGACACTCACACATATAAACTAAATCCAGCACTCTACACACAAGGTCACATACAGTATACACCCTAGGGCCACCTTCCCTAGGAAGCCGCCCCGGATGGGGATGTAGGTCTGCATGCATTGAGATGGCAGCCCCGTCAGCAGACTAGGGTACGGAGAGAGGGTGGATAGCCCCACTACCTGAAATAGTAATTATCGTGAAACCTACACCAGCCTCGGATCTGATCAGTCTTAAAGGTAAACGACCCGGCACCCCCCATAGGATTTTCAACTTTGGATACTGGAATGCATTGTCTCTATATAGACCCGGAGCATTAAAGTTGCTACTAGAACAATTTGACAGGTATAAGATTGACATAGGCGCTGTCCAGGAGATCAGATGGACTGGTCAAGGAATTCTTGAAAAAAGGCACCACTCCATCTACTACAGCTGTCATGAGAGTCGCCATGAATTCGGCACAGGATTTGTTGTGAGGGGAAAGTATAGGCAGATGATAATTGGATTTAAACCAGTGAGTCCGCGAATTTGTCTCTTAAGAATGCGAGGAAAGTTTTATAACTACAGTTTGTTAAGTGTACATGCCCCTACAGAGGTGTCAAATGAAGAAGAAAAGGATACTTTCTATGAACTTTTGGAAAGGACTCTGGATGCCTGCCCTAGGTATGACATGAAAGTAATCGCTGGAGATTTCAATGCAAAGTTGGGAAAAGAAGCAATATACCAGCGAATCATAGGAAAACATAGCCTTCATGACACAACCAACGACAATGGACAAAGGCTCATTAACTTCGCTGAATCCAGGAATCTCGTGGTAGGAAGTACACTGTATCCTCACAAGAATATACACAAGGGCACATGGACGTCACCGGACCGGTCAGTTGTCAATCAGATCGATCATATTTTGATAGGTAGACGCCATAGAAGCAATCTGAGAAATGTTAGAACATTCAGAGGAGCAAATGTCGATTCGGACCACTACTTGAGCATAGCACATGTGACGGCGAAGATCTGCTCAGTGAGGAAATTAAAAGCTGCCGAGAAGCCCCGACGGTTTAATCTAAAAAAAACTGAAAGACCCGCAAATCCAGCATAAATACACTGAAGCACTTGACATTAAAGTGCGCCAGAGAAGCAGCGATGCTGAGCTGGACATTGAAAAGTTCTGGTCGCACTGTTACGGAGCGATAATGGAAACAGCTGATGAAGTACTAGGGCCATATGAGAAGGAACCAAGGTCACCCTGGTTCGATGAAGAATGCAGTATAGCCACGAACCGGAAAAACAGTGCGTACCAAGGAATGATTAGGGCAACCACAAGGAGGTCTGTTGATGAATATCGACAGAGAAGAAAAGAAGAGAAGCATTTACACCGGAAGAAGAAACGACAGAAAGAGAGCGAGGAACTGAAAACAATTGAAATGCTCCACTGCAGCAAAGAAAGTAGGGATTTCTTCAGATTGGTCAATAAGGGAAGAAAGCAATACCTTAGTAAAGTGATGTCTTGTAAGGATAAACATGGAAACTTGTTGACCAACAAGTCTGAAGTTCTTGACGAATGGAGGGATTATTTCAATGATCTTCTCAATCCAAGAGAAGGAGACTCTCATGATGAATTAGACAAACAAGAGACAGATGAAATCAACAGAATACAAGTGGGAGAACAAGGGTTAGACATTGAACCTCCTGATGAAGAAGAGGTTATAGATGCCATCAGCAAACTGAAAAATAACAAAACCCCTGGCATTGACGCACTCCCTGCTGAACTCTTGAAATACGGTGGAAATGAGCTCAACAAAGCATTACAAGATCTTCTCCTTGTGATATGGACAGATGAGGTGATGCCCTCCGATTGGAACAGATCAGTTATCTGCCCTATACATAAAAAGGGTGATAGATTACTTTGCAGCAATTATCGAGGCATCTCACTACTATCCTGTGCCTATAAAATACTATCTAATATTCTTTTTAGACGTCTCTTACCATTTGCTGAGCGCGAACTTGGTCCCTACCAGAGTGGATTCAGGAAAGGAAGATCCACCTCAGACCAGATGTTCTGTGTGCGAACAATTCTTGAAAGAGGCCATGAGTATAAAACCAAAACTCACCATCTTTTCATAGATTTCAAAGCAGCGTATGACAGCATAATACGAGAAGAGCTGTACATTGCCCTCAGAGAATTTAATATACCTGAGAAACTTATACGCTTGATAAAGCTTACCATGAAGGAGGTGAGATGTATGGTAAGAGTAAATGGTGACAGGTCCAAGGAATTTCGTGCAGATAAAGGACTCCGACAAGGGGATGCACTAGCCTGTTTGCTGTTTAATCTAGCACTTGAGAAGGCCGTAAGAGATGCTGGTTTACGCGAAAGAGAAGGGAATATATTTACCCGACTTGTCCAGCTGTTCGCTTACGCAGACGACATCGACATTGTGGGACGCTCTCTACAGTCCGTGACTGATGCCTTTCTGGCTTTGATGGGTCCTGCCAGCAGACTTGGACTGAACGTTAATGAGTCCAAAACAAAATATATGGTAGCAGAAGAAATCCCAATGCTAGGTGAGACAGTCACTATCGGGGTTCATAAGTTTGAGAAGGTCTCAGAGTTCACATACCTGGGATCAGTGGTCACCCAAGATAATAACCCCGATATTGAGATAAGGAGAAGAATAACTGCAGCCAACAAATGCTACTTTGGGTTAGGCAAGCAGCTAACCAAGCGGATACTCTCTAGACAGACCAAGCTCCACCTCTATAAGACATTGGTGCGTCCCGTACTGCTCTATGGATCAGAGTGTTGGGCGACTTCAAAGGCGACCGAGAAGGAACTCCTAATTTTTGAAAGAAAAGTTCTCCGCCGTATTTTTGGAGGAGTGAAAGTTGGAGAGGAGTGGAAGCGGCGCACAAATCAGGACCTCTACAATGCTTTTGGAGAAGGTGATGTGGTCCGGGCTATGAAGTTAAGACGCCTAAGATATGCAGGGCATATTGCCAGGATGGAAAATGGAGAAATGCCCAAAATATTGCTCACTCAGCCGATCCATGGGATAAGAAGAAGAGGAAGACCAAGGTTGAGATGGTCGGATGGTGTGGCGGCGGACGCTCGCATGTTGCTGGGAGTTAGGAGCTGGATGGCATCGGCTCAAGACCGTGATGATTGGAGGAGGCGGTTGGAGGAGGCCAAGACCCGTGACCGGGTTGTAGCGCCGTGAAATAATAATAATGAGTTACCACACACACACACAGACCTTTTTTGCGGGACTTGGTTATTTGGACTATATTGTTGGACCATTGGTTATTGGACCATAAAACGTGTATTTCCGTTGAAAACTGGTATTCGAAAATTTTCATGATCGCAATACTTCCCCTTGCTATATATAGTAAGTGAAAGTAAAACAAATTATAATTAGTCACGATGTAATCAATATATTATTAATTATACAGGCTCTAATTTCTATTCCGTTAAGCTTAATTTAGATTCTACAGATCAAATAGACTAAATAATTAATTCATTTCTAAGCCACACGGTCTAAAATTGGTTTCGAACCTAAAATTATAATTATAAAATGCTCTATTTCAATTTGCTATTGACAGGTTCATGTACATGTATAATTTCATCTAAGTTTATCTCTCTTTAAACTCATAATCATATTTTTAACTGATGCTATCCCATTTTATGTTATATGAAGCTATAATTGAATAGTTATATTTAAAATATTTGCTGAAATATCAGGAATGTTTGTATACATACATATTTATAAATATTGTTTGTTCTCGACCGTTAATTCAACTGATGGATAAGGGTTGCGGTCACTAAGAAAACACACCAATGAGACAAACTGATTTTATTTGTTTGCCGACGTTTCGGCCTACGTTGTGGACCTTTATCAGGACTGGCTCCGAAATAGTAGCCCAAGAACGTCAAGAAACACCGGTACACAAATGAAATAAGTTTGACTTATTGATGAGTTTTATATGTGATCGCACCCCCAAACAACTTTTCCACATATACCTCCATCGCTGATAGTTTTCGATGGATCTCGATGTCTAGTCAATTAATAATGTATTGTTGTGGATGTAATTAGTTGACCGTTGAGAATTACTGGAAGGAATTAGTTCGGGTGGCGGTCATTAAATGAAACAACTGAATAGTTTCAACTATTTTATTGTTTGCCAACGTTTCGACCCCCTTTGTGGGTCATCATCAGGGCGCATGGTGGGAGAATGGAAACTCAACTGTTTCCATTCTCCCACCATGCGCCCTGATGATGACCCACAAAGGGGGTCGAAACGTTGGCAAACAATAAAATAGTTGAAACTATTCAGTTGTTTCATTTAATGACCGCCACCCGGACTAATTCCTTCCAATAATGTATTGTGTTTGGACAACGTTTCGAGAATTTACTGTTAATATTCATGCGAATTTAAAACATATATTGTCCTACATAGAAGTATAGTTTCTTACATTATGAATATTAAATAAACTTAGCCTAAACAAAATTGTTTATTTATCGACTGAACATCGAGAACCGTAGGACAATTATATATAAATAACTATGCATTTATTTTGATCATATCTATAAAACATTTTATGCTAGAAATCTGACAACCTAAAAATATGATGTTAAAGTTCATTACACCCTCGCCTTTCTCCCGTTTGCGAAGGGTGTTTCTCAGGGCAACCTGTTTCCTCCCTTTTGTCCTTGATATACACCATGTCTCATTGAAACGATGTCTCTTTGTATTTGTATCTGCCATTGTTTATCTTGCGGGCGCGTGTACAAACCCGTTTCCACAACTTCAACCTTTGTTTGACAACCATACGCTAAACTGTCACTCGTCGATTATCTGTAGGAAGATAAACTCAGTTTTAGATGGTGTGAAGAGTTTTAATAAATTTCATACTTCATCAAATGGGAAGTCTTCTTCTTTATTTTTACTAACCTATAATTGTGTAAAATCTGAATCCGGAATCTCAACAACAATGTAAGAGTGGAGGTCTCTGATTCCAATAACTATGTGACTTATTTTTACTTTAACTTACTATATATAGTAAGAGAAAGTATTGCGATCGTGAAAATTTTCGAATTCCAGTTTTCAACGGAAATAAACATTTTAGGGTTCCCTGATTCCAAATAACCAAATCCCGCAAAAAGGTCTGTGTGTGTGGTAACTCCCGGGCGGAAACAAAAAGTCATATGAAACTGAAATTTCATATTTAAGACAAATATACGCCCGAGACGTTACAAAACCTTTTTCATCAAAATGAGCTTACCAGAAGAGCCACTTTATACCATTCATTTCGCACCTTTTTATGATTTTCTTGAAAACGGTTCCGACGATTTTGTTTAAACTCGCTATATCGATGTAAAATATAATGGGCTTTAATAGCGTTTAGGTTTCATTCGGATTAAAATGTTCTAACAGGGCTTAGATGCCGATATTTTAAATTTTCTTTCTTTAGAGTACCTTTAATTTTGTTTATTCTATAAAAATAACTATATTATCTTGTTACCACTGATGAAAAACAGGTAAATATATAAATTGAATGAATTCGATAACCAACTAAAGGAAGAAACATAAAAAATATTTTTTGATGCAATTTTTCTTTTTTGAAAAATAAGAACAGTAATATACATGTATGATATACATGATATGAAAGCTAAAGATTTTAGAAAAATATATTATCTCATACACAAGCCTTTAAAAGTTAATAGAGAGTGATAAAAATCCGATAAAACTAGATAATTGTTTTAGATAATAATATAATATGTTTTTCAATAAAATACATGTTTCTATATAAATTCAATTCAATTAATTCTTAAATAGTTTCAAGTATTTTTATCTATAACTGTATTTAAGAATTCTTTCATTGATTTTAAAAATGGAGGTAAGTGAAAGTCGTGTGTTGCCCGAACCAGATTTTTTTATTTTCTGTTGGAATTATTTCCTTTATATCTAGTGTGTAAAGTGGCTCCCACAGTAAGTCATATTTCTCATGATTGCTCTCGATAAAGAAATAAAAGTAAAAATGGCAGATCTCTGAGGCATTGAGCGACAATGAACAAACTATCAACAGTACCCGTCAATTGATTAAGAAGATTCGTTTATTTCAGCTTATCTAACTCAAAGTTTTGTTTATGTAAATTATGCTGTTATACAGTTCAACTTAATTTTTATTATTATTATTTATAGTTATTATTAATATTAATTTTACTTACATTTACTTGTTGCATTCCTTTTTACAGTTGTAAATTGCAATAAATATATTAAAATATTAGGTTTCTTTTTCTTTATTTTTTTTTCTTTCTTACCTATTCTTTTAATATTAATTCAGTCTCTTCATTGTTATTTTGATATTGTATATTATTGATTTTACTATTGCTATAATTTTTTATTTTGTTATATTTTTTTCTACATATTTATTTATGGTATTTTATTTTTTTTTTATTCATTAATACTTTGTTTTATTTTTAAATAAAAAAAAATATATTTCTATTGAAATTTACAACTGTATATTATAATACAACAAGTAAATATGCTGATTATTGGTAAAATATTTACATGAAAAAAGCATGAAGAGAAATGAAATTCCAAACAAATTTTAACAATTTAAAATGGATGTGTGCTATAAACGTTACAGCAAATTTTTTGTCAGGCTTGTACAATTTTTTAATATATTTTCAAAATAAGAGTATAACATAGATGTGTAATAAGCCCTTATGGAGCTAAATATATAAGAAAAAAATATAATGTAAAAAACCAAGTAAATAGTAGAAGATAATGGAGAGTGGTAAACAACGCGGAAAGCTAACTTTTTGTTAAGTTACAATATATTATCTTAAATCATTTTTTCTATCTAAAATCAATATTTTTATTTTTTCTACTTTAAACTTTATTTACTATATATTCCCGATAACCCTTTGAGGCGCCTGAAAAGAAGGTGGCCTCGAGACCTGCTAATGAAATAAATAAAGCTTTATTTGAAACTCTTGACTGCTATGTTTTGATCGGCTGCTTTTCTAAGGCAGCGGTAGCTTCAAAAACTAGCTTACTTATATATTTAGTCAATATATAAACTATATTTAATGATACCATTGGATCTCCTTTCCAAAGGTATCGTGTTTACCAATCCAATAGGTGGCATGCAGGGTAAGATTGAAGTAAACAAGATTCAATTAATACAATGCTATAATTATTAATTTACACATCTCTATTATATTAACACATTTGCTAGAACTCTGATTGAGAATACTGAGGGACATTTTCACTACTACCTTTGCCATACAATATTACAAATAACGAGATACCTATAAAACACTGTCGGCTGGCGAAGGTGGGATCATCTCAAGACGTCCATTCTCTGCTTCATCCTCCAGCTGCTCTCAGAACCCCGACGGCCACCTCCTCTTCTTGTAGATAGAACCCGACTCACTCTTTTTGAGGATAAAACTTGACTGACTCTTTCCAATCTTCTCCTCATCGTCGTCACCTCGGGCGGGGCTGATCTGGTAAGTGCCCCATGCCGGGGGTCCTTTGTAATAGTGTCTAGGAAGTTTCCCGAGGTACATATTGCTGGGGGGCCCCATGGAGGTAAACGCCTTTTGATGTTTTGCCGACAAAGGTTTCTTAATCTTTTATTGTTTAATATTAAAATTATTTAATTATTAACTCCCCTCAGTATCCTCAATACATTACATAACATTAGTTTTAAGAAGAGGAGTAAGTTTGTGTCGCACAAAAACGACAAACATATTTCGTCAAAATTGATATTCTACAATTTTTAAATTATATTTAATTAATGACAGTTAATTGTATATAACCCAAAAAAAATATTTTTCATTATTTATTTGTTTTGAATTTTATTTAACATTACTTCTTATTAAATCTATTATTATGATATTCCTAGGTTTTTTTCCGTTGAGCCTTCAGATAAAAAATTAAAATTACCTGATTCTAAATGTGGATTAGTAACCGAAATATATATTCATTAATCGAACGTAATAAGACATTTAATGTTAGAATAGAAAAAGAAAATGGTCCCTGATGAGGTTTTATTTACAAAATTGTAGTTTGCGAAGGAGGTCAGAGACATTACATCTGTCTGTATTTAGCTTCTCGGTCAGGGTCAGCTCATGTGAAACGTTTATTTAAACCAGTAGATTGAAATAATCTGATTCGGGAAAAAGCTGGAACATCCATTCAACACATTTGTAGGAAAAAAAAAAAAGACGAACTAAGAAAATTGTGATTATATTGAGATTTCCATTTACTTAAAATGTTAAAATACGTGTAACATGATATCTTTAGAAAAATCCATCAAGATTTTTTTTTATTAAATATTTTATTGATATTTGCAACTGAAATTATAATGAATACAATAACTAAATGATCTAATTTATACTTGTGGGCATGAAAATGTCTTATGAAGAAACTACCCAGTGGTAGCACTTCAATGTCACACTAATGTAGTAGGTCTCGAGGCCATCGTCTTTTCAATCTCCTCCGAAGGTTGTCAGGAATAGATGGGAATGATAAGTTGCGTACAAGAGTATTCGGGTTGGTCGGGAGTTTGGAATAAAAAGAGGAATACCGGTTTCGGGATAGTTCTGCGACAAATGGGATATTTAGGTCATTAATTTTTATTTTATTCGTAACGAAATAAGGAGCATTTAGGATTTTGCGAAGGATTTTGGATTGAAAGGATTGGGTGCGAGAGGAATTAGATGGTTTAGTAAAACCCCAAAGCTCGATTCCATATGTCCTGATGGGTCTGATGATAGTAAAATAAATAAGTTTTTTGTAATAAATTGGATGTTTTGAACGTTTGTCGAGTGTGTTGTAGTAATCGGTATCTACGGGCAGTTTCTTGTCGTTGAGAAGATAAACTTTATTCCTAGTTTGATTTTTTGAGATCTCGTATTAGGATTCCATGTAAGACGTTTGTCAAGATGGAGTCCTAGGTATCGGATTTCTTCGACAGGTATGAGTGGGGTATTATTAAAGGATACAGTGAGGCAGGAAGTCATCGGTTTCCGACGAAGGGTAAAGGTAATTTGGTGAGATATTTTAGGATTTATTTGTATCCTCCAGTTCTGACACCATTCGTCAATGGCTGTGATGTGGGACTGAATGGTTTGGGATGCAGCGTTTGGATCATTCTGGATGGATAACATAAGTGTCATCCGTGTAAGTTGTGAGGACAGTGCTAGAATGGAGTGGGATATCAGCTGTATATACCATATAAAGGATGGGACCTAAGATACTACACTGAGGTACACCTGCAGACTGAGAAAATATGGAAAAGTAGGAGAGGTTATGATTTACTTTGAAGGTTCTATTAGTGATTTAGGAACGGATTATCAGAAAGTATGTAGCGGCAAGGAATTCAAGAATTTAATATTCAATTTTCATATATTGAAAGATAGCACTTGTTAATTAAATTTTCAAAACCTTACAAACACATTGGCATATGATCGAATATGTCATTATAATGATTGATCTAAGTTTAACAGCTATGTGACTGATGTGCTAAGAAAATCAATTTTTCAAATCGGTCTACAGTGACAAAAACTTTAGATTTAATTAATTGATTACTTATAAATCTCATCATTCATAAAATGATATGACGTTTAAAAAAACTTAATTTCTATTCTTACTTATATATAACTGCCGTACAAAGGTTTGAGACCAGATACAGTTTACATTAATGAATCATGAATAACTTCTACGAATACTCAAACAATATATTTATAAAATAAAAAAAAAAAAAATAAAAAATAAAAATAAAAAAAAAAAAACCTGTATCTCTACAACCCATGAAACTTCTAACGAGATAAAAAAAAAAAGAAATAATCGATGTGATTTTTGTGTTTAGAGATTTATTTACAGTCTAGTAAACCTAACAGAAAATTTAGAAAATAAATTTTATTCCTAGTTTGATTAATTGAATTCTCGACTACCAAGGTTGTAAAAAGATCGCTGCACAGGTAATTTTCGTGTAATTATCTTTTTAATAAAGAACGGTTAAAAATAATGAACTTTCCGTTGAATGGTGCACGGCGGCCCACATAATACACAAAGAGAAAAAACTCAAATGCCAAAGTGCCACAAAACAAAAAAAAACAATCAAATCAATTGGTATAAACCGTAGGTGTTCTTAAGTGTTTTCCGGCAGTGTTTTTTAACTAACGTTCATAGTGATATGTTGTTTATCTGATTTACTTTTTTGATATTTTATTTAAATCTTTGTGTAATGTTGCTATGGTACTAATGAACGAATTAAAACCTGAATTAAATCGACTATTTAAAAAACAAATAATTATGCCCGAAAATCTTCTTTGGTTAAAAAACAAACAAAGCACGTTTTATTTTTTCCTAAACTTTTATTAGCATCGAATTCCCCTAATACTAACAATTCTTCGTCAATCCTCAATGCTCCTTAATTGATCCGGAAGGAACTCGTCCATAACGACCTTAATGTTCCATTAAGTTGCTGATTTGGCCCGAAACAGGTATCTCTTTTCTACTCTGTCCCACTAGTTTCAATCCTTCATTCCTCTTCAATTCATCATAATCCACCGATTATCTGATAAGAAAAATGCCCCGAGACCTTCTCTTTAAAATATATTAGTATTCCTGCAAGTGTTTCATGTCATTATTTAACACTTTTCTCAAATTTACTCGATGTACTCAATAACAGTTTAAAATATCAATAAAATAATAAAAATAAATATTTCGTTATGGTTTTTGAAATTTGAAGTATTTTGTTAGACTTTCAAGTTCAGACACACATGATTTTGAAGTCGAAAAAATCCCAATTTCCAAGATAAAAAAATTTACTATTTACCGTGAATTAATTTTTTTTTTTTTTTTTTTTTTTTTTTTTTTTTTTTTTTTTTTTTTTTTTTTAGCGTCTACAGCTCAAATGTTCACTATAAGTGACTACATTATTGATTTTGTTCATTTTTTTAAATTTATGGAAAACCATTTCAGAAAACAGAGGACTATCAAGCGTACAGGGCACTCCGCAATCTGACTCAGGCAACAATCAGACAGGCAAAAACAAACTACTTTCACGCAGCCTTCTCCTCTACTCCCGATTCCAAGTCAAAATGGCAACTCCTCCGCAAATTCTCACTCTGCAAATCATCTTCCTCACCATCATTCAAGTCTCATCCGATGAATTAAATTCTTACTTCTCATCCAACTCCCCTGATAATTCTACACCATCTCCTCCTGAGTTTTCAACCACCCCATCATTTAACCCTGATAATTTTTATTTTTCCGATATCTCAACAACTGACCTTATAATCCTCTATTATGAAATCCCACACCAACTCCATAGGATTTGATGGAATACCTGTCAAATTATGCCTTCCCGATATCCTACCAGTTCTTCCTTTATATACAAATTTTTCCCTTCAAAATTCCGTATTCCCTACTACTTGGAAAAAACGTGTTTCGAGAATAAACTCAACCCTACATTCCTAGACTACGCAATTTCCATTTATATACCTTTCAGACCTTAGAAAGAATAGTCCAACCACAATTGTCTAACTTTATAAAAAAGTGTTGGAACTTCTTATCCTCTCCATACTGGTTTTCGACCCGGCTTTTCCACACAATCCGCCCTACTCAAAATCACTAGCGACATACATACCGCATCGACGAAAAGAAACTGACAGTACTAATACTTCTGTACTTTAAAAAGCTTTTGACTCTCTTGATCACTCTATCCTTTTTTCCAAACTACGGTCTTTATCATTTCCAATACCTCTATTCATTGGTTTAAATCATTCCCTCTCTAACAGGACTCAAGCTGTCACCATCCCTAACCATCCTCTATCTTCTTTTCTTGCCCTTTCGGCAGGTGTGACCCAGGGTTCAAGTATATCTCATCTCCTTTTTAATTCCTATATCAATGATCTTCCCAATTCCATCCATCACTTATACGCTGGTGATTTAAAGATCTACTTATCCTTCTCTCCCTCTCTCAAGTAGCATTTGCCAATATTCAGGTAGACCTGGATAGAATCCGTGCCTGGACAACCCTGAATAAACTAAGGCTAAATGTTCCAATTCCCTCCTCAGATCCCATACTAACCTCAATGTAACTCCATATTGCCCAATCTCCGAAGAACAATAAGTACCCTCAATTTTTTCCATCGCTCCCGCCACCTTCTTCCACTATCCATCCGTAAGCTCCTTGTCTCCTCACTTATTTTCCCCCACTTTGACTACTGCTGCGGGGTATACGGTGGCTCTCGACTGTGCTCGAGGACGGGCTAAAGAAAATTATTAATACATTTTTAAGATTTGTCCTTGGCACACCGAAGAGGTCTCTTGTGACCCACTTATACAATGAGTTAAAGTGGCTCCTTCCCCCAAACCGCAGACAATATTTTCTAGGATCATACCTTTATCAAAACATCAACTCCCAGCTATCTTCCTATATCCACAGACTTCTGCAATGAAAATCGTCAGTCCGCTCGCTCCAAACTAGATCGCGCCATTCTGACCTTTATATTCCTGCCCACAGAACAAGAAGTTTTGATCATTCCTTTCTTGTCCGCTCTACTACTCTCTGGAATTCCCTACCTACTTATATCCGCCATTCTTCTTCCCTACCATCATTCAAGTCCCAGCTGTTTGAGTACCTATTATCATCTCAAACAGACGCTCCACAAGCCTGATATTTCAAATCAAATATCTATTCAAAAAGAAAATTTATTATTTACTGTTCATGTTTATGGATCAATTATTATGAATTAGTTTCAATGTTAAGTTTTGTTCAACATATCAGAAGTGATTTTACTATTTTGTTTTATTTTAATCTACTTTTCTTCTTAAAGCTTTGTAAATAAGAATTAATTATAATCCTTTGGTCTTGTGGACAGACACATTGTATATATTAATTGTACATATCATATTGTTCTTAAGGTACCCAGTCCAAGAATAAAAATTATTTTTCTATTCTATTCTATTGTAAGTATTATCTTGTATTTATCCGTTTTATTTAGGAGGTTCAATGCATTATGTTTATTTATTTATATATGATTGTGAATAATCATGTCATATTTATTTCGAGTATCGTGGAGAGTATTTCAAATGCAGAAAGTTCAAATCTCAGCTAAATGCCAAGAAGCAAAATATACCACTCTGTCTGTGAAGTTTTATAGTTATTTTCTAATAGCCCTTGCCAAAGCTATTGACGTCAGAGTACAGTATTTTTGATCGAGAATAAAAGAGAAACAAAGGATGAAATATTGGTCTATAAATGCCTTAGGTTAGTCACGCGAGGTTTCCATTTCGTACAGCCTCCTTGACCACCGGCAAAGGATCTCTTCGCAGAACCGTTAAGATATGAATAACATTTCGTGAATAGCTTATCTTCTATTTCTAGTCCAGTATTTGCACCCGGAGGAGAGTCGTTAAAGTTCTATAAGGGGACTAAAACTGCGTGTTTAACCCGGGTCGTTTGTGAACGCTAGTGCATACAGTGTCGAAATGCTGAGTTTTGGGAAGAAACCTCTCGAAATTCTTGTGAGTCTCACAATTTAGTAATTTTTTAAATTGTCATAGACATATAATATTGTAATTTACTAAAAAAACAGTTAAATAATCACAAATTAATTTAAAATTTGAATTTTGAATCAAAAACACATAATTATACATTTTTCTACAGTAAATCAAATATGGACATTATGAATATTAATAACAGAAAGATTTGTAAGATTGTTACGGTTTTCAAACGTCATTTAGGGTATTCTTTCCTGAAGGTTTATCAGTAAAATAAATTGCAATAAAGTTTTTCTTTATACGGAAAAACTAAATCTCCTAAAAGCTTAAAGCCGTGGACGAATTTCCATCCATGTTCCACTTTAAAGTATACAAATGAACAGAACCAATTTCGATTTATTGACCAATTTATGTTCTCATATCTGCCGATGATAAAATATAAATGAATAGACATTATGAAAGCTAATTTCACTTTTCGATACGATGAACTGATATTCCAAAGCGATAAACTCTAAAACTCTAAATTTAAAGAAAAATATTAATAATTTTGAATAACTAAAACAAAATGAGGAACAGAGAAAAAGAATTAAAATAAAAAAAATGTCTATACTGGTCTGTGATGAACATCGGTGGGATTCTTGATGGATAGTCGCGCGCTGCACTTTCAATAGGTCGCTGTGGCGATGTATATTGTAGCGGTGGTGGGTGGCTGGGTTGGCTTTAGTCTCAATATTAATTAAACAATGCACTTTGTAATAATAAAATACTGATAGCAGATGAGGTCTTGCTGGGAAAAAGAGGAGAGAGGAGTCGAGAGTAGGGACCACGCCATCGACCATATGTTTTTAAAAACAATTGAATTGCTACTATTTTATAGCTACATTTAATGTTAAAAATCTGGTGCGGGCAACACACGACTTTCACTTACCTCCATTTTTAAAATCAATGAAAGACTTTTCAAAAACAGTTAGAGATAAAAATACGTGAAACTATTAAGGAATTAATTAAATTGAATTTATACAGAAACATGTGTTTTATTAAAAAATCTATTATATTATTATCTAAAATAATCAGTTAGTTTTATGTTCATTTCATCACTCTCTATTTACTTTTAAAAGCTTGTGTATGAGATAATATTTTTTCTAAAATCTTTTCTAAGTTTTCCAACGGTATATCATACATGTATATTACTGTTCTTATGTTCGAAAACAAAAAATTGCATAAAAAAAATATTTTTTCTGTTTTCTCCTTTAGTTGCGTATCGAATTTAGTCAATTCATATATTTACCTGTTTTTCATTAGCGTTAACAAGATAATATAGTTATTTTTATTGAATCTACAAAATTAAAGGTACTTCAGAAGAAGAAAATTTAAAATATCGACATTTATGCCCTGTCAAACCATTTTAATCATAATAAAACCTACATGATATTAAAGCCCATTAAATTTTACATCGATATATATCAAAATCGTCGGAACTGTTTTCGAGAAAATCAAAAAAAGGTGCAAAATGCATGGTATAAAGTGGATCTTCTGGTAAGCTGATTTTGATGAAAAAGATTTTGTAACGTCTCGGACGTATAGTTGTCTTAATTATGAATTTTCAGTTTCATAGGACTTACCGTTTCAGTCCGGGAGTTACCACACACACACGCACAGACCTTTTTGCAGGACTTGGTTATTTAGACTAAGGCACCCTAAAACGTGTATTTCCGTTGAAAACTGGAATTCAAAAATTTTCACGATCGCAACTATATATAGTAATTGAAAGTAAAAATTAGATATTCTATTCTATTGATTTCAGTTTTAAAAAGAACTTAAAATAAAAAATTAGATGAATGACAATTAAATAACAATAAATAAATTTAAATCTAGTTGGCCTTGAACAACCCGTGTTAAGCAGGATCGGGTCACTCGTTTTTTATTTTTTTATAAAAGTGTAAACAATTTGCTGGTTATATACTTAACTCGTAAGTTTAGAGTGCTTGATATTGCAATTTTCTAAGCCGTAATTTACTTATCGCCCTTTTAATGGTAGTCTCATGAGTAAGGGAAGACGTAGAAATTTTAATTGTCGCATAATAGAATTAAACTTTTCTCATCTACCTTAACTTTTAAGATTAAAAAGTAATGTAATGCGATTGCCGTAAAAGTTTCAAGTCGAGATTTATTGTAGCTAGCTTTAGGTATAATGTGGTCAACCTCACCTTTCAAACCAAACTCAAACCTTAACAAGAATTAATAATTTTCCTCGGAAATTTCGTATTTTTTTTAAAATTTAATCGCATTTAATGTGTAAATATTACGTCATAATGATTATGGAATCTGGTTTTCGGCCGGGCTTTTCCGCAAAATCCGCTCACCAGCGTCATACATGCCCTATGGAAGGTGATAGGACTAATACTTTTGAACTTTTCAATAGTTTTTGTCACTCTTGACCATTCTCTCCATTTTTGCTAACTAAAATGTTTTTTAGTTTTCTAGCAATACTAATCGGGGGTTTCAGTCTTTTGTCTCAGACAGAACTCGAGTTGTTACTATTCCTAATCACCCTCTATCTCACTTCCCATCCCTTAGGGCAGGCCCAGGTCTCAAACATCTCTCCTCTCCTTTTCAATTCCTATATCAATGATTTTTCTTATTAAATCCAACACTGCTCCCATCGTTTATATTCTTTAGATTACCTTTAGATCTACTTATCTTTCTCTCTGTCTGAGTTATTCGTAGCCTTTTTCAATATTCAGGAAGATCTGGATAAAATCTGTGCCTGGGTTTACATAAATTAAAGATTTATTGTTAGAAAAACTCAGGTCATTGTTATGGGCTCTTATTACCTCCTCAGATACATAAATACCAAGTCTAATCCTAAACAATCACCTTCAGTCCCTCCTTCCAAAACTTGGCTATTACCATTGCCTAAACCCTTTTCTCAGTAAAGTTCGATAAAACAACAGTTCGCTCCCCTCATTATCTCCCACTTCGCACCCGTAAGCTTCTTGTCTCCACTAATATCCTCTACTTCGATTAATTCGGTATATGGAGGCCTCTCGACTCTATTCGAGGACAGACTTAAGCAGATTATGTCTATAAGATTCATCTTTGGTACCTGGAGGAGGTCTCCAGTGACCCAATTATAAGACCAGTTGAAGTGGCTCCTACTTTCCATAGAGAGACAATATTTTCTCGTGTTTACCGTTGGCCCTGAAACATCATGATTCTCTATACGTACTGAAGAGCCTTCATGGGTTGTGAAGGTACGGTTTTTTTTTTTTTTTTTTGTTTTACGTAAATAAACAAACAATAAATTTAGGTTAATAATTTTATAATGATATCCTCTCTAATTTTATTAAATAATTAATAACTTATTATTTTAGCTGGAGTAATGTCTATTAATATCTTTTCTCAAACCCTAATTTAGTAGGGATCAGGGACAGACTTATGACTATCCATACCGATAGTCAAGCTATCAGAGCTTTGGGTAGCTACATGACTCGGTCCAAATTAGTTGAGGAGTGTAAAAGAAATCTAAATGCACTCTACCTACTAAATATGTTCCGAGTTCATAGAATGTCTAGTCAATAAGGCACGTTAGGCAATGAGAGAGCTAATAGCCTCGCAAGGAGGGGTTCTGCTCAGTTACCCTCCACACCTGAACCTGTGTGTGGAATAAGCCTCAGCCATGGTAAAGAATTGATCAAGGACGCTGCTGACAATAGATCTAGGCAATGGTAAGCAGCATCATTCTAAGCTGTTTTTGGAAGGACCCTGCAAAGTGATAAGTTGTACACTACTCTCAATGAACAGGATAACTCTGAGAAAGATGGCAGGAATATATACAGGACGCTTTCGACTTAATATGCAACTCCATAATATAGGGTTTGCAGCCTCACAGGCTTGCAGATTCTGCAAGAAGATGAAACATTTGGAAAAAATCCTTCTACCATTTGGCAACGACCTTGTATTAGATCTTAAGCTGTGTGAACTGACTAGCCCTTACAGTTTGGTCAGATTAACCAAGATAAGAGGCCTGTATTAAGAGGATAATGGACGGCAACGACTGGTTTCCAGTTTGGATTTCGCTCATCCCACTCCACCATCCAATAATGTCATCGTGTAGAGGATGTTGTATCATCAGCATTGGGGCGCGGATTGTACTGCACGGGAGCATTCCTCGACGTATAACAGGTCTTTAACCGAGTTTGGCACCCAGGACTGCTTTACAAACTCCGTAAATTCCTCTCTCCTACATACTACCTCATCATCCAGTCCTACCTTTCTAAAAGATCCTTCAAAATAAACCACAATAATTCCTATTCATCCCTTTTTACTCAGTCTGCTGGTGTCCCTCAAGGTAGTATCCTAGGACCCATCCTTTACACAGTCTAAACAGCTGATATCCCAACCCATCCTTAAACCTTCCTTTCTACCTATGCTGATGACACTTTTGTGTTATCAGTCAATAAGGATTCAACTATTGCCTCTCAAACTCTTCAATCCCACATCAGAGACCCTGACGTATGATGTCAAAATTGGAGAATCGAAATCAATTCCAACAAATCCCACCGAATTACCTTTACCCTTCATCGTAAGCCTATGACATCCTGCCCTACAGTGTCCTTTAATAATATTCCGCTTGTCCCGGTTGAACAGATTCGCTATCTAGGACTTCTACTTGACCAACGTTTAACATGGAATCCGCACACAAGACTGAAACGACAAGAAACTGCCCGTCGCTTTCGTTTACTTCAACACTTACTTGACAGACGCTCTAAACTTCCACTTATCTACAAAAGACTCATCTACATCACCATCATAAGGCCTATCTTGACTTACGGAGTTGAGCTCTGGGACTCTACTAAACTATCAAATTCTTCCCGTATTCAATCCATACAATCCAAAATCCTTCGAAAAATCCACAACGCTCATTACTTTGTCACGAATAGACTCATACATAAAGCCTTAGTATCCCATATGTTGCTGATTTGGCCCGGACTAGGTATCAATCCTTTCATGAAAAACACCACTCCCATTCTAATCCACTAGTTTCAATCCTTGCTTCCTCATCCATTCCTGACAATCCTCTGTGGCGTCTGAAAAGGAGATGGCCTCGAGACCCTCTAGTTTAGATTACCCAGTGATTAGTGCCAATGGGCATTTACTCTTCATGTTTTTTCATATATTTCTGTTAGCTAATTTACTTGATGTATTAACTAATACAGTTGTAAATTTCAATAAATGATAAAAAAATAAAAAAAACGACTAGTTTAGGTTGCAGTCCATAGGATAAGCCTTAGAAAAAACCAAAAGAAAACAACTAATTTTGTTTCCAACGTGACTTATCTTCAGGATTAGGTATTTCATAATTGATTATTGATAATTTTTCAGTATTTTGTTTTTCAATTTAGTAGAATAATTTTGAAAATTGAACTTATTTTACATTCACTTTAATGCATATGAATATAGATATAGAACACTATATAGGGATAGGCGAAGTAAGAACAAAATTTGTGAGAAAACTAAAAGCATTATTAAAAAATCATCAGATAGCAATTTAGGGATGTATCGTCACCTCGAAACGTTGGAAATAATGTTAAGTTGCTATTGATTAATTAATTAATCTAATTGGTCAAAAAAGATGTCTACAACTATTCAGCTAAATTGAACCCTTCATTATTCCTAAAAAGTTAAATGAATAATAAATTGACTGTAGTAAAATAGGGTCTTAATAAGATAAAATCAATTCCCATCAAGTCCTTAGGAATTGTGGTAACAGTTGGCCATCTTCGCATCCTAAGTGGAGCGTCAGCTTGCTCATTAAGTTCAGTCTTATCCCTTTAAATCTACATTTTTTCTAGAGGTCGTTCCTAGTGTTTTTATGTTCAATTTATGTCTTTAAAAAGATGTGTATGCTAAACCTAAGCCTTAAAGGATTTCCTAATTTATTTTTATTATTTAATTTCATTCCTGTTTGATGCCATATGTAGCCCAAATATTTTGTTGTCTTATACATGGTCAACAAGCGGCTTTTATTTTTAAAAACGTCTTAATTCCTTTTTCAAGTGCTATATTCCTCTTCTATTTTCTCGCTTTTTAATTTTTTTTTTCTTTAACAACAACTTTATTCTTGTGAGTTCAGGAGCACCTTCAGGTTAGATTTGTTTGTTTAGTATAAAATGATTAATGTCAACCCCTTATCAACTACGATAATTATAGTACTTACAACTCTAATAAGTATTAATAAGACTGAGTGATAAAAACAACTATATTACAAGCCCATGGTGGGTCTGGGGTTCAGTAAATAGAGAAGACCGATGCCATCAACTGTTGTCGGCCAAACACGGAGATTTGGCCGAGATCATGCTCAATTGCAAGGTTTCCCCTCGCAAATCGGCTACCCACTTTTTAAATGCTGAATACTCCGCAAGCCGAAGTCCTGACCATATAGTCGTTTCATGTATAATAATAATAATAATTCTTTATTAATTCTGGGACGAGTCCCTTAAGAATAATATTACAGGAAATAAACAATGGTCTTAAGACTAGAGTCTTAGAGTAAAATAATAGACAACAGAATTAAATTAGTAAAATTAAAAAATAAAATAACTCAAAAGACTACTTATAATAAAAATGTACAAACAAGAAAATATATACATACATACATACACATATCTAGTGTTTATAATGTGCACAGAAAATGATATATAATAAAAAAATATTTTAACATTATAAAGAAAAATTAAAAATATACAGTTAAAAAAAAATGATTTAATCGTAAATCTTTGAAAAGAAAATCTTTTTGAATAATATTTGCTGTTCAATGTTCCCAGAAAATTAAAACTGAATAAAATAAAAAAATTATATGTCTGCTTTATTTTTTTTATTTTCCCTGAAATGAGCATCTAATTGGAATGATTTAGGAATTGAATAGAAAGGAAATGGTTGAACAGGCGGGATTTAAATGTTAAAAGAGTTTGGGAGTCCCGGATGTTGGAAGGAATGGAGTTCCATAGGGATGCGGATCGGATTAAGAATGATCTATCGAAAGCTGTGTATCGATGGGACGTTATATACAGATCAGAAGGGTGTGAGCGAGTGTTACGGGAGCGGACGGAGGATTTGAATTTAAGGAGATGCGAGATGTAACATGGACACTGGGATTGGATACTTAGGTAGATGAAGGATGCTAGGAAGTACTTACGGCGGAAGGATGGGTACAGCCACTTTAGCTCTTCGTAAAATCGAGTTATAGAGGTGTCTCTGGATATCCAAAGATGAAAAGCAATTAAATATTCGTTTTAGTTTTGCTTCGAGATCCCCAGAGACACAGCAGTAGTCAAAGTGGGGAAATATTAAGGAGCTGACCAATAGCTTACGGCATTGGAAAAAGAGGACGTAGGTGATTCAGAAGTTTTAAGGTGGAAAATGTACAACGGGAGATTTTGGTAACATCGTATACGGTGTCGAATGTCTATTGATCGTTTATTCAGTTATAAAATGAGATTGACTAATCAATAATACATAGTAATATTTAATAACTTACTATGTCTATACCTCAAGACCACCACGGATAACCCTAAACCAGCTACCTAGAAAGGACTGACCAAGTGACCAAGTACGACAAAGGACACATACCCTGTACATTAGACACAGTACCCAACACCTGCAAGCACTTTGCCCATGCCGCCTCCTCATTCCCCCTACAATCCCTTGCTATATATACCCTTTGGTCCTCAAGACTTATCACTCTAGTCTTAATATTTACTTTTGTACACTCATAGAAGGAGACCTCGGAATGTACACTTTGTCACCCAAACTCCCAGCACAGTAATATGTATTCAGAATATGTATTATGTTTTCATATATAAAAGCAATATTTTAATATCTTCACTGTGTGTGATTATTAACTGAACGATGATTTAAACTCTGTTATGATAAAAAAAAGGGCATCTGAAATCACGATACAAACCATATTTTTATCTAGTGTACATTGTAAATATTGTATGTAAGTAAATATTATTATTCATTTCTATTGATCGTTTTCATTTTATAACAAAACGCTTACAGCTCTATTGGGTTAATGCGATTTAAATAAGTCCTAATATTCTAAATATTAATAAATATCCTAAAGGCTAATCCCAAAATTTATTATTTTATATATTTATTTTGTATAGAATGCCTCTACCCGTAAGGGTCATTGGCATATCTTATTGTTTTAGACTCTATTATAAAATTTAATTCTTTTCAGAAACTCCATTGGGAAATCCACGTCTTTCACGTATTCCTGGAGGATATTACAAAGAGTTTCGCCCATATTTAACTGGTTCCTCAATGTGGTATATTCTTTACACTCTACCAAAATGTGTTTCACTGTCCTTATGACACCACATTTCGAGCATGTAGGGGCTTCTAAGCCACGAAGAAGATAGCCGTGTGATAACCCGCAATGTCCAATCCTTAGGCGACATAGAATTAGTTTGGTAAATAATGTTAGTATATTGGTTTATGTGCGTTGGTTATATATTGGTAAAATAAAGACGCACGATTATGTATAAAAAAAAAAGAATAATACAAATAAAATAATAAAATGAATACCCGCAATTCTAATATAGTAAAGTAATAGCTCTGATTTAAATCAAATAGTATAATTGTTAAATTATTAGTCCTTTAATATTATATTAATATTTAATGGTAATCTTATCTGCTGTCCCCCTGGGGGACTTGATGAGAGGAAGTTCTGTAGTTAGCGTACGCCCTCGCTTATTACTTACGACTCGACTCCTTAAGAACAACACAGTCTAATTCTCGGTAATGCGCATACGCGCCTTCCTTTTATCGCGTCAGTGTTCATTTGAACCATTCCTATGTATTTTTAATACAAAGAAACCTTAAATACATTTATATAATATATAATTTTTATAGAATCACCAACAATTCGTTTCCTCCTTCCTTGATTTTCTATTGCTTGGTATTCAATTTGTGATTTATTTCAAGCAATTTCGAAGGACTGCTTCTCCACACCTTACCCAGTCTGCCCGAGGAACTTGATCAATCACCTTGACGGGATAAGTGTCGTCCGTTCGAGCCAACCGGGACGAGGCGTCTGCCTTTTCGTTCCCTCCAATGCCGCAATAGGAAGGGATCCAAATAAAAGCTATTTCGTGGCCTTGTTATGCAGAACACTACATGTTCATAATTTCTGATATTACGGCGTGTTTGGACGTTTGGCTCGTTATAGCGGATAAGACGCTCATCCCAAAATTGAATTAATAAAGTATGCAATTATTATTAGTCTTGCTTATTACCCTAGTACAAGATATTTAAAAGTAAAATTTATTTAACTATTCTTAAAATCATTTAGTCAAGATATGATTAAACAAAAATTATTAACGTTTTAATAGTAGTGAGCTTTTAAACCGATGATTACAGGCTTAACTATTTGAATAACATTGATTCGAATTGGCGTAGGTAGTAGCTAATCAAGCCATGATGGCAAATCGAGTACCTAATTGAAGTAGAAGGCATTAGCTACGGTTGCTAACTCTCTTCTTGGATTATTACATAAGATTTAATTGACAGTGAATATTAGCAGCAGACAACATATCATCACATTAATCAGACACACTGGGAACACCGCGCTATACACAATTTAAAGAGTCAACTCACCCATTTATAGACGAATTACCTGTTAATATTGAATGTTCTTGCAAAGCCCTAATTCACATACAAAATTTAAGTAACAGAGCGATTATATAGAAATAGTAATGGAAAAAAAACTCTATTCAGGGACAATGTCCCTTAAGAATAACAATTATGAACAAATTAATAAATTATAACTGGCCAAAAACAATAAATAACTACAATTAAATAACACAATAATGAAAAAAAGAAAAAAGGGTCATAGTACCATCTCTATTTCCAATTTCAAGAAATAAATAAGAATAAACATAAAATGTAACTTTTACATCTCATTAAAGTAAAATTCACCTTACATATGTTGGCATAATAAAAATTAGCTAACATCTGTCTGAAGAGAAAGGAAGTATTGAAAGAGGAGGGATTTAAAAGATGATAGGGAAGGAGCATGACGGATGTTTGAAGGGTGAGTATTCCATAAGGCAGCGGAACGGGCTAAAAAGGAGCAGTCATATTTTTTTGGTGCTATGGAAAGGAGTGTGGAGTTCGGACAGACGGGATCTTTTTTCCTAGTGAAGGGTTGAGGATTTAAATACCAGAAGACTGTAGACATAAAGATTATATATATAATATATATACAGTCGAATGTAGTTATTTTAATTTTGATAAGTCACATGAGGTTTTTATAATCGACTAAATCATCATATTTTTTGTATTTGTTGGTAGCTTAACTAATTATATATCTATTCATTTGTTACCATGTTTGCTTATAGCATAATTAAATTTCATTATTGACAAAACACCACTTAATAAAAGAATATTAATTTTGAATGAAAGAAATATATGGGAGTCAGTTATTCTTTAAAATTCTTTCAAAACGTTGTTCTACCATATTTCTAATAACAATTTTGGGTGTTAAATAAAAAAAAGGATGGGATCTATGACAAAAGAGGAGTGGAGCGCTGCAGACGTTGACCGACAAAAAAAAAAAAGAAAAAAACTATACATTTTCTCAATTCAATGTATTTCATATATATTAACTACGAGCCGGCTGTAACACCTACTGTTGGAAAGATGATGATTTTAGACAAAATATTATCTTATATACAAATTTGTAAAGGATAATGTGAAACGATGAATAGGGTTTATATTACTGATTATAATAGAACAATTATTGAATAGGGTTAAAATAATTAGAACAACAATAATTGAATAGGGGTTAGAACAATAATTGAATAGGGTTAATATTACTGATTATTATACATAACAATTTTATATTGCTATATATTTAATCTGAATCATGTTTCCAACGAAACTGAATAGCCTTTTTACTGTCACTTACTATATATATAGTAAGGGAAAGTATTGCGATCGTGAAAATTTTCGAATTCCAGTTTTCAACGGAAATACACGCTTTAGGGTCCCCTGAGTCCAAATAACCAAGTCCCGTAAAAAGGTCTGTGTGTGTGGTAACTCCCGAGCGGAAACGGTAAGTTCTATGAAACTGAAATTTTATATTTAAGACAACTATACGTCCGAGGCGTGACAAAACTGTTTTCATCAAAATGAGCTTACCAGGAGAGGCACTTTTTTACCATGCATTTTGCACCTTTTTTCAGTTTTCTCGATTTTGATTAAACTCGCTATATCGATGTAAAATTTAATGGGCTTTAATATCATGTAGGTTTTATTCTGATTAAAATGGTCTGACAGGGCTTAAATGCCGATATTAATTTTGTAGATTCAATAAAAATAACTATATTAAATTGTTAACGCTAATGAAAAACAGATAAATATATAAATTGAATAATTGTGGATGTAATTAGTTGACCGTTGAGAATTACTGGAAGGAATTAGTCCGGGTGGCGGTCATTAAATGAAACAACTAAATAGTTTCAACTATTTTATTGTTTGCCAACGTTTCGACCCCCTTTGTGGGTCATCATCAGGGCTAAAAAGATACAAAAGAATATAATTTCAATGACATTACATACAATATTATATAACCTATTTAGCTAGAGAACGTCGGTATTAAAATATAACAGAAGAACTGTATATGTAAAAAAAAAACTTAATTAAAATACAATGACCATATTACAATAATGAAAGTGTTATACAGAAAAAATAAAAATGTTCACTGAACAAAATTTACACAGGTATCAATAATTTACATGAAATATGAAATATAAAAATATGAAGTAGAGTGGGGATACGTACCGCATGGTGGGAGAATGGAAACTAGGTACTGTTTGGTAGATGGGGGGTAGGTAGGATGGAAAATACGTAGGAAAAGGTAGAGTGGAAAATACGTACTGATTTATGGACAGGGTCTGACAACAATGACTAAAATTCTTAATACTACCATACAAAGAATCAATGAAATTTAACTTATGATTATAATAATTATACAGGATAAAAAATTATAATTTAATTCTTGAAATATCACCTATATAATAGTAAAAACAGTGATAGAAGATGTATATGGAGAAAAACTGACTGTACCTCCCAACTTAATTATCCCTAATTCTGTTTAAGGTATCCAAAGGTAACAGGGTGGAAAAAAATAAAAATGGAACATTGTAAAATACATTAATTGACAAATCTTACAGGTTGATAAAAAAGTTAAATAAACATAAATACAAGTTGGAATAAATTGAATAGTGAAGACATTTAGAAAATTTTAAATACATAAACAAAACAAAATAAATACATATATAGAATTATATGGATACCTAAAATAGATTTAAAATTATAAATAAAAACCAACAAACAATAATAATGAAAAACAAAACAATATATATGGTGGGATAGACAGAGAAAATATGCTACTTAATAGAGTTTAATATGTGGCTATATGTGGAGGAAATGCATTGTTTATCGGTTTTGTGGTTAACAGGATTGGATTGGAGGTGGATGTGGACGGATTCTGCGATTAGTCTTTTCCTATGGTTTGGAACATAATCTAAAATGGAGCAGTCGTCAAAGTTAAAGGAATGATTGAAATGTATGGAGTGTTCAGAAAGTTTTGAGGCTAGAGGGTTTCGAGAGGATACGGAGAGTTTATGTTGCGATATTCTGGTTTTTAGGTAATTTTTGGTTTCTCCTACATAGGATACATCACAATCTGAACATGAAATTTTATAAACAATATTGGAACGATATATAGGAGTGATCGGGTCTTTTGTATTGGTAAAAAGGTGAGAAAGCTTGTTCTGGGTCTTTAGTCCTAGTTTTAAGGAAGGTAAGGAAAATTTAAGGATTTTTTTTATATTTTCAGAAAGGTGCGGAATGTAAGGTAGGGATCTATATAAAAATATCATGGGTGAATCATGGTCGGGAATTGTAGGGGAAGTAACGGTGGTTTTTGTGTTATAAGAATCTATAAGGTTTTTAATGACTTTTTTTGGGAAGCTGTTTAAGGTTAGTATTTTTTTAATACGTTCGATATTATTAGGATGGTACTTTGGATCAGACAAGGATAGGCAACGGTGGACGAGATTCTTGGCAACATTTAATTTCTGATGATATGGGTGTTGGGAGAAGAAGTTGAGCAGTCTACCGGAATAGGTGGATTTGGTGTACCAGTCAGTTGAAATAGAACCGTCAGTGTTTCTAGTGATAAGTAAGTCTAAAAAGGGAATTGTCAAGTTGTTTTCTCTTTCTACGGTAAAACGGAGGCGTGGATCATATGAATTAAACGATTTTAGGATATCGGGGATTTTGTCTGGGTTTATTATAAGGAAGAGGTCGTCCACGTACTTTTTAATAAATATAATTTCATTTTTATAGGTTGCGGTTATAGAGTCGAGTAAGTCATTTAGTACGATATTAGAGAGGTCAGGAGCGAGACAGTTACCCATTGCAAGTCCCGAGATCTGATTGTAAAATTTGTTCTGAAAAGTGAGATATCCGGTTTTACAACAAAGTTTTAGTGATTCTAAATATGAAAGAAGATTGAGTGTGGTGTGGGGTTCAATGATGTTCCAGTGTTTTTCTACTAGTTGGATAACTTTATCAATGGGGATATTGGTAAATAGGCTTTCGGCGTCAAAGGATGTTAGAATGTAGTTGGGGGGAATATGCAATGATAGTAACTGTTCTCGGAGGTAAATGGAATTGTTAATGTCATAGGGGTTAGTTCGGCTAAGTATTTTAAGTGAAGGTAGAAGGAATTTACTGAGTTTCGAGGAAGGTGCGTTGATGTTAGAAATGATGGGACGGAGTGGATTGCCGGGTTTGTGAATTTTGGGAAGGCCATATAAAAAATCATTAAAAAGTCATTAAAAACCTTATAGATTCTTATAACACAAAAACCACCGTTACTTCCCCTACAATTCCCGACCATGATTCACCCATGATATTTTTATATAGATCCCTACCTTACATTCCGCACCTTTCTGAAAATATAAAAAAAATCCTTAAATTTTCCTTACCTTCCTTAAAACTAGGACTAAAGACCCAGAACAAGCTTTCTCACCTTTTTACCAATACAAAAGACCCGATCACTCCTATATATCGTTCCAATATTGTTTATAAAATTTCATGTTCAGATTGTGATGTATCCTATGTAGGAGAAACCAAAAATTACCTAAAAACCAGAATATCGCAACATAAACTCTCCGTATCCTCTCGAAACCCTCTAGCCTCAAAACTTTCTGAACACTCCATACATTTCAATCATTCCTTTAACTTTGACGACTGCTCCATTTTAGATTATGTTCCAAACCATAGGAAAAGACTAATCGCAGAATCCGTCCACATCCACCTCCAATCCAATCCTGTTAACCACAAAACCGATAAACAATGCATTTCCTCCACATATAGCCACATATTAAACTCTATTAAGTAGCATATTTTCTCTGTCTATCCCACCATATATATTGTTTTGTTTTTCATTATTATTGTTTGTTGGTTTTTATTTATAATTTTAAATCTATTTTAGGTATCCATATAATTCTATATATGTATTTATTTTGTTTTGTTTATGTATTTAAAATTTTCTAAATGTCTTCACTATTCAATTTATTCCAACTTGTATTTATGTTTATTTAACTTTTTTATCAACCTGTAAGATTTGTCAATTAATGTATTTTACAATGTTCCATTTTTATTTTTTTCCACCCTGTTACCTTTGGATACCTTAAACAGAATTAGGGATAATTAAGTTGGGAGGTACAGTCAGTTTTTCTCCATATACATCTTCTATCACTGTTTTTACTATTATATAGGTGATATTTCAAGAATTAAATTATAATTTTTTATCCTGTATAATTATTATAATCATAAGTTAAATTTCATTGATTCTTTGTATGGTAGTATTAAGAATTTTAGTCATTGTTGTCAGACCCTGTCCATAAATCAGTACGTATTTTCCACTCTACCTTTTCCTACGTATTTTCCATCCTACCTACCCCCCATCTACCAAACAGTACCTAGTTTCCATTCTCCCACCATGCGGTACGTATCCCCACTCTACTTCATATTTTTATATTTCATATTTCATGTAAATTATTGATACCTGTGTAAATTTTGTTCAGTGAACATTTTTATTTTTTCTGTATAACACTTTCATTATTGTAATATGGTCATTGTATTTTTTTTACATATACAGTTCTTCTGTTATTTTTTCAATACCGACGTTCTATAGCTAAATAGGTTATATAATATTGTATGTAATGTCATTGAAATTATATTCTTTTGTATCTTTTTAGCCCTGATGATGACCCACAAAGGGGGTCGAAACGTTGGCAAACAATAAAATAGTTGAAACTATTTAGTTGTTTCATTTAATGACCGCCACCCGGACTAATTCCTTCCAATAAATTGAATAAATTCGATACCCAACTAAAGGAGAAAACAGAAAAAAAATTGTTTAATGCATTTTTTTGTTATTGGACATGAGAGCAGTAATATAGCATTTCCAAGTCAATTGTAACCTTTTCCAAGTCAAATGTAACTTTTTCCAAGTCAAATGTAACCTTTTCCATTTCAAATGTTACCTTTTCCAAGTCAAATGTCACCTTTTTCTTCACTTCTAGCCTTAAATATTCCGTTTTATTTATTTATTTATTGAAAAATAATTAGTTTAATTGACATTATGACTTTTTTAATAATTTTGGCATATAATAATTGATATTTTTTTTGGGTCTCTTAGATATTTGATATCAAGTTCTGTTTTTTACTAGCTAATATTTAAAAAAAATTAATTATCGTCTATTTAGTTTTAAGATAGTTGTTGATTTTGAGTTTTTTAGAGGGGAGGGGTAGTTTTTTTGAATAATTAATGTGTTTTCGAGTATTATAATTAAATTTTTCGAGCTGTATTTTTTATCGCTCGCGTGCATTTTAACTCGCATTAAATTTTAATGTTTTTTATTGATATAGGGATTAATTAATGTGCTTTCGGGTGGATATGATTACGTTTTTCGAGCTGTATCTTTTATCGGTCATGCGTATTTCAACTCATATTTACTTTTAATGTTTTTTATTGATATAGGGATTAATTATTTTGATTTCGGGTGGTTATCATAAGGTTTTTCGAGCTGTATTTTTTTCGCTCGCGCTTATTTTAACTAAAATTTACTTTTTATGTGTGTTTATTGATATAGGGATTAATTAATGTGCTTTCGGGTGGTTATGATTACGTTTTTCGAGCTGTATTTTTTATCGCTCGCGTGCATTTTAACTCGCATTAAATTTTAATGTTTTTTATTGATATAGGGATTAATTAATGTGCTTTCGGGTGGTTATCATAAGGTTTTTCGAGCTGTATTTTTTTCGCTCGCGCTTATTTTAACTAAAATTTACTTTTTATGTGTTTTATTGATATAGGGATTAATTAATGTGCTTTCGGGTGGTTATGATTACGTTTTTCGAGCTGTATTTTTTATCGCTCATGCGTATTTCAACTCGCATTTACTTTTAATGTTTTTTATTGATATAGGGATTAATTATTTTGCTTTCGGGTGGTTATGATTACGTTTTTCGAGCTGTATTTTTTTCGCTCGCGCTTATTTTAACTAAAATTTACTTTTTATGTGTTTTATTGATATAGAGATTAATTAATGTGCTTTCGGGTGGTTATGATTACATTTTTTGAGCTGTATTTTTTATCGCTCATGCGTATTTCAACTTCTATTTACTTTTAATCTTTTTATTTTTATAGGGATCTATCCTTGTGTTTTCGCGGGGTTATGAAAATGTTTAAAAGCTTTTTTTTTATCACTCGTGCGGATTTCAACTCGCCTTTATTTTTGATATTTTTTTATTGATATTGGGATTGATTGTTTTGTTCTGGGTTCTCATTATAACGTTGCTGGAATATAAATCGTTTAGGTTTTTTTTTTTTTTTTTTTATTATTATTATTTTATTAAAGGATTAGTTATAGTTCCTTTTCTAGCGTCCTGAGTAATTTTTTCAACTAAATCTTTTGTAAAGGATCCGCTTCCTAACTTGGTCTTACAATTATTTGATAATTTAATTGAGGAATCGTTTATTCTATTTTCGGGTGTTCTGATAACATTATTTGAACCAAATTTGTTATCGCTTTTACTCATTTTAAGTTACTGTTTCTATCTCATAAATATTCGATAGAGGGATCGTTTATAGTGTTTTCGGGAATACTAATAGAGCTTATGACATTTATTTATAGCTAGTGCACATTTTAACTTAAATGAAAAGTGATCTAGAAGAATGCGCAATCGCGATGTAACGTCCAAATCAAAAATGTAATCAGATCCTGCAAAAAAACAATAAATAATTTTTACATCATATTATAACATAATACCTACGGTTTGTAGAAATTCCCAAGCGCATAAAAGAATAAAGTTCAAAACACGTTATGAGAATCCCCTAAAACAAAAACAAAGAAAGACCACTGCAAATGCAAGTTTAAATGAGAGCAAGCGACAATAAAAACGGCTTAAACAACGTAATCACAAGACCCGAAAAGATAATTACAAACGTCTATAACAATAAAAAATAACAAAAGTAAATCCGAATTGAAATACGCATAAGCGATAAAAGATACAGCTCAAAAACGTAATCATAACCACCCAAAAGCACATTAATTATCTCTATATAAATAATAAACATTAAAAGTAAATTCACGTTAAAATGCGCGGGAGCGATAAATAAATAAAACTAAAAAAACATAATTATAGGACCCGAAAACACAATTTTCAACACCTATATCAATAAAACACATAAAAAGTAAATTTTAGTTAAAATAAGCGCGAGCGAAAAAAATACAGCTCGAAAAACGTAATCATAACCACCCGAAAGCAAAATAATTAATCCCTATATCAATAAAAAACATTAAAAGTAAATGCGAGTTGAAATACGCATGAGCGATAAAAAATACAGCTCGAAAAACGTAATCATAACCACCCGAAAGCACATTAATTAATCCCTATATCAATAAAACACATAAAAAGTAAATTTTAGTTAAAATAAGCGCGAGCGAAAAAAATACAGCTCGAAAAACGTAATCATAACCACCCGAAAGCAAAATAATTAATCCCTATATCAATAAAAAACATTAAAAGTAAATGCGAGTTGAAATACGCATGAGCGATAAAAAATACAGCTCGAAAAACGTAATCATAACCACCCGAAAGCACATTAATTAATCCCTATATCAATAAAACACATAAAAAGTAAATTTTAGTTAAAATAAGCGCGAGCGAAAAAAATACAGCTCGAAAAACGTAATCATAACCACCCGAAAGCAAAATAATTAATCCCTATATCAATAAAAAACATTAAAAGTAAATGCGAGTTGAAATACGCATGAGCGATAAAAAATACAGCTCGAAAAACGTAATCATAACCACCCAAAAGCACATTAATTAATCCCTATATCAATAAAACACATAAAAACTCAATTTTAGTTAAAATAAGCGCGAGCGAAAAAAATACAGCTCGAAAAACCTTATGATAACCATCCGAAAGCACATTAATTAATCCCTATATCAATAAAAAACATTAAAATTTAATGCGAGTTAAAATGCACGCGAGCGATAAAAAATACAGCTCGAAAAACGTAATCATATCCACCCGAAAGCACATTAATTAATCCCTATATCAATAAAAAACATTAAAATTTAATGCGAGTTAAAATGCACGCGAGCGATAAAAAATACAGCTCGAAAAATTTAATTATAATACTCGAAAACACATTAATTATTCAAAAAAACTACCCCTCCCCTCTAAAAAACTCAAAATCAACAACTATCTTAAAACTAAATAGACGATAATTAATTTTTTTTAAATATTAGCTAGTAAAAAAACAGAACTTGATATCAAATATCTAAGAGACCCAAAAAAAATATCAATTATTATATGCCAAAATTATTAAAAAAGTCATAATGTCAATTAAACTAATTATTTTTCAATAAATAAATAAATAAAACGGAATATTTAAGGCTAGAAGTGAAGAAAAAGGTGACATTTGACTTGGAAAAGGTAACATTTGAAATGGAAAAGGTGACATTTGACTTGGAAAAGGTGACATTTGAAATGGAAAGGGTTACATTTGACTTGGAAAAGGTTACATTTGACTTGGAAAAAGTTACATTTGACTTGGAAAAGGTTACAATTGACTTGGAAATGCTATATACATGTATGATATACCGTTGGAAAGCTAAAGATTTTAGAAAAAATATTATCTCATACACAAGCTTTTAAAAGTTAAGAGAGAGAGATGAAAAGCTGATCAAACTAACTGATTATTTTAGATAATAATATAATAGATTTTTTAATAAAACACATGTTTCAATAGAAATTCCATTTAATTTTTTATTTAATGGTTTTACTCATTTTCATCTCTTACTGTACTTGAAAATTCTTTAATCGATTTTAGAAATGGAGGTAAGTGAAAGTCGTGTGTTGTCCGCACCAGATTTTTTTTGTAGAGACATACCCGATTCACTAGCAGTATGAAATATACTTTAGGACCTATTCTCATACCAACTACATATACCTAATAAATTTCATAAAAATCGGTCCAGCCGTTACGGAGAAGTACGATCACAAACACCGTAATACTAGATTTTTATTTATTAGATACGTTTGTAATAAAATTTGCCTGTTGTTCGAAAATTTTTAAATCTTTTCGAGATAAAATCTCCACTGAGGCTCTTTTGCTTGCAATCCTGATACCTCCTCCTATTTACATTAAAGCTTCCACTTTTTTCGCCCTTTAGCCAAAAGCTTCTGTATCACCTTTGGCTCATTTAATTTCATAAAAACTAAAATGAGGTTCTCACAGTTACAGGAGCTGAGGAATGCAGCGGGTGGCGAAGAGGAAGGAGGAACACGACGGTCCATCGCAAGTCGACGGCCTTCCTGGGGGTACCGGACGAGCCCGAAGAAGGAAGTCTCAGGGTCAGGTCCTTCTCTTTCACGAGCAAAGGAACTGGTGAGTTCAATGAGATATATCGTTATACCTAATCAATTAAATTATTGTTATCTTTATGATTTGTAACATGTTTTCTTTTTAAATTGTTTTAATCTATATTATAAAAAAAAAAAAAAACTGATAATGGCTATAACAACAGGTGCAATCTATCACAAACTTTTGAGCATAAAGCTTCTTTTTTTTTTTTTTTTTTTATTTAAAAGAAATTTACAACTGTATTATACAATAAAATACATTAAGTAAATGTGCTAATATATCAAGTGGGCGTGATACAGGCATGTAAAGAAACTACCCAGTGGTAGCACTTCAAAGTTTATTCAGCTAAGTAGGTCTCGAGGCCATCGTCTTTTCAGCCGCCTAGGAAGATCATCAAGAATAGGAGATGAGAGTTTGCGGACGAGCGGGTTGGAGTGGACGGGTAATTTGGAATAAAAGGAGGAATATCTAGTTGGGGCTAGATCTGCGACTAATGGGATATTTAGGTCTTTATGAATTATTTTATTGGTAACAAAGTAAGGGGCGTTTAGGATCTTTCGGAGGATTTTGGATTGCAAGGATTGAATGCGGGAAGAATTGGATGGTTTGGTGGATCCCCATAACTCAATCCCATATGTCCAAATAGGCCTAATGATAGTAATATAAATTAATTTTTTGTAGTATGTGGAAAGTTTTGATCGTTTGTCCAGTAAGTGTTGTAGTAAGCGGTATCTACGAGCTGTTTCTTGTTTTTCAGTCTAGTGTGAGGAGTCCAAGTAAGACGTTTGTCTAGATGAAGTCCTAGGTACCGGATCTGTTCAACTGAGGTGAGTGGAATATTGTTAAAGGGAATAGTGGGACAGGCCATATAATTGTCCGTAGTCCGCTCAACCAGTCTTTCCCACTGTGCTCTATCTTCTGCCATTGTTATCCTTATTCCTAGCTTTCGGAGGTCACCGCTTACTGACCCTACACAAGTACGTTTTTTTCAACACTACCTAGACAACATACATAACTGGTTTATGAAGTAGAAAGGTCTCATGTCAACTTTACAAAGAGACCTGCGAATTGCCCTCCAGTTTACATAAGCAATCACTCCACACTGCAAACAAATGCAGTAACTTACATAAAACAAAATTACAGACCAGTTAAAAAATAAAAAACATTTAAAAAATAGTAGTATTAGGTTGTGTCACATGAAATGTCCGTTTCCAAGGTAAAGGATTTTTATTAAAAATACGATATGAAAACAAGATAATTTTATTCGAAGTATTTACCTTCTTTTTCTACACATTTTTCCCAACGTGATACAAACTTTTTTTATCCCCGAACTGAAAAACTCTGAGCTTTGAAGTGAAACAAAATCTGAAAACGCACTTTTCAAATGATCATCATTTTTAAAAAGTTTTCCTTTGACGAAGTTGTCTAAATTCCTGAACAGGTGGTAATCTGTTGGAGACAAAATGGGAGAATATAGTGGGTGTGGAAGAACTTCGTAGCCCATTTCTTTCAATTTTCACGGTATGTTTTGAAACATGGGGTCTTGCTGCCGTCCAGTGAGATCATAAGGTACCCATGTATCGAGCTTTTTTACTTTCCCAATACACTTTAAATGTCTGGAAACGGTAGATGCACTTGCATTTAGTTGTGCTGAGAGTCCTTTAACTGTTTGGTAGGGGTTTTCTTCTACTGTATGTTTGAGGAGATCGTTGTCTATTACGGACGGAGGTCTTCCTCGGGGCAAGTTTTCCAAGTCGGTATCCCCAGCTGAAAACTTTTCACTTGATCATCATTTTCAAAAAGTTTTCCTTTGACGAAGTTGTCTAAATTCCTGAACAGGTGGTAATCTGTTGGAGACAAGTCAGGAGAATATGGTGGGTGCGGAAGAACTTCGTAGCCCAGTTCTTTCAATTTCTGCAGGATATGTTTTGAAACATGGGGTCTAGCGTTGTCGCGTAAGAGTAAAGGACCCTTCCGATTTACCAATCCAAGTTGTTTTTTTAATAATTTTGTGTGCATTTGGTCAATTTCATTGCAGTACGTTGTAGAGGTAATGGTTTCACATCTAGGTAAAAAGGAATACTAAATTATCCCAGCTATGGACCATCATACTGTAACCATCAATTTTTTGGGATTTAAACTTAGCAAACCAACGGCGAATGGTCCGTTCATTAACACTCCCTTCCCCAAACGCCTTGCAAATATTTCTAGCAGCCTCAGCTGCTGAATGGCCGAGTTTAAACTCGTACAAAAATATTACTCGATAATCGCTTGTTTCCATGTTCATATTTGGAGGTATAATAAAGAATAGGTAATTAATTGGGAAGCTAATGTTTATAATACAAAGGTAGAGGATTAGTAACTGTTTACTTTAAATATGTAAACATTCGGAAGAAAACAACAGAGACCTACAAAATCCTTTTTGTAATTCAGAAACGATAAAAACGGACATTTCATGCGAAACAACTCAATATTTCAGCTTTATTGACTGGTAACCAACCCACGAACGACTTTCGAATGACTTACAAACGTTTTCACGTAAACTGCATGGATACATCAACAAACTTTATCATAAGTTACTTACATAAGACGCGTTGGATGGGGGACCTCATGGCGAGAAAAAATAGTTCTGCTGAAGGTCAGAAGGAATGCGCCAATAAGTGCCTACTTCTTCATGCCTAGCCATGCCAATTTTATGTCATAAGTACTCATTTTGTTACTGTATGATATCTCACAATTGTAAATAAAATTATTGAGTTGAAAAAATAAAAATAATGTTTTATAAATCACTAATATGATTATTTTCTTTCCAAAGCAATTTAAGACTATTTTAGCTCATCTGCAACATTAAAAACTTATGTCAATTTAATTTCAACATGTACCAATAATGTTCAAACCATTATTCGTATAACCCTCACATGTCAACTTAGTATAAATAGAACCAAGACCATTATCAAAGAAAAGATCACATATAATAGTGAAATTATAATTTTTTAGAAGCGACTCACAATATACAATATAATGTATAAATATTTTTTTTTTTTTAGTATTGTCTAAAATCATACATTATATAACTGCCTATTCTAATAACCAAGAACAGTGAATTTCAGAGGTCTAAAAAAAAAAAAAGAAAAGAAAAAAACTATTAGTTGTCCTTGGAAGCTCATAGAATTGGTGAAGAATCTCTAGAATACTTGGTTACTTAAAATACTGTCAAGGTTTATAATAAAAAAAAACAATTCAGTGAGATCTTTTGGCTATTTTCGAAGAAATAACAGTTCAATATCCAGTAATTGGCCTTTTAATAAATAATTCCAAGATCTATCAGTCGAGGTGGTCTCTGCCCACGTATCAGACTAGTTTACCATGTGTTGTTAGGTGGGGTCATATTGATTGATATGCAATTTGCACTACAAATAGCATGCTATGAGACGTTCTCTTGCAATATATCACTTGACACATTGTAAATCAGAATATGTCTAACATGAGTTAACATTCCAATTTATCTTCGAAATTAACCCAAATATTTAAAACGTTGTAATATAAAAGCCATTTTTACTTTCATATACACCCTATAAGTATAAAAAATATTTGCTGAACCGGAATTGCTTAAGTATTCTATATGCATCTCTACCTATGTAACTATTCTATATGTAGTTTAATGAACAGAATTAAAGATTATATTTTTTATTATTTACAATTATTATTATTATATTTTGCATCACTTAAATTGTAATTGCTTTATATATTTAAGTTCACTTTTCTTTTGGAATGTATAAGTTTTCTTTTCATAAAACATGTGGTTGTTCATGAGGAAAAGATATAATCTGCGAAATCAGTTCACACCATTGAAATTCAACCATTAACATTCTAGATCTACGTCAACCAATCTTTTGTAAATTAATTTTTCGACAAGTTTAGAACATATTGAAGAGACCAATATGTCTGTTAGAGGATGATTTGTACATGTCTTAGTCTTTTTTGTGTATCATTTTTATGATTGAATATTTCCACTGTGTTGGGAATTTAGCTGTCCTAAGTATATTTCGTGAGGAACTATAGAGCTTCCTTGGTCATCAGTTGAAGCGCCTCGTCAGTTATTAAACATAACCTGGGGCTTTTCTTCTAGCCAAGTGTCTGATTTGTTGAGTTGTGCGACTTGTGAAGCAATGAAAGATATAGGAGGTAGTGTCAACTGTAGTGGAATGTCGAGAGTTCTTTCAACTAAGTTTTCATATTTTTTTTATTAAGACCATCAGTCGGTGGTATAAAAACAAAGAAAAGATGATCTTCAAAATTTTCAGGTTTTTCCTTATCTGACATGGTCCATGAACCATCTTCTTTCCCAGTGGTATTGACACCTATCGATGTTTCAAAAATGTCTTGGTATGCTCCCACAAGCTTCCATCATCAGATGATAGGTCGTTTAAATAGGTATCATAGTTCTATTGAATTTTTGTATCTGTCGTTTAATTTTTTGTCTGTCTGAGGGAGCTCTGTTAGTCCTATCTTAATCCTCAATCCAATTAACTTTCAATTAATGAAGAATTATTTTATATTGCATTTATAAATTGAACGCAATTAAATATATTTTTAATTAATAATTACCAAATCATCTCTAATGGATAGTAATGCCGAACTTCGAAATAAATTCAAATTATTGTTTGCCTTGGGAACAAGTATTGTGCTTTTAACAAGAGCAAATACTTTAATTATGGTCCCTTGTTTCCTTGAGAAAAACCAAAGGAAGAAGAAAAGTGGTAATAGAATTAGCTTGCTCTAGCTGGCCAATAATACAAGATCACAAGATAAACAAGTCCCTTTATTGGATAATTCAACAATAATAGTGGTTAGTCCGTGTAAGGTACTTTTTCCACTATCGTGGCGTTTTGAACTTCATTATTATTATCCTTCCCGAACTGCTATAGTAACCAGCTCGTAGTTTTCATATTAGTTTACTCAAAAACTAGGCATGTCCTTAAACATTTAAACATAAAATTTACATCATAATAATTTTAGATAAAAATACCAAATAAAAATACAGTTTACGTATTTATATATGGTTCAAACTCACTGCCATAACAAAAGAGATGTGAATTAAAACACTTCTACTTATTTACTTATTATCTATTATAAAGAGAGTTAATTATGTATTCTAATAATGGAATAACCATTTTTATATCAATGTTTTATTACCAATAATATAATTATTATATCATCCTCTCTTCTAACATCCAGGATATTTCCTCATCATTAGGTGTTTACGCTGGGCTACCCATGGAAGATCAGTACTTCCAAGTGACAACTCAAATTTAGGGTGGTTCGGTTATAGTTAATTAGTGGACTGTGCTATGTATCGAGAATACTGGGAGGAATAGAATTAATTTTGAATCATTTCAAATAGAACAGTTTCCCGGGTTACAAGCAAAAACGTTTCTTAGTAGGGCTATACAAAAAATATATCCCTCCACTCGTACAGCAGGGATAGCGGGGTGCCTGAGGAGTCTTAGCCCGGACGGCAAGAGAAGCGGAAGTCCAACGACGAACGGAGGTCGGGGGGTCAAACCAGGGAACAATTATGCAGATATGTCCAAAGATACATTAATGCTATATTATGTGGTAAATAGAACCTCAGTATTCTCGATAATAACAATGCCTTGGTGTACCATGTCCATATGTGAAATAAGTGCTATTTTATAAATAAATGTGTATTTTAAGTTAATTACTTTATTACCCTTTATGCCACCGAAACATAGTAACTGTATGTATTCAGAAAATTATACAAATTTAACGATGAATCACAATACATTTCTTAACCTAACTAAATACATAAAGAAGACATAATAAACAAAATTAACTTCATGAAACATAAAAAAAAAAATAAATAAAACATTCACTATTACAGTAAAGAGGCATTGAATACCGCGGATGTAGCGATTATTTTACGCATTATTAATTAATTAGCAATTATTAATTTAACCGTAAATTAATCCTTAATAACTCATTTAATTAAATATACGAATATGAATGTAATTAATGAATAGAATTGTTATAACTATTTATGTGACCATAATTATAAATATTTGTGAAAACGTAGCTTGAACCGATACATGGTTAAATTTATTACAACTGTAAAATAATTACAGGTACTTTTTTTAAGCAAATTTCAAGGAACTGGTAAAGATCGCTGCATCCGATCGTATTCAATGCCCTTTCACTACGCGACATTGTTTTGTGATTCGGAGCAAAATTTCTCTTATTAATTCTTTATATAGATTCTATCTAATCTGAAATGCTAGTTTATTATTTATTTTTTATAAATTACAATAAGTATATTTGATATGATGATATATTTAAGGAAAATAAATAACAAAAATACTCTACACAAACACATTTATAATTGTTTATAGCTTCGGGGTAGTACTTCATTATGGTTTATCATTCGGAAAAATTAAGTCAGACATAAAAATAACTTTACATGCTAAATTATTTCTGGTATTTCCAAAACAGAAATTTCTATAGCCAACAATGCGTTCTACTTTATCAAAAGCGTATAAATCATTTACAGTATTGAAAGTTTGTCAGTAAAAAGTAGAAACAAAACTACAATTTTTAAAGAAATCACCGAGTCGTTATATAAAACCCAAAATATTCTTATATTTATGTTTGTTTGTTTAGGTTTTAAGGCGTAAAACCCTAAGGTCATCAACGCCTAGACACTATATGCATATTCAATCTTTATAAAAAAGAACTATTAGGTAATGGGTGATTGAGAGAAAGAAAGAAAAAAATAATAAAATAAAATAAATAAATAAATAATAAATAAATAAAAATAAAAAAAAATAAAGAAAGAAAAAAAAATATTTTTATGTAAACAATAGTTTAAAAAGCTAATACTAGTAATGCTAACTGACTAGGAATGGTCTTTATAATTTTGATAATAATGATTGCTCCTTAAGAAAATCAAAAACTAATTCAATGGTTTTCTCTCTATCACCCAGCACCGCTGAAATATTCGGGCTTAGTCCAATTTTATTCAGGTGTGATGAATAATAAGGGCATTCTTGAAAAATATGCCGAATGGTAAGGGTTCCATCACAGTGCTGGCATCGGGGCACCGGCTGCCTAGCAAAAAGATAAGAGTGCGTCAGCCGCGAGTGTCCTATCCTTAGCCGGGTCAACGCGACCTCCTCCCTCCGGCTGCTACGGCTAGATGTAGACCAGGGTTTCACTGTTTGTTTTATATGCTTCAGTTTGCTTACCTGGCTATCGTCCCACATTTTCTGCCATCGGTCATCTTCTTGCTTTCTGAGCGGTTCACTGAGTTCAGACGGTGTCAAGATGGCTGTTCCTCTCCCTGGCAGTGTGAGCGCCTGCTTCGCTGCCCGGTCCGCAAGCTCGTTACCGGTAATTCCATATTTATGTAATAACCATCTATATTTATGTAATAACCATTGTAAAAAAAGATAAGCTCAGATAATCTAGGCATACTAAGATATATATAAGAATAATTTGTTATAGAGACATGTCTCTGAAATTATCGAAAAAACGTATATATTTGTATGACATTGAAATGAACTAAAAAATCATTATGGTTTATCATCCGGAAAAATTAAGTTATACATCAAAATAATTTTATGTGTTAGTTTTTTTCTGGTCTTTCCAAAGTTGGAATTTCTGTATCCAACAATTCGTTCTGTTTTACCAAAAGCGTAGAAATCATTTACGGTTTTAAAATATTGTCCGTAAAAAGTAGAAACAAAACTAAAATTTTTAAAGAAATCACCGAGTCGTTATATAAAACGCAAAATATTTATTTAATAACCATTGTACGGAAAGATGGGCGCAGAAAATGTAGGTATACAAAGATATATATATATATATATATATATATATATATATATATATATATATATATATATATATATATAAGAATAATTTGTTATAGAGACTTGTCTGAAATTATCGAGAAAAAAACGTATATATTTGCATGACATTGAAATGGACTAAAAAAATGCCGATCATATCATTTAAAGTAAATTTACTAAGGAACAAGATAATGTAAAAATGGCTGATATATCTTAAATTGAACGAGTAAGGCACACGTTTGTCCCAAAAAGTGCGTTTGGAACCACTGTGCGCTACGACGCTACATCATTTATACTAGAGTACAAGCTTCGTTATTCCGTCTTGTCGAGCCTTCTAAATTCTCCAGTGGCCTCATCCCTCTTCAAACCCACAATTTTGTTTTTACATACCTGCCATTTGTATCCCGGGAATTTGAACATTAAGGAATGTGCTTCATAACTGTTTCAAAAGATTGATCTATTTGTGAAAGAATTTAATTAATCGCTCTATTTTTTGTCCTTGTCGTTGACTTTTTTCCCTGTGTTGATATTTACGACCCTTAATTTTCTATTCATCTTGAATTTCGGCATTATAATTTGAATTATTCTTCGTATATCTCAACAGCCGTTTTTTGTCTGGTTTTTTTTTTTATTTATTTTTTTTTTTTTTCTCAAGGACGCTTAATTTTCTTTTCTCTTCTCTTCAACCATTATTGTTAATTTATTTTTTGATGTAGAAATTTGTTGATAAGACTATGGCATAATTTTTCTTCTTATCCCCATATCGCTTATACCTAATTTTATTTTTCTCCATTGAATCAAAATTTTAGAAAAAATATTATAATTCTAAAAATTTAACTTGGGATCAAATTTTAGAGTAAATGGAAAAGATTAGCTGGCGTTAGTTAATTTCTCCAGATCGGCTTTCTCTTATAGAATGTTACTAACAAAAGAATTTAACTATTAGTGAATTTGTTATATTAAATTTAACTAATTGTAAATTTGACTATTTGTGAATTAATTTTAGTACATAAATCACATGGGAAGTGTTTGTTTCTTATTTTGTTATTGATTATTTATATTGATAGATTAAAGATTAATTTTGTTATTAAAAACAGACTCCACGGACGGTCAATAGACCATGTAGTGTGTCTGATTTTTATTATTGTATTTTGTAATTTGTAAATTGTTTATTTTTTATTTGTTTATTTGCTATTTGATGTAATTTTGAAAAATAAAAATAGACTTTTCTATCTATCTATCTATCTATCTGAATCAAAATTTGCAAAAACAACAGGATTTTTTTACTCAAAGGAGGGGGATCTTCAACATTTATTTCTTATATATAACTGAATGAAAAATGAAGATATTGAAAAATAGAGTTTTAAAAAATGGACAGACCACTGCGCATACGTCAGTATGGAGCATGTTGATAACGTCACCATGGTTACGAAATCGAAGCTTTTACCTCTGCCAAAAATCGCATAAAGAAGTTATCACTTCAAAAAGTCCCTCATATATTTGTTTTGTTTAATTCTACGGTATTTTAATTAAATTTACCTCAAATTATTAATAATGATTAGAAAATGTTTTTGGTTCCTTAGAAATTCTGATGAGGCCTCACTTTCCATCCCAATACACTCGACTATTCTCTTTTGTTCGAGGTCTTTTCATATTTCTCATTGTCTTCATTCAAGAAGCTTCGCGTCTTTTCTTCCTTAGATTTTCCTAATGATTTCTTCTTTTTATAACATTATTCACTTCTCAAAATCCTTCAGCTTTCGTGCGTAGCATTATTTATTTTTACATATTAAAAAAATATGTTTGAAAAATCTGGTGCGGGCAACACACGACTTTCACTTAGCTCCATTTTTAAAATCAATGAAAGAATTTTCAAATACAGTTAGAGATAAAAATACGTGAAACTATTAAAGAATTAATTTTTTTTTTTTTTTTTTTTTTTTATAACATCATTTATTGAAATTTACAACTGTACTTCAAAATACAACAAGTAAATGTGTAGAAGATATAAGATAAATAGCGTGATACAGACTTGAAGAAGAACTACCCAATGGCAGCACTCCTGTAACTTTTCTAAACTAGAAGGTCTCGGGGCCATCTTCTTTTCAGACGCCTCGGAGGATTGTCAGGAATGGAAGAGGAAGCAAGGATTGAAACTAGTGGGTTAGAGTGGGAGAAGAGTTTGTTATGGAAGGAGTGATATCTGGTTCGGGCTAGATCAGCAACAAATGGAATATTTAGGTCTTTATGGATGAGCTTATTTGTGACAAAGTAAGGAGCATTGAGGATTTTACGAAGGATTTTGGATTGTAAGGATTGGATCCGGGAAGAATTTGAAGGTTTAGTAGAGCCCCAAAGCTCAACTCCGTAAGTCCATATAGGCCTAATGATAGTCATGTAGAGGAGTCTTTTGTAGTTAAGTGGAAGTTTTGAGCGTTTGTCAAGTAAGTGTTGAAGTAATCGAAAGCGACGAGCAGTTTCTTGTCGTTTCAGTCTAGTGTGCGGATTCCATGTTAAACGTTTGTCAAGTAGAAGCCCTAGGTAGCGGATCTGTTCAACTGGAACGAGCGGAATGTTATTGAAGGATACTGTAGGGCAGGATGTCATGAGTTTACGACGGAGGGTAAAGGTTATTTGGTGGGATTTTTCTGAATTTATTTTAATTCTCCAGTTCTGACACCATACCTGAAGGTCTCTGATGTGGGATTGCAGGGTTTGAGAGGCAATAGTAGGATCGTTATTGACTGATAACACACAAGTGTCATCAGCATACGTAGAGAGGAAAGTGTTAGGATTAGTTGGGATGTCAGCTGTATAGACTGTGAAGAGAATGGGTCCGAGGATACTGCCTTGTGGGACGCCAGCGGACTGAACAAAAAGGGATGAATAGGAGCACTTGTGATTTATTTGGAAGGATCTGTCAGTGAGATAGGACTGGATGATGAGGAAGTAAGTTGGCGGAAGGAATTTTCGGAGTTTGTAAAGCAGTCCTGGGAGCCAGACTCGGTCAAAGGCCTGTTCTACGTCAAGAAAGGCTCCAGTGCAGTACAATCCGCGCTCCAAAGCGGAGGAGACCACATCCACCACACGATGACATTGCTGGATAGTGGAGTGGGATGTTCGAAAGCCAAACTGATGATCGGGGATAATATTATTGGAATCAAGGATGGGATAGATACGTTTTAGAAGCAGTTTTTCAAGGATTTTTCCCATGATGCATAAAAGAGAGATGGGGCGGTAAGAGGACGGATATTCTGGTGGCTTTTTGGGTTTATGTATCATTTTTACTGTGGATAATTTCCAGGAGTCAGGAAAATATGTTGTACGGAGTACAGCATTATAAATGTAGGTAAGGAATAGGATGGCTTTCCGTGAAAGGAGTTTTAAAATTTGGGATGTGATTAGATCGGGCCCTGGAGCTTTGCGGGATGACAGACTATAAATAATGCTGGAAATTTCAGAAGGATGGAAAGCTTTAGGTGGAAGAGACATTTGGAGAGGAATAGTTAGTTCTGCTTCAATACACTCAAGGTGATCGGGATTAAGGATATCCGGGTGTGGAATAAAAGTTTTAAGGAGGTGCTGACCAAAAAGCTGGGCTTTTTCCTCGTCTGATCTTGTCCATCTTTGGGATTCGGTAAGGAGTGGATGATTGAAGTCTTTAAATTTGAGTAGCTTCTTCGTGGTAGTCCATAATGTTTTGTCAGTAGTGTTGAGATTTTCGGTAAAATTGAGTAAATTTTGTATTTTGAATTTTTTTATTTCTGATTTTAGTTTGTTAGTCAGTTTAGTATAATGAGTTTTATCAGATGGGTATCTAGTATTATGCCACTTCACTCTAGCTCTACGTTTTTCCCTTAATAACATGCAAAGGTGAGGTGGCAAGTTAGTCTGTTTTGTATTGGTTGTAGTTCTGTTTGATGTATTATCTTTTAAACTGGTCTGTATTGATGTTGTAAGTGTTTCTACTGCTCTGTCAATGTCATTTGTTGTCTTGAGAGGAATTTTCAAGTCCAATTTATTGTCCAAATCATGTCGAAATCTGTCCCAGTTGATTCGTCCTGTAATCAGCTTAGGAGAGGAAGGTATTGGAGCGAAATATGAATGTAATAAAAGCAGAACTGGACTATGATCTGATGAAAGGTCGTCCAAGGTCTTGATGATTGCTTGGGAGGAGGAAATCTGAGACGTGACAAATATATCGAGGATATCTGGACGTTTTTTGCGGGATGTTGGCCAGTATGTGGGATTCATAGGTGAAAGAATTGAGTAAGAGTTGGATCTTGAGACATGAGAAAGGACATTACCACGGGGATTGGATGATCGACAACCCCATCGTTGGTGTTTAGCGTTGTAGTCACCTCCAGCTATAAAGCGCGGTCCGAGGGAACGAAATAAGGAATCAAGATGGTTGTATGAAAGGGCATTGCCAGGAGGACAGTATACAGCTGAGAACATTAAATGGTAAGGACGGGTTGTAATGTTTACTGAGGTGGATTGTATGGTGTCAGTTGGAGTAGAAGGAATAAGGGAATGGGGTAAGGATTTATGAACAAGTATACAAGAACCAGCATGTGAAGTGTTGTCTGGGTGGTCCGATCTGTAAGTAATGTAGTCACGTACATAAAAATGTGATCGTTGAGTGAAGTGAGTTTCAGTCAAAAGTGCAATATCTATGTTATTGTCATGTAGAAATAGGTCAAGTTCGTCACGGTGGTTAAGTAGGCCATTTGCATTCCACAAAAGAATGGCTAGGGAGTTTTTGTTCATTGTGGGATATGGAAAGGAACTTCAGAGAGGAGTCTGGTGAGGAGGGTAATAAGAGGTCTTATTGTATTTTGAAGATCTAAAAGGAAGGATGAAAGGATTGATGTAATTTCGGATGTATTTTGTGAAGGATAGGAGTAGTTGGGAGCTTCTTTGATTATAGGATTAGGTTGTCTATTAAGAGATTGGGAAGTCCGTCGGGGTTGCAAAGAATTAATTAAATTAAATTTCTATAGAAACAGGTGTTTTATTAAACATCTATTATATTGTTATCTAGAATAATCAGTTAGTGTTATCTTCCTTTCATCACTCTCTATTAACTTTTAAAAGCTTGTGTATGAGATAATATTTTTTCTAAAATCTTTAGCTTTCCAACGGTATATCATACATGTATTGCTGCTCTTATGTTCAAAAACAAAAAATTTCATTAAAAATATGTTTTTTCAGTTTTTTCCTTTAGTTGGGTAAACTTCAAGAATTCATTCAATTTATATATTTACCTGTTTTTTCATCAGTGTTAACAAGCTAATATTTGTCTAGATATTTTTTAGCGAGTTTAATCAAAATCGTCGGAACCGTTTTCGAGAAAACCGAAAAAAGGTGCAAATCGCATGGTTTAAAGTGGCTCTTCTGGTAAGCTCATTTTGAAGAAAAAGGTTTTGTAACGTCTCGGGCGTATATTTGTCTTAAATATGAAAATTCAGTTTCATAGGACTTACCGTTTCCGCCCGGGAGTTACTACACACACACACACACAGACCTTTTTGCGGGACTTTGTTATTTGGACTCAGGGAACCCTAAAATGTGTATTTCCGTTGAAAACTGGAATTCGAAAATTTTCACGATCTCAATACTTTCCCTTAACTATATTATAGTAAGGGGAAAGTAAAAAAAAAATTTGAGTCGATGCTTTGTGTCTCTTCTGTTCAAGGTATAATAAATTATAGTTCAAGATATTGCTTTACCATCCTGGTCTTCATAAAACTTGTTTTTTAACAATAATTCCATCAAGTTCTACAAATAGTATATAATAGTATTTAGTAAATAAGTTACTTTACCTTTTGATTGTCAGTTAATAATTATTGGGGTGTCCTGAAAACAATGCAGTATTTTGAGTTTTTCTTAAAGTAACTCTCTAACTGTTAACTGTTTGTGTTTACTGCATTATTCATTTGTATGAATGTCAACACTTAGGAATGCTTTTCAAAACGATAATGTTTTTAACCTCCGTAGCATTTAGTTGTTTAGAAATTATTCTGTCTTTAATTATATGTCGTCTAATATTTTAACAATTGTTTAAGCACTTGCAGGGAAACTTAACCTTAACAAGCCGACCGTCCCTGACTACCTCAAGGCGATTGGAAAGGTAATAAAGCTTGAATGTTGGATTTCACACGCATTAAACGACTGCTTAATAAACAAGTGCAATGAACTATGTAGCCAAACTTCTTTGCCGAAAAAAAAAACAAAAAAAACTTTTCTATTTAGAATTGTTACATAAGATGGAACGTGCATACTTTACAATAATAATAGACGTTCTATACAGTGGCTCGACAAAGATGAAGTAGTTCAACTTTTTGCAAAGCCCTCTACTAATCAAAAACTGTTACTGTTTGGTGGATTTAGTTTGATTCTTAAACCATGGAAAACCATCAATGTATGTAGTCAAATTAATGTAATACATCGGAAATCGGCAATAATGAAGCCATCTTTGGTCAATCGGAAGCGGTTCATTTTAATCACATAGCTCACGTATGACGTCACAAAAACTGTTTAAGCTTAATATGAAACTCTGCTGTATTCGCCCTACTCTCTAAAGTCGTCACCTGGACAACTACTTATGTGACAAGAATTTTAATGTAGAAAGAGAATTAGAAATCATGTTTTTCTGCTTTATCATTTCTAAAGATGAGAAATTCTATTCCGAGGGAATAGATAAGTTGCCGATGCAAGACAGAAAAGTATAGATCGTACTGGAAAACATATTGATAAAATAAAACAGTTGTAAAACTTTCTTTTAAAATCAAAATCCTGCATTATTTCCCGGATAACCTATAGTTTTCTTATAGGTGGAATAATCAGGAATCAGTAATTTTTTGAAAATTTTTAATTTTGCCAACGTTTCGGCTCCGAAGCTATATATATCCATATGGAAAAAGATCGTGTACCCGTCAATCATAAAACAGACTAAGATAATCTCTCCCTCGTATGCCAACATCTTCCGTCTCCTTAAATTATAACTTTATTACTTTACTGTACAAATTGCTTATGTAATTTATATTTTATTTACTGTATCTTTTCGTTTATAACACCTAGGGTTTTTGTTATTTATTTATTTTATTTTATTTTTATTTTTTATTATATACCTCATAGATCTTTTACATACCTCAGATTCTAGTGTTTATAATTTTCTGTTAAAAATGTTGAGCCTTATTGTACATACGAGTATATTGTTTTGTTTTTCCATTGTAAATTTTGTAAAACTTTTTAAAAACAAGATAAGCTGTAGTATTTACACTTAGAGGGAAAACCTTCAGGGGTACTCCTCCCAATACTACCTATGTTTATGGTTTTCCTCAGTTTATGTTTGGACATGGCTCAGTAATGGTACGTTTCTATGTATATATATATATATATATATATATATATATATATATATATATATATATATTATGTATATATTTTTTTTTTTTTTTTGTTCTACTTCCATATTAAAGTTAAAATTTTTTTATTTTTATGCTATCATCTTCAGACTATGTATCATATGATCATTATTTTTATCTATAATATTTAAGTATGTTGGTATATTTTCTGTTTTATTTCAAATGTTATCATTGTCACTACATTCAAAAGAAAATTTTCATTATCACATTAATATGTATCTCTTTTGTTCTGATGTTTGTAGCCCTGATGATGGCCCACAAGCTTCAGTTGGCAAAATTAAAAAATTTCAAAAAATGACTGATTCCTGATTATTCCACCTATAATAGTTTCTACAGTCGATTATACATCCTCAATATAATTTTCTTCTGCAATATTTTGAAATATATTAGTTTTAATTAAAATAAAAATAAACGCACATCAAACAAAAGAATTTACAACACTAAAATATTTAGAAAAAAACAAACATACACAAATGTTGTAAATATTGAAACCGAAAAGAAAGTAAAATATAATATATATATATATATATATATATATATATATATATATATATATATATATATATTATGTATATATTTTTTTTTTTTTTTTGTTCTACTTCCATATTAAAGTCTAAAATTTTTGTAAAAATTTTTTTATTTTTATGCTAATCATCTTCAGACTATGTATCATATGATCATTATTTTTATCTATAATATTTAAGTATGTTGGTATATTTTCTGTTTTATTTCAAATGTTATCATTGTCACTACATTCAAAAGAAAATTTTCATTATCACATTAATATGTATCTCTTTTGTTCTGATGTTTGTAGCCCTGATGATGGCCCACAAGCTTCAGTTGGCAAAATTAAAAAATTTCAAAAAATGACTGATTCCTGATTATTCCACCTATAATAGTTTCTACAGTCGATTATACATCCTCAATATAATTTTCTTCTGCAATATTTTGAAATATATTAGTTTTAATTAAAATAAAAATAAACGCACATCAAACAAAAGAATTTACAACACTAAAATATTTAGAAAAAAACAAACATACACAAATGTTGTAAATATTGAAACCGAAAAGAAAGTAAAATATAATATATATATATATATATATATATATATATATATATATATATTGCTTAAATGGATTTACACCACTTTTGTTTCCATTTATTCATTTCGTTTGTTTCCTATTAATAATATTATAATCTTGGGAACTCTATTTTTTGTCCAGACACCATGTGAATAAGTTAATTACTCCGGAGTTTCTATAGGGGTTCTCTACAATCTAAATTGAAACACCAACCACGATTGTAATTAATTTTGCTCTGAATTAGTACAAAGTCAAAAGTCTATGTGCAGGAAATGGAATAGTGTGTCACAAAGCTATATTTAGACGAATATAAATTTATTCGTGCGTTATAATAAAAATTTAATATAATACGTAGATATTTAGAAGAAGTTTATTCGGAAATTTTATATAATTATTCATGAATTAGCGTTAATAGTATAGACTTATAATATACAAGATTTTAGAAAAGTTAATATGCAATAAAATAAGTAAATAGAAAGTTGTTATTAGGGCATAAACTTATTAATGTGTTATTTAAAAGATTGTGAAGAGGGAGGTTATCGTGCGGAGGCAACACTGATTAACGAGTATCGTAAAGTTTATATTCATTCACACAGTATTAAAGATTTAAAAATATTTTATACACTTAAGTACTATTTTTATGTTACAAAAAACAAATATTGTATGAAAAAATAGTTTTGCTCTTTTCTCCGTTCCTTGGATATCGAATTCGTTCAGCTTATACATTATTCCGTTTTTTATCAATGCTAACAAGATGATATGGTTAATTTATTCAAATGTACAAAGTTGAAGGTACTTTAGAGGAAGAAAATTTAAGACATCGGCATTCAAGCTCTGTCAGATTATTTCAATCAGAATCTAAAATAATCAGTTATCTTCTTTTCATCACTCTCTATTAACTTTTAAAAGCTTGTGTATGAGATAATATTTTTTCTAAAATCTTTAGCATTCCAACGGTATATCATACATGTATATTACTGCTCTTATGTTCAAAAACAAAAAACTGCACTATTTTTTTTTTTTCAGTTTTCTCCTTTAGTTGTTTTTTAAATTCGCACAACTTACATATTTACCAGTTTTTTATCAGTGGTAACAAGATAATATAGTTAATTTTATAAAATCAACAAAATTACAGGTACTTTAGAGAATTTTTTTTTAAATATCGGCATTTAAGCCCTGTCAGACCATTTCAATCAGAATGAAACTTACATCATACTAAATCATGTTAAAATTTACAGCGATATAGGGAGTTCAATCAAAATCGTTAGAGCCGTTTTTGAGAAAATCGTATAAAGTTGCTAAATGCATAGTATAAAGTGGCTCTTCTAGTGAGCTCAATTTGATGAAAAAGGTGCTGTAACATCTCGGGTGTATAGTTATCCTAAATATGAAATTTCAGTTTCGTATGACTTTTCACTTTCTTTCTAGACTTGCCGCACACACACATACACACTCACCGACACACTGCAGACTCACGCACGGACAAACAGACACACTAATCTCTTTTCGGGAATAGGTTATTTAGACTCAGGGACCTTGAAACGTGTATTTTCATAGAAAACTGGAATTTGAAAATTTTCACTATCGCAATATTTACTCTTACTATATATTTCATATCAGGGCTAATGATGGCCCACAATGGGGGTCGAAACGCTTGCAAAAAATAAACTGTTGAAACTACTCAACTGTTTCATTCTCCGTCCTCCACCCGGGCTAATTCCTTTTAGTAGACAAATCTTTCAGTGGCGCGACAGGCCCTGTAGGCCCTGGGCCTCACGGTGTAAATTCTTACGAGTTTTATTTTACCAAAATCCCAGAGTTGTGGATCATTTATTTTGAAATTGTTCAGCTCTATTATTTTATAGCAGATTTTTTCTTTTGTTTATATTCCATATATTTTGTATATATCTATATAAATAGGTTTTATTTTTTTTTACACATTTGTAAAAAAAAGTTTATTTTATAGTCTCTCGGCCAGACATGTGTATATATTGAAGTGTATATTTACTGTATGGCATTGTTATTTTTAAGAAATATAGTTCCAAAATAAATGTATTTTATTATTATATATCTTCCAGTGGCGCGACAGGCCGTGTAGGCCCTGGGGCCCCGCGGTGTAATCTCCCGCGAGTTTACACTCACGTTTCACGATACAATTTTTAGTGTAGGGTCATCACTCCATTCGACTAATTTTGTGAGTTGCCAACTTTTGGCTGGAAGGGTCTCACATACCCGGGGGAGAAGTTTTGAGTGAATCCCCATTTTTTAAATCCTTATAAAAGCCCCGCCGGGACTGGGATTCGAACTCAGAACCTGTAGCATGAGAGACTAGCGCGCTAGCCACTCAGCCACGGGCTCCCTGATAGAAGACATATAATAATCATAATATTTTTTTGATAAGTGCACTTTTCGTTACGATGATTATGATAAACCTTTAATTGGTCAAACTGAACTTTTCTAAATATAAATAACACCACATTTAATTTGCAAGGTGTGCGAACTGGTTTATCAAATTGTGTTTTAAGCAGAGAAGTAAGTGGAAGATTAGTGTTTAGTGCACCAGCTATCTTCGTCCAATCAAGGAATAACTTCTATCATGAGTTATGTATTTGATAGCACCATACCGTAAAACTAGGGAAACCCTCGCTTTGCCGAAGTGTCTCGTCGGATTGGAGCGTAGGCCTGAAGAGGAACCTGATAAACAGATTTAGGGAGGAGGAAGAGGAGTAGGGAAGGAACCCTATTACTAACACACCTCCAACTCAATAACCCTCTCCGGATGAATAAGGGCGAGACACAAATATAATCAGCCCTTACAATGGTCCAATCCCAGGGCCAATCACAACTCAAAGGTAGGAGGGGGAGGAGGGGGGCCGTCCAAATTGCAGCTCTCGCTCATTAAATTATTTTCCCATATTTCTTCGGCTCAACTTCCTTTGGAACAGCGAAATTTTATTCAAGGAATGAACACACGCTAATCCTGCAAGTCTTCTTTTAAGAACTTCTTCCAAAATAGAATCAATCATACTTTTTTTTCTTCTTTTTTTTTCCTGGAAATTTTTATTTTTCAGACAGTGTTGACAAGATGAACGTGCAGTTTTTATTTAAACCGTATGAAGCTACTATAAATTATCGTAGATTCTATTATTATTTCCACTTACCTATATATGAAACATATAGTAAGGGAAAGTATTGTGATCGTGAAAATTTTCGAATTCCAGTTTTCGACAGAAATACACGTTTTAGGATCTCCTGAGTCCAAATGACCAAGTCCCGCAAAAACATCTTTGTGTGTGTGGAAACTCCCGGGCGAAAACGAAAAGTCCTATGAAATTTAAATTTCATATTTAAGACAACTATACACCCGAGATGTTACAGTAACTTTTTCATCAAATTAAGCTAACTAGAAGAGTCACTTTATACTATTCATTTTGCACCTTTTTACGATATTCTCTAAAACGGCTTTAACGATTTTTATTAAACTCTATATATCGATGTAAAATTGAATAGGCTTTAATATCATGTAAGTTTCATTCAGATTGAAATAGTCTGACAGGGCTTAAATACTGATATTTTAAATTTTCTTCCTCTAAAGTACCTACAATTTTGTAGATTCTATAAATATAACTATATCATATATTTAGTACTGAAAAAAACCCTGGTAATTGAAGAAAAAATGCCTCGTGGGATAGGTGCTCCCAGCGTATCGATTGTGCAATAGTATACAATAGAATTAGAGAATAGAATCCTGGGGTGTCCTAAATAAGCTACGTACACCTAGGAAGGGAAACGTTGTCTCACCAATTACTGATGAATCTTGGAAAGTGCACTTCGAAGATCCTCTTAAGGAGAGCCGGCCCCAGTTTATGGCAGAGAGAGGAACCGCAAGGCCTGGAAGAATAATGGTGACCATGGAGGAACTAGCACAGGCTCTTAAATGTTCTAAAAACGGAAAGGCCCCAGGTCCAGGCGGAGTTTCGGTAGAGCTGCTAAAGGCTGGAGGAAAAAATATCATGAGCATTCTCCGTGAAATTATTAACCTGGTATCAGGAGGAGACAGAGTACCTAAGGACCTCCGAACTGGATTTATATCGCCCATTTTCAAGAAAGGCAACAGGAAGGTCTGCCAGAACTACAGAGGTATATGTGTGCAGAGCACGGTGAGCAGAGTGAGTGGTAGGCTGCTCCGGGACAAATAGGAAGACGAATTCCTTACCCCTGAGGAACAGGCTGGATTCACAGCGGGGCGCTCCTGCAATGACATCTTTGTCTTTCGGCAGCTCATCGAGAATCAGGAACTCCACATAGCTTTCGTTGATCTGGAGCAGGCCTATGACAGCGTCCCGAGAAATAGAATGTGGGCAACACCAAGAGAAGCAGGTATCAATGATGCCTTAGTAGATGCAGTAAGACACCTATACCAAGAGGACATTTACCGGGTGGGGCTTGGAAACCGAGTATCAGTGCCATTCACAATAAGGGTCTGAAACAGGGCTGTAGCATGGCGCCACCTCTTTTCAAGATATATCTCCATATGTCGGTCAAGAAATGGTTTCTTCATTGTGTGGTGATGTGTGTTTTTCATAGGCGATGAACAGCTAGTGTCGCTTTTTTTCGCTGACGATCAAGTTGTATTCGCTCGGAGGAAGGTTTACCTTGACAATGTGACAATGTCATTAGGGGACTGCTATGCGTCTATGGGTCTTAAAATTAACTTCAGTAAGACGAAATACATGGCCATCAGCGCTATAGATGACAGTGATCTACGAGTTGATAATGAGACATGCACAAAGGTGGATGTATTTAGATATCTGAGATCGTACCTCGACTCCACTGGATCCTCCGAAATCGACGTAAGGAAAAAGGTAGAACAAGCCCGTAAAGCCACGCGGATGCTCCATCCTGTTCTATGGAATGACCTTCTTTTAAAAGAAAAATAAGAGAAAGATCTAAAGGTAGTAGAGGAATGCAAAAATAATCTTAATATGCTTTCCCTGCTAAATAAAGGCCGGGTACATTGGGTGCCTGGTCACTCAGGCATCTTAGGAAATTAGAGAGCTGATAGCCTCGCGAGGAGGGGTTCTGCTCAGCTACCCTCCACACCTGAACCTGTGTGCGGAATTAGCCTCAGCAAAGCCAAAGGTCTGATTAAGGCGGCTGTTGATAATAGATCTAGGCAATACTGGAGGGATACTGATAAGCACCATCACTCCAAGATGTTTCTGGATGGACCCTGCAAAGGGAGAAGTCATACTCTACTCTCAATGGACAGGACAACCCTAAGGAGGGTAACAGGACTATACATAGGACACTGTCAGCTCAACAGGCATCTCCATAATGGGTTTGGTGGCCTCACCGACTTGCAGATTCTGCAAGAAGGAAGATGAAGCTGCATATCATGTAGTATGCAGTTGTCCAGAGATTGCTAGGATACGGTTTTACCATTTTGGTGTCGACCGTATCCCTGATCCCAAGTTGCGTGAACTGATTAACCCCCACAGGTTAGTCAGATTCACCAAGGCGCTAGCCCTGTATTAACAGTAAATTGGACGGCGCACAATAAGCCTAATGTTGGCTGCAGTGCATTGAATTAGCCGGCCAAAAAAAAAAAGAAAAAAAAAAGGAACATCTACTATGCCATCGTAGAACCCATCCTTACTTACGCATCGGAAACGTGGACAATGTCTAGACAGCTCTACTCGAAAGTCCAAGCTGTGGAGATGGACTTTTGGAGAAGATGTCTACGTTTCACAAGGATGGACCGAATGAGAAATGAGGTTGTTAGGGACAGGATGGAGGCTCCTGGGTCCGTAAACCAGCGGATAGGACTGCGAAGGCTAAGATGGTACGGCCATATAAAACGAATGTCTATCAAACGAAGGCCAAACCAAGTTTTGGATTGGCAGCCACCGGGAAGCGGAAACGAGGTCGACCTAGAAGTAGGTGGATATGCGGAGTGGAAGAGGAGATGGCGGGCCGGGGTTTTCAGGAGGAGGATTGGCTTGACCGTGACCTCTGGAGCTCAGCACTAACTTGAAAAGGCAACCCTAGTTGGAACGCCTGTATAAAAAAATGAATATATAAAAGAGAAAAAAGAAAAGAAAAAAATTGATATTTTTCACATTAATACGCTTATAGTTATTTTTGAAGATAAAGAAAAGTGTTTATAGAGTTTTAGAATCAGTAAAGCGCGATAAACAAATAAAAAAAAATGAATAGATACTTTATTATCATCAAAACAATTATCTTGAACTAATGATTTACGTTATACACTCGGTAACGACAAACTAAACTTTGCCGTTCACAAGTAGATAGCAAATCAGGGTTCCAGGAGGTCCCAGTGCTATTCTCCAAAATAATTTTAGGCTTAATGAAAAAGGATCATTGAATTTGGTTTACAACTAGCTTAGATATTCCGTTTTGAAATCAGTGGTAGTGTTATATGATGCTTTGAATTAGTCCTTAATCGCCTATCAACAGTTATATAAACAGTTATACCCCAATATTGTTATTTGGAAATAATAAACCATTGTGTAATAATATGCATCGTTTTTTTATTCTGAAATTTCCTAATAGGGTTAACAAAGAGTTTATCATATTTTCGTTCCCTCTGTTGCAATGCAATGTATTAAATGGAATTTTATGTATGCAGTTGGAAAGCTCTGCATATATTTTCTGGCCCATTCATATAAAATATTGATATATTCACAGGTTGATGTTATTCAGCATTTTTAGATGAAGGCTTTTTTAGAGGATTCTGAAACAAAAAAGATATTTTTGAGCTTTAGCGTGTTGGTGGATTCTGTAAAATAAAATAAAGTGTTTTATTTTAAAGTGGTATTATCATTTCTGGAACTACCTGTTTAGGTATTTTATTTTTTCCTTTCATAATATTTTTTCGGGTTATGAATTACGAGTTGTTTTTTTTTATTCCTGAAGGTCTGCTACCTCAGCTTTAATGGCTGTTGAAAAACTGCTCCCAAGGTTAAGTACCGCTCATTAGTTTATGCTTAATTACCTCTCGCTGCTTTCACCGAAGTAAAAACTGCACTTCCAGGCTAAGAGGCGGACTTAATAAAATATTAGGTTTAATAAATTATAACTTTAAAAGAAAATAGTTAATTTAAAAAATAACTCTTTTTATTTCATTTGATTTACTCGTATATCTAATGATATCCAAACAAAACTTACAGATTGTATAACAGGGGTACTCACTACGTTTGCTATAGCATGCTATTTGTGCTATTGTGCTAAACCCATCAATTTTATACAGGAAATAGCTGTAGAAACTCGACGGTTTAGCAAAATAACACAAATAGCATGCTATAGCATACGTAGTGAGTACCCTAATATAAAAGATAAGTCCCATAATACTTAGAATATTTAGGATTTTTAGCTCAATTTGCTATTTGAACATTTAAGGGATTTAAAAAATATATATATTTTTAATAATAATTTGGTTCAGAAAACTTCAAAATCTGGTGTGGACAACACATAACATTTCCTTGCCGCGGTTGATAAAATAAATTTGAGAATTGAGGCGTTGATTTCCAAAAGGAACTAAAGGACATTTTTTACGAAATTGATTTTTTTTACATATTTGTATTCTCATCATTTAGTTTTACCTAAATATTCTATTTAATGTTATCTAAGGAATTCTCATGTCCTTAAAAAACGCGATTTAGAAATGCGGTCATTTTCTAAAAGTACTAATTACGCATTTATTTTCCTTCCAAATCATTCTAAAAAAAATCATTACATAACTTTAATATGATGTTATTATTATAGTAAAAAAATAATTCTAAATTTTAAGGCAAAAATACCCAAATTAGCTGGTTTAATAATATAGTAATGAGAGATTTTCGCGCTTCCTGTAAAATTTCCTAGAATGGATATAGTACCTTATAATTATTTAACAAAATAAATTATAATTTATATATTTTATTTAAATCTTATATGATAAATTGAATAAATATATTTATAACATAATATAATTATTTCACAAATTAATTTATAATTTATATATAAATTAACTTCTCAATTGAGACGTTGATATCCACTTTAGACAATTTTACAGAAAACGCAAAAAAACTGTCATTTATTTATTATTGGACCAATTTACGTGATTCTTTTTTTATTAAAATATAAAGTTGATTTTGAAGCGTGTTACCTACATATTTTTCCAAATGATTGCACTTTTCCTATGAATTTCAGGCAAACCCTAAGATTTTTTTCGACTGGTGTTGATGTAGAGAATCCATTTTCGTCACCAATAACAAATCGTTTCAAAAATGGATCCTGGATCGCAACCGATCTTGACGTAAATAGATTCCCACGTGTTTAAATTTTTTTTTTTTTTTTCTTACCCTCTGGTTTTATTTTCGAACAAAATACAAATACAAATGTAATATGTATAGCTGTCAGATTTGTCCTTCTGTTACCCGGAGGTATTCTAAAGAGGATTGCTATATGCGCTGGATGCACTAGTAATCTTTCAAGGGCTTCTTCTATGCCTTTATTTATCACGTGTTTAAATGTTTGCATATGTGATTTATTAATTGTTACGGTAAAAGATAACTTAACGGGAAATTGAATTATTTTAAAATTAAAAGTTAAATCATTTGGAATCGTTGGGATGCGAGGTCAGTTTTCTCCGTTTTTTTCCCAGATTTTCCACTGATTCTTCGGTCCTATTGGTCGTAGCGTGAAGTTATATAGCCTATAGCCTTCCTCGATAAATGGACTATCTAACTCAAAAATAATTTTTCAATTTAAACCAGTAGTTCAACAAACAAACTCTTCAGCTTTATAATATTAGTATATATTAATAATGTACCTTTTCGTTTGAAAAATTTGATATTTTAATATTATTCTTAGGAGATCTAGTCCCAGAATAAAAATTATTTTCTAATATATTCTCAAAATATATATATATATATATATATATATATATATATATATATATATATATTTTTAAACATCCATTTGCCATCATTATATTGAATTTACTAAAATTATTCTGATTGCATCCTTAAATTGCTATATCCGCCAAGTCTATTGGTTGGTCAGTTAAGAACCCCTCGAACTGGAGTTCGGTATAGAGGAGTATATTATCTTAGCGTCTGGCCCCGGGCCAGGTTCAATTTAAAATATAAATCATGCTAACTGGTTTAGCAGCAGACAGTAAACTAAATTCGATCTGGGTCAGACCAATGTTCTCTCCCTTCGGGTTGTTGCTTTTCACTCGAATTCCCAATTAAGTTCAAATAGAATTTAATAAATAAACCATCAAAATTGGTTTTACTCAGGTATGTGTAATTGAAATAGATGGTCTACGTGGAGATGACAGGCGGTTAGTAAGAGTTATTTTACAGTAAATTGAATCTACAGTCGACTCCAGGACAGTTATGTGTTTAAAATAAAATTATACTTGACAAACAACTGACATACAATCCGCACAGTAGAACTGAAACGAGAAGAAACTGCTCGCCGCTTTCGGTTACTTCAACACCTACTGGATATACGCTCAAACATTCCACTTAACTATAAGAGAATCTTCTACATGACCATTATAAGGCCTATTATTCTTACCCGTGAACCTGTTAATGCTCGTAAATGTAGTCGTCACAAAATACTACAGTTAATCTCGGATAATCTGGACACGGTCTCAAATATGATGATGAATTTTTAAATATGAGTATATGTCAAAGTATAGAATATTAAAAAAAAGGGATTCTAATATATTATTTGGTTATAAAGTCTGGCAACCATGACTGCTGTACAAACTCCGCAAATTCCTGCCTCCTACTTACTTCCTCATTATCCAGGCCTACCTCTCGGACAGATCCTTCAAAATATATAAATGTAGATCCTATTCGTCCATTTACTCAAACTGCTGGTGTTTCTCAACACAGTATCTTAGGACCCATTCTCTATACAGTTTATACAGCTGATAGCCCATCATATCCTAATACGTTCCTTTCTATGCTCATGGCATAAATGGAATGTAATTGGAATTTCTCTCTCTTTTATTTAGCCAAATACCCGATATAAAATGTATTGACTGGACAAACTATAAACGATTTCCCTTCAATATATAAAAATAAAATATTAAAAAAAAAAAACCTTTACACACTCTAAATAGTTAATTATATTCCCAAAAAGTCTATATTGTATATATAATATATTAGATATATACAACTTGTAATGTCTTATTGTTTGCTTAACTCAGCTGTCACTGAGGCTGAAACTACAGATCTACAAGGCTATAAAATACGTCCGACTCTGCTCTATGGTGCGCCCTTAATGCGGCATCTGTTTAAATCCACTCTCAAACAATTACAGACGTTCCAGAACTCCATCCTTCGGCGGATTGTCAGAGGTACCAACTTACAGAGGGTCAAAAACCATATCCTACATCAGGAGTTAGTATTGCCAATAGTGTCTGAATATATCAGCCGGAGGCACATTAAATTTTTTGATGGGCTGAAGGCCTGTGCTAATCCATTGTTTTCTGATATGACCCCACCACCAAAGCCTGGGAGATGGCAAGGACCACCTCCTCTCGTTGACATTGTCGCCGAAGGAAGGAGTTCGGACTATGTCTGAACTCAATTTATTGCCAAAACCCTGAAGAATGGTCCCTCCCATTTTGCAATTGATAAATAAAGACATAGAAGCCCTTGAAAGATTACTAGTGCATGCAGCTCATATAGCAATCCTATTTAGAATACCTCCGGGTAATAGACGGACAAAATGTGACATGTATACATATTACATTTATATTTGTATTTTGTTCGAAAATAAAACCAGAGGGTATGAAAAAAAAAAATAATAATGTCTTATTGTCATAGTCATGAAAATGTTCCATTTGTAATAATTGGTTGCTTGGAATGTTTTTCTGTTAGGCGGCAAGCAAGATAAAATTCCAAATATTTGCTTCGAGCTTTAATATTTTCGACGAGCTTCTGGAGAGTGAAAAATCAATATTTCATCTAGAGACACCAGATATTTTTTATGAAAGAAAAACTGTAAGATTAGTAAGTCGGGGAATGGGATTTTGGAGGAAAATGAAACCCGGCATTAGGGAGATAGGGGGTGGAATGGGATAAGTTTACTCAACGGAGCAAAGCGGCCGAGAATTAGGGGAGTAGAAAAATATTAGGGTGTGGGGACCCGTCATCATGATGAGGAGAAATATCTTTGAGGGAACAACTGCTATTCAGTAAATAGCTCCGGCTTTCTGGATCTTCCGGCTGTAGCCATCGCACGCACGGCCATTACTGGCATTTCAGATTCTGTTCTGAGTGCAGTTCAAGATTTACTATATGTAGCCTAAAAAATAAAGATATTTAAGCAATAATTTAATAGAAAAAATCTGGTGCGGGCAACACACGACTCTCACTTACCTCCATTTTTAAAATCAATAGAGGAATTTTCAAAATACGTTAATAAAAATTAATAAAATACACAGTTAGAGATAAAAATACGTGAAACTATTAAAGAATTATTTAAATTGAATTTATATAGAAACATGTGTTTTATTAAAAAATCTATTATATTATTATCTATAAATAAAATAATCAGTTAGTTTTATGTTCATTTCATCACTCTCTATTAACTTTTAAGCTTGTGTATGATATAATATTTTTCCTGAAATCATTAGCTTTCCAATGGTATATCACACATGTATATTACTGCTCTTATGTTCAAAAACGAAAAATTGCATTAAAAAAATATTGTTTCTGTTTTCTCCTTTAGTTGGGTATCGAATTAAAGGTACTTTAGGGGAAGAAAATTTAAATGGCCCTGTCAGACCATTTTAATCCCAATGAAACCTACATGATACTAAAGCCCATTGAATTTTACATCGATATAGCGAGTCTAATCAAAATCGTCGGAACCGTTTTCAAGAAAATCGTAAAAAAAGTGCAAAATGCATGGTATAAAGTGGCTCTTCTGGTAAGCTCATTTCGATGAAAAAGGTTTTGTAACGTCTCGGGCGTATATTTGTCTTAAATATGAAATTTCAGTTTCATAGGACTTACCGTTTCTGCCCGGGAGTTACCATACATACACCCACAGACCTTTTTGCGGGACTTGGTTATTTGGACTCAGGTGACCCTAAAACGTGTATTTCCGTTGAAAACTGGAATTCGAAAATTTTCACGATCGCAATACTTTCCCTTACTATATATAGTAAGTGAAAGTAAAAAAAATACGGAAGTGAAATTACGTATTGGAGGTAATGTACGACTGGGATAATTTTTTTACAATTTAAACTTATCAATAGTTGATTGATACATTTTTATATATTTAATTTTAAGAAGGTCATACTTATTAATATACTTTGTTGGTTATTTGGACTCAGGGGACCCTAAAATGTGTATTTCCGTTGAAAACTGGAATTCGAAAAGTTTAATAATATGATATGGTTTCTTTTAAATCCACAAAATTAAAAGTTCTTTAGAGGGAAAAAAATATTAATAGACCTGTCAGACTATTTCAATCAGAATCAAACCTACATTATACTAAAGCCCATTAAATTTTGCATCGATATAACGAGTTTAAACAAAATCGTTAGAGCCGTTTTGGAGGAAGTCGTGAAAAGTTGGAAAATGCATGGTATAAAATGGCTTTTCTGGTTGGCCGATTTTAATGAAAACTTTGCTGTGATATCTCAGGCATAGACGCTCTTAAAATATGAAATTTCAATTTTACACCATTTATCGTTTATACACTAGACTTACAACATACACACACACCGACACCTTTTTGTGGGACTTGGTTATTTGGACTCAGGGGAACATAAAACCTTTTTTTTCGTCGAAAACTAGAATTCAAAAATTTTCACGATCGCAATACTTCCCTTTACAATGTATTTCATATACAGTTAAGTGAAAGTAAAAATGTCTTATTCACACACTGCCTCTACTTTCTTGAACCCACAAACATGTCTCAAGACTTACCTCTCCGTTTTCAATTAAACCTCAATTTGAACTCTATTGTTTATTAACCTCATACAATATCGACGATTCAGCTACGCAAGGAGACTGTAGCCAAGTGCCTTCGTTTTCCAACAATAAATTATACATTTATAGCACTACTCCTATTTCAGCTACTTTGTTGCCAACTGATTAAATATTTCACCATTTTTCTCCTTTAATCGGTTCAAAGAATTCGGTTTAAAGGACTACTGTTTCATTAATAGTAATACTAAATAAACAAGATCAATGTTGTTATAGGGAATGAAATAAAAAAAAATATCATCATTTAAACCAAGTCAGAGTTTCATTGAAGTAAGGCTTACATTAAATACCCTTCAATTTCATATTGACATAGGGAGTTGTCATAATTAAAAATCATTCTATTTATTTGCGAAGAAGTAATACAATTTTGTGAAATTAAACTATTGACATGAAACTTCTTATAATGTAGCACGCTACAGAAAAATTAGAAGACCACCAAAGTATATTAATAAGAATGACCTTCTTAAAATAACATGTATAAAAAAAACTATTGTTAAGTTTAAATTGTAAAAAAATTATCCCAGTCGTACATTATCTCCAATACGTAATTTCACTTTCGTATTTTTTTTACTTTCACTTACCATATATAGTAAGGGGAAGTATTGCGATCGTGAAAATTTTCGAATTCCAGTTTTCAACGGAAATACACGTTTTAGGGACACCTGTGTCCAAATAACCAAGTCCCGCAAAAAGGTCTGTGGGTGTATATATGGTAACTCCCGGGCAGAAACGGTAAGTCCTATGAAACTGAAATTTCATATTTAAGACAAATATACGCCCGAGACGTTACAAAACCTTTTTCATCGAAATGAGCTTACCAGAAGAGGCACTTTAAACCATGCATTTTGCACCTTTTTTCGATTTTCTCAAAAATGGTTCCGACGATTTTGATTAAACTCGCTATATCGATGTATAATATAATGGGCTTTAATATCATGTAGGTTTTATTCTGATTAAATTGGTCTGACAGAGCTTAAATGCTGATATTTTAAATTTTCTTCCCCTAAAGTACCTTTAATTTTGTAGATTCAATAAAAATAACTATATCATCTTGTTGACGCTGATGAAAAAAAGGTAAATATACAAACTGAATAAATTCGATACCTAACTAAAGGAGAAAACAGAAAAAATATTTTTTTAATGCAATTTTTCGTTTTTGAACATAAGAGCAGTAATATACATGCATGATATACCGTTGGAAAGCTAAAGATTTTAGAAAAAAATATTATCTCATACACAAGCTTCTAAAAGTTAATAAAGAGTGATAAAAAGCCGATAAAACTAACTGATTCTTTTAGATAATAATATAATAGATTTTTTAATGAAACACATGTTTCTATAGAAGTTTAATTTAATTAATTCTTTAATAGTTTCGTGTATTTTTATCTTTAACTGTATTTGGAAAATCTTTTATTGATTATAAAAATGGAGGTAAGTGAAAGTCGTGTGTTGCCCGTACCAGATTTTTTTCAGTTAGACTTGACACATATATACAAGTACAGATCACTTTTGACTGAGTAGACCTTTAAACATTTATTCAAGTTGAGAACTTTTCACGATCACAGTAGTTTCCTTTAATATATAATTCATATTAAGTTAGCAGCCAATTGGAGTTAAAAAATACTAATCTTTTGCTGAAAATAAACTATTCGAATAAGATAAATTGAACCAGTGTCTGGATGGAAAATTATTTGTAAATTTAAATATTAATTGATCAAACAAAATATTTTATATACATTAACAAGAAACAGTTGAATTAACTTCAACGTAATTTTATGATAAATCTCAGACATGGGGAAAATGTACTTAATTCAAACAAGTACAAATCTTCGCACATAATTAGAACACATTATGACTCGACGAAGACTAAACGACTCGAATCCTTCAGACGATTTAGTGTGCCTTAGACAGGAAAGTGGAACGCATAATTTGATAATTCTCTATTCATGAGGAAAGTATATGCAAATCTGATTATTGAGATGGTCGCCTGCTTAGAAGCTTTGCATATTTATCCACGGCCTCTCCGTACCCTTGCCCAATACTCTAGTCGTCTTGTGGTGTACGAATAATTATATAAATTTGTCTTATAGATGTTTACAAGTGATGATACTAATCACGTGCTGTGGAATGAAAATTTGGAATTTTACTGGGTGCAAACTCAATTTTTGTACTCTCAAAGCCAATTGATCGAATCTATAGTCCTATAATAGTATTCTAGTAAGTATGTTTCGAAATAAATATAATTGTCTCACTTGACTTATGTTGAAACGTGTTTTTATGTACTTTTTTACCCCTTCTCCGCATCATAATGTTCTTGCAGGTTAGCATATTATTGTACTTGAATGTTGCGTGCAAGTTAGTGTTACCTATGATCATATATTTTTTTTTTTTTTATTATTTATTGATATTTACAACTGTATTGTACAACAGATCTAGTAAATATGCTATAAGAAAATAGACATGAACAAAATACTTAAGGAAGCATCGGGAGCATAAAATTATTCTAAACTAGAAGGTCTCGAGGCCATCTTCTTTTCAGACGCCTCGGAGGATCGGGAGAGGAAGCAAGGATTGGAACTAGTGGGTTAGAGTGGGAGTGTAGTTGGTCATGGAAGGATTGATACCTGTTTCGGTCCAAATCAGCTACATATGGAACATTAAGGTCTTTATGGATGAGCTTATTCGTGACAAGAGCTTATAGGTGAGTTAAGGATTTTTCGAAGAATTTTGGATTTTAAGGATTTAAGACGGTAAGAATTTGATGGTTTAGTAGAGTAGTAGAGTCCCAAAGCTCAACTCCAGATAGGTCATGTATGATGGTCATGTAGATGAGCCTTTTGTAGTTATGTGGAAGATAAGAGCTTCTGTCAAGTAAGTGTTGAAGAAACCGAAAGCGGCGAGCAGTTTCTTCAGTCCGCTACGTGCGGATTCTTTGTTAGCCGTTTGTCTAGTAGGAGTCCTAGGTTGCAGATCTGTTCAAATGAAACAAGCGTAATATTATTAAAGGATACTGATTTAAGGATGTTATAGGTTTACGACGAAGGGTAGAGGTTATTTGGTGATGAGCATGGTAATTATCCTTACACAAATGAGAATGTCATTGGTTTGTACAGTAAACATTTTTCTAGTGGACATCCACTGTCTTGTAGCATTTTCTTTCTATAAGGTGGTCGTCTTCTTACGAGGTGGGAATGGGATGGGCCCATAGCCGTTTTCCACCGAAAATAAAAAACTTTGTAGAACACGTAGTTTATAATGGACATTAGCAGAGGAAAATCGTCCTCAATGAAAAGGGGTATATCTATTTCGTAGTTAGTCTGAGACAATTGGGATGTTATGCTCAAATTAATTTAAATTACAGAATTATACTTTCATTAATCTCGTAATTTCTTACTAAATCCGACCGGGTAGATTTACAAATATCCAGCTAAAACGCCTGAATTTAGAATAAGAGCTTATTCCTGTTTCGCCTGTAGCGAGCATAAGCATTATCGTAGATTTAAGACTGCGCTGTTAATGCAGATGATAAAACTTAATTACTAGGCCTATAGGGTTGATGGATGTATGGTAGGGATTAGCTTCGAGAAAACAAAGAACTTGAGGCACGGCTTAGTTTAAATCCCTTAATCCCAGCGGGATGTTGGGCTTGGGGAGTCTCACTATTTTCCACCCGTGGTAGCTTCTCGAGTGTCTGAAACTTTCTTCTTGAAGGAACACGAGCTCTCCAAGTTTCTATTTCCGGCTGCACTCGTTCCCGCAGGACCGATCACAAAGTTTTTTCTTAATTGCTTATTTTTCCTGAAGTTACATCTCGTCTGAAATTCTGTTTACCAATGAAATATGATAAAACAGCTTTTTTATAATATCGAACAATTTGTACAATGTGGCATTTTAAAAAAATTGTTTTTCAATATCTTACGACGTGCAGAATTTAATTTTCATGACATAGTTCATAATAGTTTTTCTCATGTGAATAACCATACCTACATTGCAAATATATATATATATATATATATATATATATATATATATATATATATATATATATATATATATATATATATATATATATATATATATAATACATAATAATAATAATAGGCTTAGCGAACCCGAAGGTTCGATGCCGATACCACCAAATTCCGCCTACACATACTCGTCCAATGTTCACCGTTCAAGCCCAAGCCCCCAAGATCAGCCTTAACGCAATCCCCCCATCGACGCTTCGGCCTACCTTTCGGACGGCTATCAGTCGGATCAGCGAATACCAACTTTCTCGGAATCCGCTCCTCACATAGCCCAACAACTTTACTGGCCCATTTGCGTCTCCGCGATGCTATCAACTCAATTATATTCACAGGATACAAGTTCCGCAATTCCGTGTTGTGCAACCTTCTAAACTCCCCAGTGGCCTCATCTCTCTTCGGACGAAATATTTTACGCAGTACCTTATTTTCGAAAACCATAAGCCGTTGTTCATCCTTAAAAGTAAGCGGCCACGGCAGAATAATAGTTTTATAAATTCTAACCTTTAAATTTTTAGATAGAAGCCGCGAACTAAGTAACTTAGCAACTGAATAATAACACGCATTTCCCACCTTTAACCGGGACTCTATTTCTTCCTGGATTTCATTTTTTCTTGTTATCATTGAACCTAAATACTTGAATTTGTCTGTGTGTTCAAAAGTATGCCCTGATACATGAATATCACCAAGATCATCACCGTTTCTGCTACTAATCATATATTTCGTCTTATCGGTATTTAATTCGAGTCCTATTTCGTTACTGATTTTAATTAACATACTTGTATTTAGTTTTATGGTTTCCGGGTCTTCGCCTAGCAGTACCAGATCATCAGTATACCCCAAAACCGGGATATGTATATATATATATATATATATATATATATATATATATATATATATATATATATATATATATATATATATATATATATATATATATATTAAAAACATTATTCTGGGATCATGTACCTTAAAAATAACTCTGTAGTACGGTATATATTATTATATACATCTGGCCGAGAAACCAATAAAATTAATTTTTATTTACAATGTAGGCCTATATGGACTTACGGAGTTGAGCTTTGGGACTCTACTAAACCATCCAATTCTTCCTACATCCAACATTCTAATACATCCAACATTCTAACATCCAATCCTTCGTAAAACCCTCAACGCTCCTTACTTTGTCACAAATAAACTCAACCATAAAGGCTTTAATGTTCCATGTGAAGCTGAATTAGCTCGAACTAGATATCAATCCTTCTATGAAAACTCCATTCATACTCCAACCTACTTCGATTCCTGATAATCCTCCGAGGCGTCCGAAAAGTAGGTGGCCAAGTGAAGTTCTAGTTTAAAACAGTTACTGGAGTGCTGTCGTTGGGTAGTTCCTCTACAGGTCTGTTTAATGTAATTCTTCTTTTAGCATATTTACTTGTTGTATTATAAAGTACAGTTGTAAATTTCTATAAATAAATTAAAAATTTACATTGTGCCCCAAAAAAAGAAATGAAACCTATACATATGCAAAAATATATGGATTATAAACACAAAAAGAAAAAGAACAAAGCTCCAAAAAAAGTTGAGGAAATTTAAAATATACTAATTATTCCACAATTCTAGGAATAGGGAAAACTAGATAATTATAACTTACATTGGATTATATATATATATATATATATATATATATATATATATATATATATATATATATATATATGATAATTGCTCAAGTAAAAAAAAAAATGCTACTTTTAAAGTTATCTGCTGTAATAGAACTTGTATTATAGTGTATTTTTAAGGGCTCCCTACGCTCAAAACTTCCTACTTACTACAAAAAACTCATTTATATAACAATTATCAGGCCTATTTGGACCTATGGCATTGAGTTATGGGGGTCTACTAAACCATCGAATTCCTCTCGCATCCAATCCTTGCAGTCCAAAATCCTTCGTAAAATCCTCAATGCTCCTTACTTAGTTACTAATAAAATCATCCATAAAGACCTAAATATCCCATTAGTTGAAGACTTGGCCCGTTACAGATATACCTCTTTTCATTCCAAACTCCCTGCCCGCTCAAACCCGCTTATCCGTGACCTCTCCTCCATATCTATTCCCGACAACCCACCGAGGCGCCTTAAAAGAAGATGGCCAAGAGACCTCCTGACATAAATTAGACATTGGAGTGCTACCAATGGGTAGTTTCTTCTCAAGACTACCATATGTTCTAATCATATATAAAGCCTATTTACTTATTGTATTTATTTAATACAGTTGTAAATTTCTTAAAATAAATATTTAAAAAAAATTAAAAAAAGGACTCCCTGAGCTAGTTTATACTTATCATTCTCAACCTAAATATCATTTGCAAGTTATTATTCTTAAAAATATGAACTAAAAAAAAAAAAAATAAATAAAAAAAAATATATATATATATATATATATATATATATATATATATATATATATATATATATATCTTTTCTTGTAAATTTAGAAAATACAAATATATTGAAAAGTGAAAATACACGTGAAAAATCTCCAATGTTAGTAAAATTAGTTTACTGTAAGGAAGGTATGTATTATTTATTTTTTATGAGGTTGGTACTTTTCAAGGGTTTTAGCTCTGAAAGAAAATAAGAGTTAAAGCACCACCCAATAATCAAGGTTTGGATTTTTTTTTTTAAATCCTGCTGGTGGCGTGCTCCTGAATATATTTTTCTCAAGGATACAGTTGTGCAAATATATTATGTAGATGAAAATCATTTTTATGCATGCAAAATAAAAATAAAACGAGAATAAAATAAACCTTTAAAAATTAATAATACCGTATATTAAGAAATGTTTTTAGTTTTTTAGTTTATTTTTATTTTAAAGTTTAATGAATAAACGTGATAAAAAACAATTGAAAGGGGGCATTATTTTCTTGATAAATCAATGAAAGTTGGAGCAGATAACTAGCGGCTGAATCAGGAGTGATTTCTTTGAATACTCGAATTAAGTATATATGTTCTTTGTTAGTTATAATTAATATAATATATTAATTTCTTTTATCGTTATAATGTTTTAAAAGTAATTATTAATGTTGTTCAATGTCCATTGAAATCGACAATGACTTTCTACGGTGCACAGTGGGCTAAATCATCAATTCAGGTGGACAAAAGTCAAGTTAAAAGTTTGTAATTTTCTAGTGCTTCGCCTTTTTATTATTAGTTAGCAAGACCATTAATACTAATATTTCCCACGATACCGTGTTTACAAATAAATATTAAATGAATGAATCATTCCTGTTCACACAAGTGCCTAATAACCAACAGTGGGATTATTTTTATTCGATGTTCATTTATTCTTTTTAAAGTGTATTTAGAGCTAAGTCTTTTTTGCTTTTATTTAACAATGGGCATTGCTAAGACAGGTAAAACATTATATTTTCAAACTCGTTATTGAATATAAATTGCAATATCACCTGTAGAGTTGATTTAGTAATTTGTAAATGTACGTACTTATTCAATAACGAAAAACCCCCAAGTTACGCCAAAGATATGTTTGTAAGAGTCTAGGCGCTCGCTAATAGTGTCAACAAATTAATTAGTTTTTATAATTGTTTCTTATAATTTTTATAAATATTTTTTTCCGTAATCTGGGACCCCAAAGGTTAAATATAGACAAGTTTCAGAATTTCGTCAGGGAGCGGCGTGGTCTAGTGGATAGAGCACTAGTCTACTGTGCTCCGGGTCCTGGGTTCGAATCCCGGCTGCGGCGGTAGGGTATGGAGACCCTCCTTGGGAAGACCCAGCCTCTATAAAGTGGGTACCCAAATTGGGGAAAAAACCTGGCTGCTGAGTGTGATCTCGGCCTAATCACCTCATTGCACGGCCGTTGGCCTATAAATAATACGAATCTCTATATGTACTGAGCCCAAGACCCTTCATGGGTGGTAGTCTTACAGGTTTTCAGAATTTCGTCCACCTAAATGGGTCATATTGCCCACTGTGCGGCGTTGCCCAAGGGCGGCTTAGGAGTCCATCATTCCACAAATTCAATGAAGCATTGGGTTGTAAAATAAGTTTTCAGCGTTTTTTCACAAGTGATTTTAATAAACATTTCATAGTCTTGGAAATAGTTTTAATCAATTATACGATTTTGTTATTCAATCAAAAATTTAAAATGTTTGATCAATTATGCTTGAATTTGGTCATCTTCAACTAGCTGAGCGCTTTGCGTCTCTTTCAACATCACTTATTGAAATTTATAAAAGTACTTCATAATAAAACAAGTAAATATGTTGAATGATAAATGGCATGAAACAGACTTGCGTCTCTTAAGTCTAAATTTCAAGTTCTGAACCGAGCTAACCACTTACGGTCGGTGCTTTCTCCTAAGGAATCATAACACACTGAAAATTTTGTTTACGTCTGTGCAGCGGATTTCCTTTACAGAAACAAAAAATAAATAAATGACCGAAATGTGTTTCTCTTCCATTTTGATCAAGCATAATACCACTTAAATATTAGGAATCCCGGTTGAAACTGATGCATAAAGTATCTTAACTAATTTTTTTTTAGAATCTGTAAACATCATTTTATAAACACAGTTATTGAAAAACGCTAGGAAATTGCTTTACTTCTTCTTCTTTGGCTTCTCCCTTATCGTAACCTCTCTCAGCGTAGGTGGGTGCACAGTCACGAATTTTACAGTTCTCTGTTCTTCGCTAGGTTCCTGGTCCTACGGAGATCTTTTTCTCTTTCTCTGCATATTTATTAATTTAAACCCTTACCTGCCTTGAAGGCAATAAGAGTTCTTGCAGCTGTAGGAAGGACCAAGATACAACCCACAGCTACTTTGTGTCTTTAGAGTAAGCTCGGATGTTCGGCGGCCTTCTTCATTCTTCTCTTCTACCCAGCGTGAAGTGGCTTGGACCAACACGATCTTTCCACCCGTCCACAAAGGCTTTGTAGTACCGGTAGTTTTGTTTGGTTACCAGGTGAGGAATATCGCTCTCCGTCAGGACGTATAGTCCTGTGTCCCTCAGAAGCTTCGTTCTCAGTGTCTCATAAGCGGCGCAGGCAAGCAGAATATGCTCGGCGGTCTCCGGAACCCCACAACTGGGACATAGGGGACTGATGTGTTCCCCATGCTTAGAAAGCTTTGCTCGGAAACCCCTGTGCCCCGTGAGGAACTGTGAAACCCAGTAGTCCTTGAGGATCTAAGTATTTTCCAGTCTTGATCCGACGGTGGGAAAATGCTTCCTTAGATTAGCACCTTTTCTGGTCTTCAACCACCGGTTCCATTCCTCTATGGTCATCTTCCGGAGAATTATCTTTCATCTGCTGGGTTCTTCATTGATTCTCACTCGAAAGTTCTTCTGTAAATCCCCCATACCTTCTCTTTTCATTTTACTCAGCTCTCTTTTTTTCTGTCAATATCCAGCTTTTAGCGCCGTAAAGAAGCATTTTACTACCCAATATAATCATGGATTATGAAGGCTGTACTGCCACTTAGTGCGTGCTGTACTGAGCTTTATTATTATAAGCTAAGATTATAATATGTTAAGCATTTCCTCTCCTTGTAATGTAAATAGTTATTGCCTTATGCCTGTTGTTTAATGATGGTTATAAATTATTTTAGAATAATAATTAATATTGTCTTTAGGAATCATCAATCGTGGAGACTCGTTCAGAAAGAAGCGTTCCAGATCGAACTCTTTGGCAGGCGAGGCTTTGGAACCCATTCCTCCAGCGCCAGCTTCGGTGTATTCGGTGGCCATGATCGGGGCCGCTGGAGTCGGCAAGACTGCCTTACTATCGCAATTCCAGACCTCTGAGGCTATCAACCCCTATGACAGGGTCAAAGGTAAGTCGTATTTATCCGCCTGAATACTTTCTTTTTTTTTCAAGGAAAATGTACCCTTTTTTTACAATTCGTTTGCACGTGATAGCTAAAAAAATAAACAAATATATAAAAATCACTTTTAGAAATACTGCAATTTTTAATTTGAAATTTAGAACGGATTAGCTTAAAACAATGTTAGGTTGCCCAACTTCATATCATAATTATCAATAAAAACACATGTTTTTATAGCTACATTTTATAATTTTTACTTTCACTTACTATATATAGTAAGGGGAAGTATTGCGATCGTGAAAATTTTCGAATTCCAGTTTTCAACGGAAATACACGTTTTAGGGTCCCCTGAGTCCAAATAACCAAGTCCCGCAAAAAGGTCTGTGTGTGTGTGTGTGTGTGTGTCTGTGTGTGTGTGTGTGTGTGTGTGTGTGTGGTAACTCCCGGGCGGAAACGGTAAGTGCTATGAAACTGAAATTTCATATTTAAGACAACTATACGCCCGAGACGTGACAAAACTTATTTCATCAAAATGAGCCTACCAGAAGAGGCACTTTATACCATGCATTTTGCACCTTTTTTCGATTTTCTCAAAAACGGTTCCGACGATTTTGATTAAACTCGCTATATCGATGTAAAATTTAATGGGCTTTATTAGGTTTTATAGGTTTTATTTAGATAAAAATGGTCCGACAGGGCTTAAATGCCGATATTTTAAATTGTCTTCTCCTAAAGTACCTTTAATTTTGTAAATTCAATAATAATAACTAGATTATCTTGTTAACGCTGATGAAAAACTGGTAAATATATAAATTGAATAAATTCGATACCCAACTAAAGGAGAAAACAGAAAAAATATTTTTTTAATGCAATTTTTTGTTTTTGAACATAAGAGCAGTAATATAACATGTATGATATACCGTTGGTAAGCTAAAGATTTTAGAAAAAATATCATCTGATACACAAGCTTTCAAAAGTTAATAGAGAGTGATGAAAAGAAGACAAAACTAACTGATTATTTTAGATAATAATATAATAGATTTTTTAATAAAACACATGTTTCTATAGAAATTTCATTTGATTAATTCCTTAATGGGATCACTTGTAGCTGGGTGGCTAGCGTAACTGCCTCCCATGCTAAAGGTCACGGGTTCAAACCCGCAGGTGGTCCTAGGATTTTTTAATGGGAGTAAAAAATCCTTAGTTACGCCGTCCTTCGGAGGGGACGTTAAAAGGTGGTCCCGAGCCTGTGCGATGACAGGTACTCGTTAAAGATCCCTATCCTAATAAAACCTGGATAGGCAAAATTTAGGACTCCCACTGTAGCATCGTCCGATTAGCCATAGTAGCATAAAGTGACGTTAAATAAATAAACAAACAATTCCTTAATAATTTCACGTATTTTTATCTCTAACTGTATTTGAAAATCCTTTCATTGATTTTAAAAATTGAGGTAAGTGAAAGTCGTGTGTTGCCCGCACCAGATTTTTTTTTATTATTTTGGCATATGAGAAAACGTCCATGTATATAGTTCTTTTTTCTTCAGAAATGTGAATAAAAAAAAAGTTGAATTTCAGAACACCAAAAGGCTAGCAAAAAATACAAGGAAGGGTGGTATACAGTTTAACAGTAGAGGAGCGGTATACGAAAATAATTAAAACTATTATTTTACCAAGTAAAAGACTTTTTTTTCTACTGTAATTACTCTCTAATGCTATTTCCTACAGGTGGTAACTGCGTTAAAAAAGTAATTGGTAGCAAGAATTTTATTGGTTTTAAAGTACATTGATTGAACAAGTTTTTCCATGGAATACAATCTTTTAACAATCACTGTTAATAGAAATAAACGTTTTCTAGATTATTAAATTTAAAACTAGTTGTATTTCTAAATTAATTCTAGTTATTTATTTAGATTTAATTTAAATTATTTAGAGAATTGCTCTGTACATATAGAGTCTATCTGTAATGAAAGAATAATGATTAAAACAAAATTGTATTCTATTACTATTTATCCTATCATAAAAACTTATTTCATTTATTTTTATGTAAAATGATTTGCTCTGATATTATGTCGGCTTGAAAATCTAACTGATATCAATTTTGAATATTTAAATTTCTTTCATACTATATTGTTTGGAAATATAAGAAATTCGTAAACCGAGTTTATATCAAAGTCGATCTCAAAATGTTCTTCATCTACTCTGGTTAATTTTTCAAACTTTTTATGGCGCCCGGGGGTACGTAACAACCAGAGTACAAGTGTCAAATAAGTCCATTATTCAAGGGCAGAAGAAAAAGTGGTCGGAAAAAGAAGGTTTTTAGGGTGAAAAAGCAAGCTTTTAGTCTAATTGACTTTTTCTGTAATCAGTAAATCTCGTCGTTCACTTTACCCGTGCCATTTGGTCTATAACGATTACATGAGCAATAAATCGTTACATGACCATCCATGACGATTTCTGTAATACATTTTTCTTTATTGATTTAATATAAAATTTTAATGAATATTTTCTTTTAGCATAAAATATTTTAGCTTAAATTTGTTTATTTTCCAAGATAACTATGTTTATTAATTTCCATATTCTTTTTATTTATAAATATTACTTATGTATCCTCACCTATTACCTATTTATTTTATTTTATTAATTATTTCCTATCGTAACAGTACGGTTGATATTTTTTCATTACATTAATTAAAATGTTATTGAAAATTGGGCCCAATTGATTTCAAGATGAAAAGTAAGACTCCCAACTACCGACTGAAAGTACTATACTCCCTTCTATCCAAAACTTCAAAACTAAAAATTAGATCGAAACTGAATACATATACATACCTACTTAAGCCCATATGAACTTATGCTTCACAGATTTATGGCTCAGCAAAATAGACTGACAAACAAAAACTGTAATAATTTTAATAAATTGAACAAAATTTAATAAAAAGAACGCATCAATAGATAGGGACATATCTAATAAGATTGTTGACGGAAAAAGGATTATTGGGATACTAAATGGAGTGTTATGGAATGAGAAGGTATCACTCCAAACAAAAAAGAAGATATTCCACTCCTTTCTGGTTGGCACTACGCTGTATGGATGTGAACCTTGGTCAGTGAAGAAATCCCGGCAAAATAAATTATTATCCCTGGAGATGGATTTTCGGAGAAGAAGTTGTGCCGTGTCTCGGTTAGAAAAAATCCGCAATGATCAAATAAGGGAAAGAGTGGGGGCCGAGCTCACCATTCTCATGGAAATTAGTAGAAGATGGCTGATGCGGTATGGGCACGTTATGAGAATGGATGAAGCTCGTTGGCCTCTTCGATTGATTGAATACTGCCCATCCAAGAGGAGAAAACAAGGAAGACCTCGGAAAAGATGGATAGAAGATGTAATGAAGGATATGGCAGCCAGAGGTCTGACTGAGGACGACTGGAATAATCGAGATTATTGGAGAGACAGAGTACTGAGGACCGGGATGTGAAATCATAGCAGAACCCCGGAGAAAAAAAAACAAAATAAAAAAAAAAAAAACAGATCCTTCGTACGCAAACAACAAAACCCTACATACGGACTTACAGCAACCAACAGTTAACTAACGAATACGAACTCAATATTCACTTTTTCATAGTACAACTCCCTGGAAACGACAAAAGGCTGATAAACAGCATGTCAGTAACTGAAATCCATGTCAGAAGAAGGCTGAAGAGAAGCTGGATGAGAGACCTCTCTGCTAAATTCAAGCTTAGTAAGGGGTGTTGCTGGGCATTTTTCTTCCACATGCCTATTATGACTGCTGCTACGTTTTATATAGCACATTTGCTTATAGCCAGATAGTATCAAATTATATATTCGTTTATTTTAGTTGAATTTTTATGAATTTTCTTTATATTTTTTTTCATTAATTCATGTTGTAGTTTATTTTATATTTTTTTTCATTAATTTATGTTGTAGTTTATTATATGGCGCTATGTTAGATACTAATTTACAGCACAATTATTCAAAGAAAAATGTGAGAGTACACACCTTAATTACCTAAATCAAAGCAAAACAAAAATTAAGTAAAAAGATGGGTTACGATAAATTAGGAAAGAAAACAAAATTGAAATCATATTAAAATTAGTAAGATCATTAATATCAGCTTGGAGTTTAGTTACAGTTAGTGTCAAAAGTATTCGGAATTCACTACCATTCCGTAATTTACTTGCTTTTAACTTATTTTTTGTTTTCAAGGAGTTGTTAACCACTTTATAATGTTAGAAGGAAGGTATGCAATAGCTAAAACCAAAATTTACTCCAATGATCATTTTATTTTGAACTTTGTGAACGTTTATTTGATTAGAAATTAAAAACAGTGTATGTCAATGGTGTCAAAAGTATTCGGAATTTCGTGGTTTCCTTGTTATATTAGTGCAGCGATCATAAATAAACATCCTGTTGGTAAAAACTTTTGTATAATTATAGATTTTAGCCACCTAGGAATTGATCTTACTAATTAATTGATTGTTTGGTGTGAAATAATATCCCACTCAAGCTCTTACTGTTTCTTTAGGCCATTTTTATTTTGAATACCGTATTTCCTGATTTTCTTTTTTAGTAAGACCCAAAAATAGTTAATTAAGTCTCTTTTAAAGATTTGGGAGTGAAAAAGAATTATATAAATTAATAGTTGTGAAATATACTAATTAAACGAAAAGAAATACGAATTCCGAATACTTTTGACACTCACTTTAGGTGTAAAGACAATTTTTGTAATCGTAAATTGCTTTGTCAGCGTTGAAATTGTTAGTCCAAGTTACATACGTACTGCTATGTTTTCGACCGGCTGATTTTCTAAGGCAGCGGTAGCTTCAAAAAAGTATTAATTAATATATTTATATACTATGCTTTTTGGTACCTTTGAAGTTCTTTTCCAAAAGTATCGTGCCTACCGATCCCAGTAGATGGCATGCAGGAGAAGAATAAATTAACCAGGATTCAATATATGACATTATTATTTAAATTTAGCTATTACTTATACAATCTATTTACATAATACCTAAAACAATCACTGAAAATACTGTAGAGATCGTACTACTAGCTTTCCCTTACAATATTTCAAAAGGTTGCGTTAAAAACACTTAGCTGGCTGGTGAAGGTGGAATTCGTCACTCCTCAGTTTCATCCCATAGCACCTGGCTTGACTCCTTCTCGGCTGCTTTCCGGCCCCCGATGGACTTCTCTCGATACTTGACCTCTTCCGTCTATGCAATCCAACTGACCTCTTCTCGCGTACGGAATAAGACTCTCCTCTTCCGCTTCTAAAATTTCACTCTTATCACCTCACCCCCTCTTCTTTTCAAAAATAATATTTGCGGGGCTGATGTGGGAAGTGCCCGAAGTCGGCGATCCAGCCTTTGTCCACTCTTGATCTTCTCCTCGGCTTCCGCTGGGGGAAACTACCATGAGTACCTGGTACTGCGGAGAGCCCATGGGGAACGCAAGGGAGTTTGGTATACGCCTTTTGAACTTTTTTCGACAAAAGCTTATTAATATTTTCTTGATTAATGTTAAAATTATTTAATAATGAACTTACTCCCCTCAATATCCTTCATACAAAAGTAGCCAACAATGTATTAAGGAAAACACTGAAACAAAAAAATGTTTTTAGGTCCTCCAACAAATTGAAACTTGGTTTAAATTCTTCTTCTTCTTTAGCTCTCTCCTTGTGCCTTTCAGCGTGGAGATAGTCCAACCCAGGATCTCCATCTCTCTCTGTCTCCTGCAAGAGTCTTCATCTCCTGCAGTGTCTTGCCTCTCGCTTGCCCCAACTTGGTAATGTAGCCATCGTAGTTAAGCCTAGGCCTTCCTCTAGGTCTGGTGCCAACTGGTTTTGCCTCCATAAATTTGCGTGGGTCACAATCCTGGCTCATCCTACATACATGCCCGTACCACCCCAACTGTCTCTTCTCCAGGGTCTCCTTCATTGCGGGAATGTTTAATTCTTCCATTATTTTTTCATTCTTGATCCTATCCCTGCGGGTTTTGGAAGCCACTCTGCGCAAGTATTTCATTTCTCAGTAATAAGGACTATGTCATCGGCATACAAAATTACTGATTTAAATTATTAAGTTATATCTTTAAAAGAGACTTGAAATACAAGTGACTATACTATTTCGGTATTTTCAACTGCAAATTAATGTTCTTTTGCCCCTAACATATACCATCCCATAAGCACTGAAGTATTTTTTTGTGTGTAGTATTTAGTTCCGTTTTTTTCTCTGTTCGTCTTTTTTCTGTAGCTAGTTTTATAAATGTTCTTCAAGTTACTTTATGTTTGTTTTTTTCCTAAATGTGAATACGTAGAGAGTTTTTTGTTCTGCATACATCAAGAAAGATAAGTTTCGAATGATGGCCAGTTGTAAAATAAAAATAAAAATTATTTCCTATGAAACTGTTCTATGGATCGCGCTGCTATTTGGGAAGGCTTATAGAAAATCACCACTGCTCTATTGTTTTTAACAAAGCTTCATATAACAATGACAAATACAACCCAACGGAAAGTAGAATTAGGGTCGTGGCGTGATCACAGCTCATCACTCAGTTCTCTGATTTAATATCTCTCCTTGGAGAGCTACCCAAAAGATATTCGATACCCATGTTTGTCTTAGCGGCCATCCCCGGCGAAGAGCGAAAGAGGTCTCAAGTCCAATATTTACATTCGATTTCATCTACTTAGGCCTGGAGGCGGCTCTGTCCTCCGGGGGCAATCTCCAAGATTGTAACATTCAGGGCCGAATGAATGTCAAGATGATAATATTTTTAGAAGGTCATCCAGATGGATAAAGTCAAAATCGTACTCTGTTGTAATAGAATGATGAAATTAGGATCTAAGTAATCCCTGGAATTCTTTCAAAGAAGTTTACAATTAATTTCATAAAGGAATGTTTATATTATATAAAATAAATAGTAAGGAAAAATATTACTACCGGAAAAATATGCATACCCAAGTGTTTGTGAGATTACTATCTAAAAAAGTATATTCCTGAGATTTCACAAAAATCAACTTCATGGTTTCGAATCCTCAATATCGATCTCAAAATTATATTCGTGTTTCAATTTATAGCTTGGTTATCTTTAATCATGAAGCGATTTGGTCTAGTGGATAGACCTCTACAAGACCCAACTGAGCGATATATAGGCCTAATAGTCTCCTTGCACAGCCGTTGGCCATGAAAGAGTACGAATCTCTATAAGTACCAAAGCCAAGGAGGGGGTGACCGAGTGGGTTAACGCGCTTGAATAGTCCACGCATCTTGGTTCCGGAGGGGCTTTTAATTCGGTATTAATCTTCCATTCACAACCCCCTGGGTGATATTTTTTAATTTTTTTTACCTTAAAAATTAGGTAGATTTTTCTTTCAAAGTGTGTTCTGAATTTGTAATAATTATCGACCTATTATGTTTAATAATATTAATCAACATTTAAATATAACCCCTAAAATAATTCAATAATTGTCTAAAAAAAAAATCCAGTTTATGATTTTTGTACTTAGTTGCAGATAAGTTAGTGAAGTTATATTCTTATAATTTATAATTGAAAAATAAATATCCCCAAAAAACTATATGAAATTTAAAGAGAAGAGTGAAATAAAATTGTGATTGAACCACTTTTAGTAATACATATTTTTGATTTCACTAACATGATTTACAGTGATGGAGTTATTGTTGACCGTTGAGAGATTAGATGAGGAAGATGGTTCGGGGTGCGGTCATAAATTAGAAACACACATTTAAAACAAGTGCTATTTTAATTATGTGCCGACGTTTCGGCCTACAATGTGGGCCTTCATCAGGGTTGTCTCTGAGACTGTGTCTAAAGAAGTCATTAGAAAGTCATAAATTAAGTCATAAGAAATTAGAAAGTCAAAAGAAATTAGAAAGTCACAAATTAAGTCATAAGAAGTCTTCTTTAGACACAATCTCAGAGTCAACCCTGATGAAGGCCCACATTGTAGGCCGAAACGTCGGTACATAATTAAAATAGCACTTGTTTTAAATGTATGTTTCTAATTTATGACCGCACCCCCAACCAACTTCCTCATCTGATTTACAGTGATAGATTAAACGCTTTTCGAGCGGTTTAACAAAATATCGTATTTTTAAAACTAATTAAATAAATATGAAAAACATGTTCAAAACGCCAATCAATGGGTTTCGGCTAACATTATCCAATGGCTGAGTTAAATTTAACCTCCATGAAAGGGTAGAAGCAAAGAACACTGAATCGTCTAACTATACACTTTTTGTATCTATTATTTCTGGATTCCGTAGCAAATAATGCATAGGCAGAAAAAAAAAGCCTGAGTTATGCACAGTTCAAAAATTTGGAAAACTGTCAAAAATACCACTTATTAATCAAATTTTACTATAATTCATCAGTCAAGGAGACTTGAAGAGGGAATTGAATGAGCTTAGAAAATTAAAATTGACAGATAAATATGAAGGAAAAAATGTATCTATCTGTTATGTAATTACTGGCAACTCACCGGGCTCGTTCAAATCATACATCCTGCGTCAAGGATTTCATTGCTCATCCAATTAATTGGTCAATATTTAGTTTAGCTTATTTGCTTGTCACTAATTCCCTTTGGCTATATGGCTCATGTTTAATGTCTTATGCTATGGGGAAATGTTTAAAAAATGCTAATATAAAAATAAATCCAGATAAAAAAATTACTTATATTCATTTTAAGTTTTTAGAAAGTCATAGATACAATGTGAAACTTTATAAAAAAAAAAAAAAAAAAATAAGATGAAATGATCGGAATGGAAGTAAAGGATTGCATGGTCGTCAGAAGAAAAACTAAGATATTGTTTTGATAAGTTCCAAGCAGAGAGTGTCTTTGTAAATATTTGACAAGGATATTGTTTGTGTTTCTTCATATCACCTCGCTTCTGTTATATATAGTATATTTCGTTCTTAGGAATAGCCCTTTCTGTAGAGAACATTTAGAACATCTTAGTGGAAAACATTTGGATAAACCTTTTACCGACACACAGTAAACGAATTAGGCCCACCACATCAAGGAGAGTTTCGACTGCTGCTGGTTAACCAAAGCGTTGCTTAAAATTTAGTTGCTCTAGCTACAGTAGCGCTTGATAGATCTACCGATTACTTGGAGAGCTTTTACCAATCGGTGTTGGAGTTTATTTAATAAAGAATAACTATTCGGTACCAAGAGGTGGAGTATTATATCAATAATTTCAAGTTACCTCAAGACCCAAAGTTTACTTTATAACCTTCCTTGTACTATGATCGGTGGCATAAAGGGCAATAAACTAATTAACCTTAAATACACATTTATTTATAAAATAGTACATATTATTATACATAAAAACCTGGTACGGTAAGGCATTGTTATTATCGAGAATACTGAGGTTCCGATTTACCACATAATATTAAGGTACCTTTGGACATGACTGCAAATTTCTTTCCTGGTTGACCCCTCGACCTCCTCCCGTGGACTTCCGATTCTCTTGCCGTCCGGGCTCAGACTCCCCCAGGTAATCCTCTATTCCGGCACTAGTAGTGGAGGGGTCTATTTTTTGTAAAGCCCTTCTTCTAAGAAACTCATAGCCCGGAAACTGTTCTATTTGAAGTGATTCTAAATGTTTTCTATTCCTCCCAGGATTCTCGATACATAGCACTTGCCCTTTCGGCAGATGTGGCCCAGGGTTCAAGCATATCTCCTCTCCTTTTTAATTCCTACATCAATGATGTTCCCAATTCCATCCATCACTGCTCTTACCACTTATACGCTGATGATTTCCAGATCTACTTATCCTTCTCTCCCTTCGAGTGTCTAGTAGGATTCGCCAATATTCAGGAAGACTTAGATAGAATCTGTGCCTGAGCAATCCCTAAATAAATTAAGGCTAAATGCTATGAAAACTCGAGCCATTGTTATAGGTTCCTATTCCCTCCTCAGATCCCATCTGATCTGTCAAAAACCTGGGTATAACCATTGACCGAACCTTCTTCTGAAAATTCCATATTGCCCAAATATCCCGTAGAACTATTGTTACTTATTAGTACTCTTAAATTTTTCCATCGCTCCCGCCATCTTCTTCCGCGATCCATCCGTGAGCTCCTTGTCTCCTCACTTATTTTCCCCCACATTGACTACTGCTGCGGGGTAAATGGTGGCCTCTCGACTGTGTTTGAGTACAGGCTAAAGCGAATTATGAATACATTTTTAAGATTTGTCCTTGGCACACCGAAGAGGTATCATGTGACCCATTTATACAGTGAGTTAAAGTGGTTCCTTCCCTCAAACCGCAGACAATATTTCCTAGGATCATACCTTTATCAAACCATCCACTCCCAGCTTACCTCCCTATATTCACAGACTTCTGCAATTTAAATCGTCAATCCACTCCCTCGAAAAAATATCACGCCATTCTGACCTTTATATTCCTATCCATAGAACAAAAACTTTTGATCATTCCTTTCTTGTCCGCTCTACTACTATCTGGAATTCCCTACCTACTCATATCCGCCATGCTTCTTCCCTACCATCATTCAAGGCTCAGCTGTTCCAGTACCTAAAGTCATCCGAAACATACGCTCATCAAGCCTGATATTTCAAATAAAATATCAATTCATAAAGAAAATTTATTATTTATTGTTTATATTAAACTTAGTTAATAAATATGTTATTATGAACCAGTTTCAATGTCTTGTTTCATTCAACACTTATATTAGTATATTACTCTTTTATTTTTATTTACTCTCTTATATACTTTAATCCATTTTTTTTCTGTTATCATTGTAAATAAAAATTAATTATAATCCTTTGGACTTTTGGCCAGACACATCGTATATCTTAATTGTACATATCAATTGCTCCTAAGGGACCCTGTCCCAGAATAATAAAACATTTTCTTTTCTATTCTATATATATATATATATTTATTTATTCTTCTTTATTCAAACTTTATTGATTTTTTTCTTTCCTTGTTTTTTAACTGCATATACATTTGTAGAAATATTTTATTATAAGTTTTACAATTATTTTCTGTCATAAACTTTATCAAGATAATTTATAACTTTGTATTACTAAAAATGACCAACTGTATTTGTATTGGGGATTCCCTCTAAGACAACTTAATAAAAATACTGATTCAGAACAAGATACAAAGCATTTTGAATTGTCATAAATATTCAGTAAATTATAATGTTTGTCAAGCCTTCATTAACATGAAGTTATATCATCATTAAGGAAACTATAGTTGAAGTATTGAAGGAAGCTCTTCCATGAGACCTTTCTTTGAGGTATGAAGTTTTCTTGAATAAACAAACTTAACTAGAAGTTTTAAGTGACATAGCTCACTAATGGTGGTGGGTGAGACGAAACTCAAATAAATGAACCAAGAAAGATAAACTTAATAATACAAAGACGCTGCAAAATATGGGTCTTAGAATGTAACGGAAGGAAAACTTTAATAAGTATGGTTTCATCATAGAGTTTTCGAAAGTGATTTTTGAAAATTTAATAATGATTAATATTCTATTCTATTAGAAAAACATCATATATAAATATAGAGTGTGTGTATATATGATATACACATAGATCTTAACACAAGGAAAAATATACTTTAGATGTTGTGGTGCAGATAAGGCAATATTTTGAGTTGGTAATTTTTACCTAAATGTAATTTTGAAGTACATAATCGACATGATGATGAAATGAAATGAGGATAAATCATTTCACATTACTTTTCTCAATATGAAATAGATATAGACCTACAGGTTCGTATATTTTTTTTGTAAAGATAATGAAATAATATATACATGGTTTCAAGAAACATTTCCTTCTGCCATTGATTACAATATGAAAATAAATTTAAAAAGGTGATTTCTGCCTAAAATTGGAGGCTGATGTCTATTTCACCACTATTTTATTGAAAAAATTCGCACAACGTTTCGGCTACAATGCCATCTACAGGTGGAGTGGAACAATTTAGATTTAATGTAAGTAGCTGCTTTCAAGTCAAAGCCTCATGTCTAGATCCTAAATTTAGACATGAGGCTTTGACTTGAAAGCAGCTACTCACATTAAATCTTAATTGTTCCTCTGCACCTGAAGATGGCATTGTAGCCGAAACGTAGTGCGATTTTTTTCAATAAAATAGTGGTGAAGTAAACATCATCCTCCAATTTTATTCATAGAAATTTGACCTTCACCTAAAAGAATCTACACCTTATTAATTTCTGACAATATTAAGGCATATATACATACTATTTTGCCCTAGCAAAAAATAAAGTAATAATCAAAGCACAATAAAATTCAATAATCAAATTTAAGATAGGAGTAATAAAGAGAGAAAAACATGTAATTTATATATGTGTATATATATATATATATATATTGACTATTTTTTGACATTGAGTCAAAAATGAATGAGAAAATTATTCTAAAAATTATAATAAAAGATTTGTATAAATGTAGATAGAATAAAAAAAAAAAAAAATCAATAAAGTTAGAATAAGAAAGAATAAAAAAAAAAAATTATATATATACGAGTAATATATATATATATATATATATATATATATATATATATATATATATATATATATATATATAAGTTATCTACAGGTGTTGAGGTTCAGTCATTAAATAAGAAATTTTTGTTTAGATTGCGTTTCGAGAATTTATTGTTCTAATATTCATAAAAAATTTAGACAAAATAATGTTTTAAATAGATCGGTGTGGACTACCCCTAATATACCCTAAACTTTGAAAGAACACTAAAATATCTGAGGATTATCATGATAACAGCATATTTAGGTCTACATGGATTATTTTATTTGTGCCAAAGTAAGGTGTCAAAGTTAAGATCTTTCGGAGGATTTTGGATTGCAAGGACTCAATGCGGGAGGAATTGGATGGTTTAGAAAAATGGTAATTGTGTGTTTGGTTTTCGTACTTTAAAGTAGCGTATTGAAGCATGAATTTCATCAGTGAACTAAAACAATGTTTCACTAAATCGAGCACCATATAGTATTTCATCGAATTAAAAAAGCTGGTTGGCAGTTCATAAGTTATAATTTTTTTTTTGTTACTTTAGTTTTTACAATTAGTTCTAGTATAGCAATAAACATGGAATCCAATGTTTTCACAGCAATATATTGTTGGACGATCTAAACATTAATCATTACAGAGAATGGTAGTTGAGGAATGCCCCTGTTCTAAAGCGAAGCCATTAATTGTAGTTTGCGAGTGATCAGGGCCCTATTGCCTACGATTAGTTAATTTACATCTATAATTAATATCCATGGTCTCAGGACCCATTAATTATTATTGAATTTGAAAATATTACGACCATCAATAATAATATTTGATGTTTTAGTTTAAATGATTTTGTAATATGGATTTTATTAGTACTTTCAGGAGGAGGAATATGGCTATAAGAAATAAAATTAAAGGTAGATATTTGGGCTCATTAATTTCTTCCAAAAACTTAATTTTTTATTAAATCACACTTTCAAAGTTTCGGGATCTAGTCCCATCATCAGGACTCTTTACTTTCCATCATATAATTTTGCAGTAATCTATTAAGTTGTTCACTAAAAGTATTATTTATTAAACTGCTTCATATGGTAGCCGCCATTACTCATATATAAATTCATTACATCAATATATTCCAATCAACGAAAGATCTAACATAATATTAAAGGTAGATATTTGGGCTCATTAATTAATTTTAATTAAAGAAAAAATTATGTTTTTAGAAGAAATTAATTAGGCCAAATATCTACCTTTCATGTTATGCTAGATCTTCCGTTGATTGGAATATATTGATATAATAAATTTAAAATAGAAATAAAAATAGAAATAGAAAATAATTTTTATTCTGGGACTGGGTCCCCTAAGAATAACAGAATTGTACCTTTAAATATACATCATGTCTGGCCAACAGACCGAAGGAACATAATTAATTACTTATTACACAGATGGGTTAATTCGAGTATTCATGTCACACACGAATACCCACACACACACACACACACACACACACACATACATATATAAAAATATGATATGATAAAATAAAATAAAAACAGTTCTTGAAAAATATTGTAATATTGCGTTTAAATAAAGAACAAATATTACTTTTCTTTCAAAGTGTGATATTAGGAACATAAGAATCACTGTATTTAAGCGTCTTTTTGGGATAATATTTATTTATTTGTAACATAAAGGCTTTTCAACCATAGAGGTTATTTTAGCCCTAAACTAATAATGCAGATACAATATAATAAAAGTAATAATACATACATATATACTAATAATAATACATACATGATAAATAATAAAATACAATCCAAACAATATACATAATATACGAAATAATACATACAATACGAAAATAATACATACAAATATACTTATCACAAAATACATAATACATAATAAAATAAAATACATAATACACTAAAAAATAACATAAATACAAACAATTATATAAGATAGCTACATATAAGAAAAGAATTAAAAGAAAAAAAAATCATAAATAATAATAACAATAATAATATATATATATATATATATATATATATATATATATATATATAATATTAAAAATAAAAACAGGAACTTTTTTTTTTTTTTTTTTTTTTTAAATTTTGGAAAATATTGATGTGTCTTTTAGATAATTCATCAGTTTGGTGGCTGACTCCTGGGTATTTTGTAATATTGTCCCAATATCATTCTCCATACTAATCCCTCTTCGCTCGGCTTCGAAGGAAAAGCAATCCAACAGTATATGTGGTACTGTGAGGAGAACCCCACAGGAGGTACATCAGGTAGCCGTGGGTAAGTCTTGTGAGGCCAATCCTCAGTCGAGCCAGTACCACTTCCTCCTTCCTGCACAACCGTAGGTCTGCTCGGTTGGGTTTCACTGAAGGCTCGACTACTCTAAGTTTATTCTCCCTCATAAAAAACCATACTTTTTGCCAATGTTCTGTGGCCTTTTCTTTTATGAGGGCGATTACTTCCCGCGTTGACGCACCCGGAACAAACAGACCTTCTGTTACAGCTAATTTCGCTTTGGTATCAGCTAGCTCGTTTCCTTTTATGCCACAGTGACCAGGTAACCATATAAATTCTATTCTACTACCAACCCTCTCCAATGCCTTTAATTGTGTTAATGTATCTACCACAAGTGGGTCCACAGAAAATGTATTTGTTAAAGCCTTAAGAGCCGACTTGGAATCTGTGCAGATAAATGCGTTCCCTGTGCTGCTAATGTAATCATGCACCGCGCGATTTATTGCAAGCAACTCAGCGTGATATGATGAACAAAAAGGTGGTAACGAATACATTTTTACGCCCTCCGAGATTACAGCGGAGCCCACTCCATCTGTTGTTTTGGATCCATCCGTATAAATATAGGTCTACCCGCTATGTTTCCGCTGGAATTGCACAAATTGCAATTTCTGTTCCAATTGGCTGATTATATCTTTGCCCCTTTTGCAGTTCATACGGTGTGTTTTAGGTATTGAATGTAGCCACGGTTCTGATTGCAATAGCCGAAAGACCAGAGGCGTCGGTAAGGAATGAAGGTCAAGTTTGGATCTGTGTACAGAGCATCTTTCTGGTAGTGAAAGTTTCAACTGGTTAATTTGTTGGTTCATTTCTGACTGGCCGAACAAATTATTTAATGGGTGATTTGGTCGAGATAGAACTTTAACGTAATACGCTAAGTCTAGAATCTCTCTCCGTATACTCAGAGGCATTACACCAGCTTCAACTTCAAGACTAGCGGTGGGACTTGAGCGGAAAGCGCCCGTGGCTATGCGAAGAGCTGTGTTTTGAACCGGCTCAAGCATCTCTAGCGTTCTTTTGCTCGCGGAGCCGTATGCTGTACAAGCATATTCCAATTTGGGACGTATAAGAGTCAAATATAATCGGATTAAGCTGATTCTGTCCGCTCCCCAGTTATAATTATTAGCAATTTTTAAAACATTTAAAGCCTGAAAACAATTTGACCTAACTTGTTTAATATGAGAAGTCCACCTAAGAGAGCGGTCTAAAATTACACCGAGATATTTTACGCTTGTTCGATATGGTATTTCTTACCCCCTGATTTTAACGTTTTCGACAGTAAAATTTTGCTTTCTTGTAAATAGTATCGCCTGAGATTTGGGGACAGATATTCTAAAGCCGTGGTTGTCTAGCCAAGAAGTAATGTTTAATAAAGACTCCTGTAAAATATTGCGCATATGAGTTGGATACTTACCCTTTACATACACCACAACATCATCAGCATACATCAAGGCTGTAGCTGGTAGCTTTAGGGCTGTGGCAACTCAATCTATGACCAGGCTGAATAAGATTGGGCTTAGAACGCTTCCTTGTGGGACGCCGCTAGACTGCTCAAATATCCTTGATAGAACACTGCCGGATTTTATGTAAAACGTTCTATTACTTAGGAAGTTCGAAATGAATTGAAATAGTTGACCATAAATCCCAATTTCCGATAATTTTCCCAAAATATTAGTTTTGTTTACTGAATTAAACGCATTTTCGATATCCAAGAAAACGGCTAGAAGGGATTCTTTTGATCTAAATGATCCTAAAACTTCAGTTTCCAGCTTTATTAAATTATCCGATGTTGATCTACCAGACCGAAAGCCACTTTGCCAAACGTTTAGTAAATTGTTCCTTTCGATAAACCATTTTAAACGATTCGCGACCATTCGTTCCAATAGCTTAAAAAGGCAACTAGTGAGTGCGATCGGACGGTAACTAGAAGTTAATTCTTTAGGCTTACCTTTTTTAAGGATTGGTATAATTTCCGACTTGTGCCAATCGTCGGGGAAGAAGGTGGAGCAGTAAGCCTTGTTTAGAAATTTATGAATTTGAATTTTGTTGTAATATGAAAGATTTTTCAACATACTGTACGTTATTTTATCAGGTCCCGGAGAGCATTCCTTACATGATTTTAAAGCTCGGCTGAATTCTAAGTATGAAAAAGGAAGGTTCAAAGTCTCAACTTGGACGCCCACCCGAACTGAATCATTTGTCGATGTCGCTAAGTGTTCATCAGGTGGTGATGAAAATGTCAAGCTGAAATATTCTCCAATAGCATTGACTAAAGCCACAGGATCCGTGATCAAAGCATTATTTTTTTTGAGCACGTTTAGGGAGACAGGTGGTTTTCGACCCATTATTTTCCGTACTATATCCCAAACTTCGGTAACCGGAGTGTTAATATTTATTTTGGATACGAACTCCCGCCAGCAGATTTTTTTATTTTGTTTTACAATATAACGTGCATGTTTTCGAGCTGTGACATATTTTTCAAAATTTTCAGAACTCGGTTTATTTTTAAATTTTCGGAGCGCTCTTTTTCTTTTGTTTATAGCTATAGAGCAATCTTTAGTCCACCAAGGGACAGAGATCCCCCTATTATTTGGCCTACTTTTGGGAATTGAGCAATCAGCTGCGTAAATAATGGTTTGCTTGATCATATCATATTGTGTTGCTAAATCGTTTTCATGAAACTGCAGGGAGGAAAAGTCTGCCAAAGATCGATAGTGATCCCAGTCGGCACGCTTTATAAGCCATCGCGAGGGGGGCAACATGGTTGGAACTCTATCAAGGTAGTCAATTTTAATAGGGTAATGATCACTACCATATGTATCATTCATTGTGCGCCATCCTAATTTTGAAGATATATTTGGGGTTGTTAAAGATAGATCGATACTGGATAATGTGCCAGTCCGAGGACATATATAAGTGTGGGATAAGTCATTTAAAATAATTAAATTTTTGGCATCTATGAAAGCCTCTACAAGCTTCCCTCCATTATCAGATTGTGAGGCACCCCAGAGAGGGCTGTGACAGTTGAAGTCACCAAGCCAAAGCACTGGTGCTGGAAGTTCGTCGCTTAGGTCATATAATGCGCTGGTCGGAAAATTATTAGCAGGGGGTATATATATACAACATATAGTCATAGGAAGAGGCGCCAAGATCTGGACGGCTACAGCTTGTAGGGTAGATCTTAATGGGAGATGGAAGCAGGGGACATCATGAGCCGCCAATATAGCAACTCCACCGCATGCTTTTTTCCCTTCTGTGTAGTCTTTTCGGAAGATTTGAAAATTTCTAAATTTCGCACTATGTTTTGGCAGTAAGTGTGTTTCTTGCAAACAAATTATGTTGGTTTTAAATTCCCGCACTACGATTTCCAAATCATCTTTGTGATGAAGAAACCCACGTATATTCCATTGGAGTACATTCATAAGTAGGCGAGGAGAAATATGCACAACTTGTTAACTTATTGTTTACTGAGGTGTAGTTAATTTTTGTTTGGTCTTCCCTCGTGTCCGCTGTTGTTGCGGGGGCGAGGCTTTGTTTACCTGAGCTGATTTAGAAATTTCTTTTGTAATTGAGTTGGATATCAAACTTTGTAACGAATAATCTTTATTAATTTCATTTAATGGATGCCCGTTATGTATTAACTTTTCGAGATTAGATGTTTCGGGAGATATATTTTTTATTTTATCATCTGGTGTAGTAGCCGAGTTGGTCTCGTTAGCGTTTATTTGGTTAGTATTTAGTGAAATCGGATTAAAACATGTGTTTTTAGTTTCGAGCGATGTTGAGGAACTACTTTTTTGTTGATTTGCGTTGCTTGGCAATGGGTTGTTTTGTACATAAGTATCTCGCGTACTGATTTTTGATTCTACAGCTTGAATTTTTACCATTAATGATTCAATTTGGGATGCAAGTTTTTCCAATTGTTTATTTAAATCTATACTTGGAGCCGGAGTAGATACAATAGTAGAGTAGCTCCCCGTAGAGGGAACTATGGGTGTTCTATTTTCTATAATTTTTTTAGCTACGGGATAAGGTATTCTATCGGTTACTTTTAATTTTTGAATTTCTTTTTCTTTTAAAAATATGGGACACAAATGTGACCATGCTAGATGCGAGTCAGAACTGTTAATGCATTTTATGGGGTTGCTACATCCCTCACCGTGTTTGGGCCGACTGCAATTACCACAAATATTTCGTTGGCAGTTACGGGAATTGTGATTAAAAGAAAAACAATTAAAACATTGGAGAGGGTTTGGAATATAAGGCCTAACCTTAATGTTAATAAAATCTAATTTAAGGTTACCTGGCAACTCTGGTTTCTCAAAGGTTATGATGAGCAGAGAGGTGGGGACCTTAGTTTCTCCTGATCTTCTGTAAATTCTTCTTACTTCTATCACACCTTCATGTCGTAATTCTTCCTTAAGCTCTTGTTCAGTACAGCTATTAAATTCAGGGCAGTAAATAACACCTTTTGTATAATTCAAAAATGGGTGCAGTGTAAAGTTGACTTCCGAGTTTTCATATTTTTTAAATTTAGAAAATCTTTCTCATTATTTACTTCTAGTAACAGATTCCCATTTCTTAATAATTTTACTTTTATTTGTGGTGCAAAGCTTTTGAAGAATCTACATAACTTGAATGGGCTAGAGGTTCGGAATGTCTTACCCTCTTCTGTAAAAGATACAACTATATATTTCTTGATCCAAGTAATTCCAGTCCGTTTTGAGTGGCAAGCGAATATATCCGGCGGTTTTGGGTCCTGATTTCCAACCATTTTGGTCATCGTATCCATAAGGGCTTATCTACTACTGGATGGCATCCGTTGTCGGCACGGCTTTTGAAGAGTACTGCCTTACTATCAAAGGTGCCGAAACTTCAAAGGCCTGCACACCGCGATGTTAACACAGTTGGCACAAGACTCTCCTGTGATCTATTAATAAAATAAGATATTCTTGGTAATAAGTAATCCACAAGGGCTTATCTGGTGCTGGGTAGCATCCGCTGCCGGCGCGGCTTCTGAGAAGAGTATTGTCACACAGTCAAAGATGCCGAAACTTCAAAGAACGCACACCGCGATGTGAACTCCTCGACGGTTCACAGAAGACTCCTTTTGGGATAATAAAAGGTATTGTAAAAGTTGGGATTTGAAGCAGCATGGCGGATATGAGTAGGTAGAGAATTCTAAAAAATAGATGAGCTGACCAGGAAGGAACGATCAAAAGTTTTAGTGCTATGGGTAATGGCGGTTACCATATGAAGCTGTTTAATAATAATTTGAGTGATGAACTCAATAAATTACAGCAAAATTATATGATGGAAAATAAAGAGTTCTGATGATGGGACTAGATCCCGAAACGTTAAATGTGTGATTTAATAAAAAATTAAGTTTTGGAAGAACTTAATCAGCCCAAATATTTACCTTTAATATTATGCTAGACCTTCTGTTGATTGGAATATATTGATATAATAAAATTAAGTGTTGAGAATATAGTAAATAAAAATATTAATAAGCTAAAATTATGCAAAGGTTTCATTCTAATACCACTGTCTGCTCCCCACATTCAGATCTATAAATCTTATATTTTTTAATGTTTTTTTTAATATTTAATATGTTCGCTTGTTTCTTAATATTTTTTGGGTTCATCATTCCGAATATTTCACGCTGCACTTTATATTCGAACCTTTGTAATAGACCAAAAAATTACACTCCCTCTCCCCTTAAAATTTGTGGGCTTACGTTTAAAGATGCGTAGATCCCAAAAAAACCTATTAAAAAAATCCCTTTGTCTGCGGCATTTCTCCAAAAATACAGGACTCATGAGAGGGATATTAAAACATCAAAGAACTAAATAAATGTTTTTGAACGTATAACAGACTTCTTTAAACGGTTTTCATCAAATCTAAATAAAAGTGGTTAGCGTTTTGACAGATACATTAAAAGTTATATTGTAATTCCGATACTCAACTTGAATTACTTTGTAACAACAATACTCTTTTTAGAATTTAAAGAAGAAATTTCAAACATCAGTTAGACATGAAAAAAGGTGTATCTGAAACTTCACAAACGACCCCAGGATGGCCTTAAACATCCGTAGTTATTCGAGTTTATGGAGGTGGAAAGAGATAAAACATATTATTTCTTCTATACAAATTTATATAGAATATTTTTATAAGGTTTTATAACATTTATTTTTGTATAAACCTCATATATATCTTTTTATTTGCCTGTATCTTAATTGTTGGTTTATCTAATTCATTTTTGGTTTTCAGTTTAAAACCTGATCATTTATATTTAATAAAGTCGTCATTTATAATACAAAGAATCTAAAATATATTACTTAAGAAACATTTAAATCTAATTAATATTATACTAATCTTGGGACAAAGTACGGCTCAATAATTTATTATGATTATTTTACCTGTTATGATTTTGACTATTAATGTATCTTATGTAATAATTGTTTTTTAATTACATTTGTGTCATAACCACTTATGTTTCCAGAGAGATTTATAGTACTCGGTTCATAAATGTTATTTGAAAGAGTATTTAAAAGTGTTACTTTTAATTAGTGGTAATCAGATCCAAAAGTATGTCTCATTGTAGATTTGTTCCAACTAGTCCAATAATCATCTCAGGGATATTTATGTGACCGCTTTATGATTACATTTCTGCGGATAGGTTTATCAGCTATTAGTCCTTCTTTAAGTTTATTGTTTGCGTAGGCAGTATAAACAGTTAAATATGATGGTCGATAAAATTAATTTTAACAACTGGTTTATTAAAAGTTTTTCTCAGCTAGTTTTAATATTCTGCAAACAGTTTAGAGATTCTTTTCGGAAAAATGTCGCTTTGGTTTCGTTTTTTGAAATTGTTGGAATGAAACAAATGTAATGCGTTCATTCAGTAAAATAAAAAATATCCTTATTTTTGAGTATGGATTTTATATTTTTAAGATTGATGTGCCAAGCTTATTTTTTACCTGATACTTCAATGAATATGTTTAAAAATTTTAAATGTATATAAGGCGACGAAAGGGAGCGGCGTAGTCTAGTGAATAGACCACTAGCCTGTAGTGTACGGGTCCTGGGTTCGAATCCCGGCTGTGAGAGAATATTGTTTATTCTGTTATTTCGACCAGGGGGTGACCCTAGGGTATGAAATCTTGCTGGGGCAGACCCAGCGTCTTTAAAGTGGGTACCCAAAAATGTGGTAAAACCTGGCGGCTGAGTGTGACAAGCTCTTCCAAAACTCGTAAGAGATAAAAGCACATTGGATTACTTCAGAGGAGATTTCAGTGTCAAGTATTAGATGGAAAACACCTACAAAGTCAGTATCAATATGTGTCCTGGGTGGGTAGAGGTTCTGAAAGTATTCAAGCCATTGAACTTCTGAAATAGGACATACACTGGTTTTCTTGCCTCTTACCTCCCTCAACACTGGCCAAAAGTTTTGTGGGTTTTTACTTTCTGCCAGATTGTCACTTATTTTGTGGAAGTATGTACATTTTTTATCTTTTAATAGGTTATTGTACCTGGAGGCTGAGCGTGATCTCGACCTATTTTAGCGTTTACTTCTTCAGTACTTGATACGTTACTTAGAAACGTACTAAAACTTGCATATTTTTTTTTTTTTGAGGCCTGAAATGGCTTTGCTCATAAATCTGATTTATGGAAGGACTATCGTTTAAAACATAGTTTAAACCGCGGAATACTAAGTACGTAGTAATTCTAAGTGTATTTTTCGTGATTTCCTTCAAATTAGGAAAAGGCCTGGATAGCTTGACTATCATTAACATTGATCAATCTTAAGTTCTTGAGTAATAATCGGCTATCGACCCTGTCTGTTGGTAATGAAGGAGATTATGAAACAGGGCCATCTCCGTCACGATATCTCGGCGGCCTCAGCTCGCCCGATGGACTTTATCAAGGATTGCGATGAATTATTAATGAGGGGACAGTTACTGGATTTAACTCGGAGCTGGTTAGATATATCTTCAACTGACATTTTTTAGTTACGTTGATCAGAGGATGATTGATAAGGGTGTTTCCATCGAACCTTTAGCAGGTATGACATTAAATTAGTATAAATCTATAAAATTGTTAATTTATCTACATAATAGAATATAATAATTGTTAACTAGCTGGCCCGACGGACGATGTCCTGTCTGATCTATGTCTTACCGAATTTGGTCAAGCAGTTCACGCGTGATGCGATGAGCAAGGAAAAGGGGGATTGATTGTTATTTACATATATAATAATAAAGAGATTATTTCAGGAAATTAAAAAAACAAGTCTATTCGCCCATGTAACTTTTACCTCTTTTTCTTTTATAAGATCCTTCTCCTGACTGATATAAACATTTAAAAAAATGAGAGAAATCGGTCAAGCCGTTCACGCGGGTTGTCGTGACCAAAGAAAAAGGCGATTCATTTATATATATATATATATATATATATATATATATATATATATATATATATATATATAAATATAGGGAGAGAGAGAGAGAGAGAAAAAGGGATAGATAGATAGAGCGATTATTATTACCTTTAAAATATTAAAAAAAAAAAAAAAAAAAAGAACTATCTACCTAAATAACATTTCTGTTTTTTTCTTTAATAAGATTCTTCTTCTGACTGATATAAACATAACAAAATAAGAAATAGAGAAATCGGTCAAGCCGTTCACGCGTAATGCGATGACCAAGGGAAAAAAGGGAAAAAGCTATTCATTTTTAGAATTGTAGATAGAGCGATCGTTGTCACCTTTAAGATATTAAAAAAAAAAAAAAAAACATATCTACCAAAGTAACTCTCCTGAGTGATATAAACATAAAAAACAAAAAAAGAATTTGAGAAATCGGTCAAGCCGTTCACGCGGGATGTGATGACCAAGGAAAAAGGCGATTAATTTATATATATACATAAGAGAGAGAGAGAGAGAGAGAGAGAGAGAGAGAGAGAGAGAGAGAGAGAGAGAGAGAGAGAGAGAGAGAGAGGAGAGGAGAGAGAGAGAGCGAGAGAAAGGGATAGATAGATAGATAGAGCGATTATTATCAATATTAAATAAAAAAGAACTATCTACCTAAATAACATTTCTCTTTTTTTCTTTAATAAGATTCTTCTTTTGACTGATATAAACATAACAAAACAAGAAATAGAGAAATCGGTCAAGCCGTTCACGCGTGATGCGATGACCAAAGGAAAAAAGCTATTCATTTTTAGATTTATAGATAGAGCGATCATTGTTACCTTTGACATATTTTTTTTTTTAAAACATATCTACCAAAGTAACTCTCCTGACTGATATAAACATAAAAAACAAAAAAAAAATTAGAGAAATCGGTCAAGCCGTTCACGCGGGATGTGATGACCAAGGAAAAAGGCGATTCATTTATATATATATATATATATATATATATATATATATATATATAAATATAGGGAGAGAGAGAGAGAGAAAAAGGGATAGATAGATAGAGCGATTATTATTACCTTTAAAATATTAAAAAAAAAAAAAAAGAACTATCATCCTAAATAACATTTCTCTTTTTTTCTTTAATAAGATTCTTCTTCTGACTGATATAAACATAACAAAACAAGAAATAGAGAAATCGGTCAAGTCATTCACGCGTGATGCGATGACCAAGGGAAAAAAGGAAAAAATCTATTCATATTTAGATTTATAGATAGAGCGATCATTGTTACCTTTAACATATTTTTTTTAAAAAAACATATCTACCAAGTAACTCTCCTGACTGATATAAACATAAATAACAAAAAAAGAATTTGAGATATCAAGCCGTTCAGGCGTGATGCAATGACCAAGGGAAAAGGCGATTCATATATATATATATATATGATAATCGTCATAGTGGTCACGCTGACAGTAGCTATCAATAATGACTTTAATATTTCTGATATTGAAGATTAGACCAATTACGTATATTTCCTCCTAACGTAAAATCCATAGCTACAAAACACGCATTGCTTTGCAAACGATTCATATTAATCCTCATTAAAAGAAGATAAAAGAATGATTATGAAAGTCGTATGTTATTATTTGAACCTAGTAATAGCATATACATGCTTTAGTATGCAATAGTGTGTATTGGATCAATGAGCTTTTCATTGGATTCCGACAAAAACCGCACTTGAAACAAAGCATTTTCCCTCTTCACAATCAGTTGTAATTTAATTTGATTGGAATCTACCAATTAGATCTGACATCAAACCTTATTTCGAAATACGTGTTAGGTTTGAAAAATAGGTACTTACTGATTATGAAATGGGTTTTTCTCGATTTATTTTATTTCGCTGGCAACCCTCTAATTTTAATTATGACTAGAAAATTTATTGTTGTAAATAGTCATACGAAGGTTTTAAATGTAAAATACTGCCTGGAAATAATCCACCGATTCCAGGATCATCAACTCTAACAGTTTCGAGTGACGCAGCGCAACGCCTCTTCCCTTGGCTGTGGGTAATTACCTGAATGAAATCCTAAAGAAGAACACGTCAACTTCTAGAAAAAGATATGTTTGTACTAGCCGTTTGAAAAAACTAGATGTTTCTGTTCTTTGATGAGGAGATGATCCACTCAACTGTTTTATCCCTGTCGCAAATGTGGCAGAGAGTCTGAAACACCAGCCCATGTGCTAGGAAATTCCCCAACAACTCCCTCCTCATCACGCGTCGGCACCACAGGGTTAAGAACGAGTTATCAAAACTCCTCTGGGAAAAAGATTCCACCTGTTTTGACGAGGTCTACTGCATTGATACGGAAGGATCAGTTAGGTACGCAGACATCGTAGCATTCCTGAAGAACGGAACTTCTGCAATGATATGAGACTAATGACCTCGATCAAGCAGGAGTAGTGAAAAGGGAGAAGAAAATCTACGAGAAATGCATCCCTTTCCTAAAAGAAAAGTTCCGCGAGACATTTGGCGAGAGACAGTTCTCCGTTAGAGGTCTAGGGTTTGGGTCTCGCGGAGCGATCCCTGGAAGCACAAGGAGATTTTTGGAAGGCCTGGGTGTCGATATAAGAGATATAGCGGTGTTAGCAGAAAATGTGATTTTGGACTCCCTGGGGATTATCCACCATCACCTGTATGACAATTAAATAGTGAATATGATTATATTTTGATTATGTTATGTACGCACCAAAGGTATGATTTACTATATAGTGTTAGAAATAAATAAAATAAAATAATGTAAATGTAATTGCTAAAAGAGAAAACAAAAATTGTGAATATTATAAATTTGTATTAGAATAGGGAAAAAAAAATTTGAAAATGTATGTAAAATATGTCCAACTGATTGATTAGTATGCTGTGTTTTATAAGCAACCCGATGTATTTGGGCAGCATTGCCAAATAAATAAAGCATTTCTCTCTTTAGGTCTATTATTGATTGATGGGTAATGCTGACCAATCAACTTTATATTTTAGAAATCTTTATAAATGATTCTTATTTTATAAGGGATAATATTCGGAAGTGAAAAGTTAAAACAGCGCTGTCACCATTTCTAGTTGAGTGCTAGTACAATGGAACACATGTGACATTTTAAAAGTTAAGGTCTTTGTTATGACTCATATATAAAATAAAGCTGTACATCTACAAGCTATGAAAGGTCTCGGGTGAAGTACTAACAGACATAGATACTGTTTCTATGCCAACGTCCGTGCAAGGAGTGGATTGGGCCAAGATCACGATCAGCCGCCAGGTTTTTCCCACGTTTTGGCTACCCTCTGAGGTTGAGTTGAGTTAGGAGAGTCTTCCTACCCTAGGGTAGTTCTATGGCTGAAATAACAACATAAATATTATTGTTATTATTATACCACAGATTAAACAGAGCCCAGTGTTTTATCCACCAGACATCGCCGCTCCCTCTTATCTATTTATTAGAACTAATAATATACTGAACTCATAAATTATTAAATAAAGAAGATGGTTGAGGGTGTGGTCATCAGAAAAAAAAAAACAAAAAAAAAAACATTAACAAGTAGTACTTATTTTAATTGTGTGCCGATGTTTCGGCCTACATTGTGACAAGATAACAACCAATGCAATTATAAACTTAATAATAAGTTGGGTACATAATAATAATATAGCGACGGGAATATAATCTGGAAACAAACATAAAATAAAATGTAAATTGATTATAAGATGACAGTTATAAAATATGGAAGCAAACAAAATTAAGATGATAATATTTAAATACGAATATTTGAAGACTATAAAGTGAAACTAAGCAAACTATGACATTTTAAAAGAAGAACAATATTTCAACAATTAAAATTTTAAATATAAACAATTGTAATTAACTTATTAAGTTTATAATATGTTTTTCTTGTTTCTTACCTGTAAGGCCCACTAAATAGGGAAGTCGCACAAATTAAAATAGTTACTGCTTGCCCCAGCCATCTCCTCATCTAATATCCCAACGGTCAATGAAACTTCATCATCCTAAATTTTATTAATGATTGCTCGATATTAGTTAATTCATTTCAAATTTGATTTTCTATTTTACTAAACGATTTAATATTCAAAAGACATTTTTATTTTTTAAAGCACACACAATAACAAGAATATGTATTAAAAGTAATTTTTGACTTAATATTACTAAGTTTTTAAATTTAGCAAATGTATTTTTATTATTATCTGCGTGTAAACAATATTTAACTACAGAGACTGGTAAATAAATAATTTTAAACTATTTTCCATACAAATAATTCTATTAAAATTATTTCAGGAAAATTCTAAACCATATTTATGTGGTCGCAAGAAGATTTTTTTCCCCTTCATATTTCTTCATTCAAACCTATCAGAAGCTTTCGGACAATAAGCAAATGTGCTAAATAAAACGTAAGCAGCAGACATGATAGGCATGGGGAAGGATAATTCCTAGCATCACTAGGATTGAATTTGCTGAGGAAGTCTCTCATCCAGCTTCTCTTCACCCTTCTTCTGACAGGCACTCCGGGTATTGACATTTCGCTTATAGGTATATTTTTATGACATGCAGTTTACTGTGAAAACGAGAATAGAGATTCTTATGTGTTGGTCAACTTTTGGTTGTTGTAAGTCCGTATGTAGGGTTTCGGTTGTCGTTATAGGTCTTAATATGTTTGGTTTATAATTATTGCAGCTTTTGTATGTGAATCTTTTTTGCTGAGCCATAAATCTGAGAGTACGGCACTTTCTAATTGCCTCAATAGGCCTCATACAAGACTGAAACTGCTCGTAGATACAGATTACTACAACACTTACTCGACCGACGCTCAAAACTTCCTATTTACTACAGAAAAAAACTCATTTATATAACCATTATCCGGCCTATTTGGACCTACGGCATTGAGTTATGGGAGTCTACTAAACCCTGAAATTCCTCTCGCATCCAATCCTTGCAGTCCAAAATCCTTCGAAAAATCCTCAATGCTCTCAACTTTGTTCCCAATAAAATCATCCATAAAGACCTAAATATCCCATTTGTTGAAGACATGGACCTTTATAGATATACCTCTTTTCATTCCAAACTCCCTGCCCACTCAAACCCGCTTATCCGTGACCCCTCCTCCATATCTATCATGAGTCTTAAAATATTTGGGTTATAATTATTGCAGCTTTTGTATGTGAGTCTTTATTGCTGAGCCATAAATCTGAGAGTACAGCACTTTCTAATTACTGGTTGAGAGTATATCTTTTCATCTTGACGTGTGGGCCCCAATTTCAGAATTGGTTTGAGAAATTTGGTTATCGCCGATAAATATTGGTGGTCAAGTGTATTGTAGTAGTTTAAACGTTAAATGTTTTGAATTTTCATGATTAAATCGATTTTTTCAAAGATAACACCAATTTCGTAGGAGCAATAAGTGATTTTGTACAATCAGTAGGGCAATATAGGATCGTCGTTTGATGGTGCAGTTGCAGTATCGTCCGCGTAGGTAGCAGTCAATGTGGCAGGGTTAATTGATGTCACGTGTGTATACAATATATATAGGAGAGGAGCAAGTATCGATCCTTGCGGTATTCCTGAAATATCTGAGCCCTGCTGAACAGAGAAAAACCTATCGAAGATAAAAGATTTTTTCTAGAGCTCCAGCAATGTAGTCAGTAACTCTGTGTAATTGGTGTGCCGTTGAGTGTGGCAAATGAAAACCGAATTATTTTTTGTTCAGTCAAGATATCAACCAATCTTTTGTAAATCAATTTTTCGAAAAGTTTAGAGCATATCAAAAGGAGGCCAATAGAGGAGGATTTGTACATGTCTTTGTCTTTTTTGTGTATTATTTTCATGATTGAAAAATTTCACTGAATTAGGAATTCAGGTGTCCTAAGTATACGGTTGTATATTGTCGTGAAGAAAACTGGAGCATCCTTGGGCATCAGTTGGAGCGCCTCGGCAGTTATTAAATCATAACCTGGGGCTTTTCTTTTAGGTAAGTGTCTGATTTGTTGTGCGACTTGTAAAGGAGTGAAAGATAAGGAGGCAGTGTCAACTGTAGTGGGATGTCCTTAGTACTTTCAACTAAGTTTTCATGCTCTGTATTTGGGAAATCAGTCGTTGGTATAAAAACAGATTAGAAGAAATAGCATGAAAAAAATTTATTTAATTGAGAAGTCGAAAACCAAAGCAAAGAAACTAATTCATTTAAAGCAACAAAAAAAGGATTATTATGTTAAAACCATTGATCAAAATCATAGCGGTGATTTCATCCGTACAAAATGAAGCAAATAGAAGTCACAAAATAATGAAAAAATAAATTATGTTAACATACTACGGAAATTAGGTCCTTCAGCTTTATTGTAGGAAATATGGTACCGTTTGGAAGAAACTGAATATTTTTACTAAGGATATAGTACGTTTTGAAAAAAACATGTTTTTATTACCCCTTGGAATAAAATGAAATATGGATTAATTAACTTTTGGAAAGAAATGCGTTTTAAAGGATTTGTGTGTGTCTTTAGAAAAAGTCAGGTAAAGGATTTAGATAAAAATAAATCATTAGAATATAAATATTTTAAAATATCGATTACCTAAAAAAAGGTCGATTTCAATTTTAAACTTTTGTAAAATATAAAGTTTTTACAGATTTACTTTTACAACATCTGATCATGTTTCCTTATAGCTAAATTTTAAAATTTTATTACCTCCTAATATTTGACTATTATACATTTTAGGACACATTGTCTTGATTAAAAAAAAAGTCCACGGTCCTAAAGATATTACCAGAAAATACCTTTTCCTCATCTCAGTACTTGGAAATAAGCCTCATTCATTACGTACAAAACGATTCCGTCAATACATTGCATAACAGAAGTTACAACATCTCAAGAGGAAATGAGAACTTTATTTTCGGTGCTGTCTACGAAGAAGAAATACTGTCCAAGAAATGAGTTTGACGTAATTAAATTAAAAAGAAAATCTTTTAATTAAGGTTGTAATCGACAGCTAAAAAGTTATTTAACACTGTGAAATATAAGGAAATAAGAAAGGCAATAAACAATTCTTATAAGGACCAACTACATCTGAATTTCGAGGATATCGATCTCATGTGACTATGGATAATAATGATCAGTGCTAAACTTTAAAATACTGAAAAAATGGAAAATATGTAACACTACTATTCGTGATCCGAAGGAAGAGCAACATAAACGTGTAGTTTAAATGTGGTATCTTACATGTTAAATTCCCTTGTTTTTCCCGCAACCTAATGAAAACACAATCTTATTTTTTAATTATGGAGTTTTGTTGACCGTTGAGAAATTAGATGAGGAAGATGGTTGGGGGTACGGTCATAAATTAAAAACACACATTTAAAATAAGTGTTATTTTAATTATGTGCCGACGTTTCGGCCTACAATGTGGGCCTTCATCAGGGCTAAAAGAAACAAGATAACAACCAATGTAATTATAGACTTAATAATGTGTTAGGTATATAATAATAATATGACAGTAATAAATTATGGGAACATAAATAAAATTAAATGTAAAATGATAATAAGATGACAATTATAAAGTATGGAAATAAGGTGACAGTTATAAAGCATGGAAATAAACAAAATTAAGATAACAGTTATAAAGTATGGAAGTAAACATAATTGAGATGATAATACTGTAATGAGAATATATAAAGAGAGACTAAGCAAATGGCAAAGGAAAAATATGTGAACAATTAAATTTTTTTTTTTTTATTGATAAGGATCTTTTTTAATCAGCCATTTCTTTCTCCCTCTTTCCATACTCATATCTTTCTCCGTTACATATCCTGACATATTATTATTAGTTTAATATTACATTATTTTAAAATTTAAATTATTTTTTATTCATACTGTTTCTCTTTTGTAATGACTATGTTCTTTTTTTATATATTACCTATACTCTTAACTATGTTTTTAATATATTACCGTCATATATCAACTCAAAATTGTTATTATTTTATTTTTATTTAATATTTTATATATTCTTATTAAAATATTATCATCTCAATTATGTTTACTTCCATACTTTATAACTATCATCTTAATTTTGTTTATTTCCATATTTTATAACTGTCACCTTATTTCCATACTTTATAATTGTCATCTTATTATCATTTTACATTTAATTTTATTTATGTTCCCATAATTTATTACTGTCATATTATTATTATATACCTAACGCATTATTAAGTCTATAATTACATTGGTTGTTATCTTGTTTCTTTTAGCCCTGATGAAGGCCCACATTGTAGGCCTAAACGTCGGCACATAATTAAAATAACACTTATTTTAAATGTGTGTTTTTAATTTATGACCGCACCCCCAACCATCTTCCTCATCTAATCTTATTTTTTATCCATCCTTTTATTTACAGAGATGATGAAAAAAAAATACTTTTTAGACAATGCCAGACACAAATTAGTTTATGTACCCTAACTATAAATTATTTTAGATATCCGAAGACAGCTTGTCGCCATTGTCTTGTGAGCTTTGATTTCCCAAACAAAATGTATATATATGTTATTATTAATTTGTATGTTATGTAAATAAAGCATTTATTCATTGAATTAAATTTTTAGTTTCACTTTTTAAATCTTATGATACGTCGTAAACCGATGACCTCCTGCCCCACAGTATCCTTTAACAATATCCTACTTACTCCTGTTGAACAGATCCGGTACTTAGGACTCCACCTCAACAATACAGATTACTACAACACTTACTCGACCGAAGCTCAAAACTTCCCATTTGCTACAAAAAAAACAACTCATTTATATAACCATTATCCGGCTTATTTGGACCTACGGCATTGAGTTATGGGGGTCTACTAAACCCTGAAATTCCTCTCGCATCCAATCCTTGCAATCCAAAATCCTTCGAAAAATCCTCAATGCTCCTTACTTTGTTCCCAATAAAATAAATCCATAAAGACCTAAATATCACATTTGTGACTTAGACCTTTATACCTCTTTTCATTCCAAACTCCCTGCCCACTCAAACCCGCTTATCCGTGACCTCTCCTCCATATCTATTCCCGACAACCCACCGAGGCGCCTTAAAAGAAGATGGCCAAGAGACCTCCTACCATAAATTAGACATTGGACTACTACCAATGGGTAGTTTCTTCTCAAGACTATCATGTGTCCTAATCAAATATCAAGCCTATTTACTTGTTGTATTTATTTAATACAGTTGTAAATTTCTTTAAATAAATAAATTTTAAAAAAATTATAATTTGGATTAATCACAGCTCTATGCTATCTACCTATCTGCGTGGCTCTATACCCCTTGGTGGGTCTTGGTCTCATCTATGCTATGCAAACAATAAAGCTCTACACAACGACCTATAACAAACAACCAGCAATCGAAAATATGTTGTTTCATAAAAAACTTAGCAGACATCAAAATAGAATAAAAGGAGACCTCCTTTGCTGAATCAACGTAAGAGCAAATTTGTAGTCAGGCAGAGACGCCACTGAGCACTAACCTTCTTCCATGCCTATGATGTACTCATGTTTTACATTTCCTGATTATCAATTTACTCTATGAAAAGTACGAACTAAGAAATTAATTTAAAAATCTACATAGAACCATGATGTTTTCGTAACAATTGAGATTATCACAGTACTTACATTATTTATTCCATATTAATACTGAATAAGACATTTCATCTCGATTTTCAATCTCTCGTTTCCTTTCACTTTTCTCACCTTTGAAATCCCAACGCTCATTCATTCAGAATTTAATAATCCTTTTCAATGGGAGTCAATCTGGATATTTCTCCTTTTTGGGCTGACGATCCCATTTTTCATCGCTGAATGGAAATGATTTAATAAATAATAAAAATACCTTGTAATAACTGTTATTGTATTACTTTTGTTTTTCTTTCAGAAGAAAATTACTCAACAACGTTATATGTTTGACCATTCGTATTAATATTTTAAAATCTATTTATCAGTAACTATTTGAAACTCTATTATGACATGTGATCGGATCAAATTACATTTCACATCCCATATAGTGTAAAGGACTAAATTTTTGTATTTATCTATTGATTAGGAAAAAAGGATTTATTTTATTCTTTATTAGGGTTCTGATTATCTTAAAACATAAGCCCTCAAATTTTGATGGGAAGGGGAATTATTAATATTTCGAAAATAACGGAGTTACAAGGCAGAATTTCAATTTTTTTTCTTTTTCCTTTTTATTTTTAATTAATAGCACTTCACTGATCCCAAAACTATATACACATTTTTCTTTATCATAAAAAACAACAGAGTTATTGGCTAATGTAAAAGTAAAATGTCGATTTGTTTTTTTCTTTTTTCTCTTTTTTAATATTATTCCCGGTTTTTTTTCTTTTATTTTACTGATAATTTTGTTTCTTTATCTTAAAAAATAACTGAGTTACTGAATTAAATCACTTTTAATTGGCTACCATTTTAAAAATTTACTAGCTGACATCAACGTCTAGATGTTGATTATCATTAAATGCTCTAGTATTTTTGTGGCAAAATTAAAAAAAAAAAGAATGGTCGAGTATTTTCGGAGAAATGTCGCGGACAGCGAACAAACGTATTTTTCTTTTCGGGTTATGCATATCTTGAAACGTAAGCCCTCAAATTTTGAGGGGGGTTAATTTTTTTTGGTCGATTACAAAGATTCATTATTGAAAATAATACACCATAATATTCATTAATACTTTCAAAACGTTAATTATTTTGATCTCCATTAGTCATGATTAGGTAATTACTAGAGCAAGGTAATCATGTTATCTATGGTTACAAATTTTGATATTACAATCAGCAACGTAATTTAAAATTATGAAATGTGAATTAATATGAAGATTTATCAATAAACTTGTTATATCAAGCTGTTATTAAACATTAAATACAGTGTAGGTTTTATGCTTATTGAAATATTTTCAATTATATATTTTTTTTTATTTCAAATAATTTGTATTACACAAATGCAACCTTAATTGGAATTAGAAAGAGATTTAAACACCGAGGAAAAATAAGAATACTTATGTCCTGCATATCCTAGAGTGGTTGTATAGCATAAATTACAAAAAAAAATAATTTATTTCCTTTTTTAATTTTTCAGGAAGTTTTTCTTAATATTGCACACCTCAACTTCCTTTTGTTAATTATTTATTTAATTTCATAATTGTTTACACCATTTATCAACGTTTGGGGTTTCTTTCCCCATTCTTAAGACTTATTTTTTTAAAACACTTTCACATATATAATTCATTACTTCACTCCATAGCTTACTGCTATTCGTCTACATGGGTGTTCATTGGCTAAAAATAATTATAATATATATATATATATATATATATATATATATATATATATATATATATATAAAATGATCTTGGTTTCTTTGAACTCCTTCTAAACCACAAGACGGATTTCGATACGGTTTTCACCATCATTTAGGACATTCTTTCCTGAAGGTTTATAAGAAAAATAAATTTCAATTTACCTCTCCCTTAAACGGGAAAAATAAATCTTCTGTAACCAAATCATCAAATAATTATTCCTGAAATATAAGTAGTAACATAGACGTATAATATACCGTTGGAATGCGCAAGATTTAAAAAAAATTAATATGCAATAAAATAAATCTTAGAAGTTAAAATAAAGTTGCTGTAAGTCCATAAACTTATTAACATATGTTATTGGTAAAGAGGGAGATTATTATAGTTAAATGTACAGGATAGTGCAAATTATATTCTTCCATATAGTACGCATGATTTTAGAAACGATATTATAAAATGTTTACAACATAAATGGAAAGTTGTTATAAATCTACAATCTTACATTGTTATTAATTATTTCAACTTTAATAGTATTTTATGAAAACAGATATTTCACTGTAAACTTAATTATATTCCTATAGAAACTAAATTAAACCTTTTAAATGCATTTTAAATAGCTTATATATATTAAAAATTTATAAACTTAATAGGAAATGAATCTTTGTTATTTATGTAGTTTTTTATTAAATCAAGTTCTCTTTATATGGGATAATTAAATTTTTCGTTATTTGTGCTTCACATTAAAATAACAAACAAATAAACAACCAATTTTCATTCAAGTTTATAATTTAATTATATATCGTATATATATATATATATATTATATATATATATATATATATATATATATATCAAGTTTATAATTTATAAGCCGATGATTAAATACAATAATAAATAGACGTTATAAAATTAACATATTTTCTTGCTACTAGCACTTTTTTTAACGTAAATGTCACCTCAGCGTTCGAGGGGCGTGTCCGCTAGTGTATATATGTATATATATATATATATATATATATATATATATATATATATATATATATATATATATATATCGAAAATCTCAACAAACCCATTTGTTGCGAGTTTGAATCTCCAATCCGGAATCTCCAGATAATTTATTCCACCTACCCAGGAATAAAATCAGAGAAGAATAAAATTTGAATACATTGAAGACATAATCACAGAAAGACATTGCAGACGGTTGACTTTTCCCATTTATTCATACTTTTCTTTTAAAAAATTCACCTCCTATGTCATTATGGAAATGTTCTTTGTATTTTCAAATAACTTTATATTATATATATATATATATATATATATATATATATATTTATGTTTGTGTGTGTGTGTGTGTGTGTGTGTGTGTGTATGTTACCGGAAGAATTGATCCCCTATCCGGTTTCCGCCATTAGAAAGTAGATTATTCTGGACTATGATAAATCTTAATAAACATTATGATAAACACAAACGTTTACTGAAAATCCTGAACAAGGTAGAGACTCTGGAAGTCAAACAGTGTTAGTATTCACATACAGGATTAGGTAGAGTCAGAAACAATGTCCTTTTGTGAATCTGCTTTCTCCTGTCAGATCCAACAAATTGTTTTTTCCACCAAACAAATCCAATTATAACATCGGACCCGAGCGTATTCGCGTGTTCAAATACATTTTGTTTGTGTTTTTCTGCGAGGGCATGTTCAGGAATAATTTTGAAGGAAAAAAATTAGATGACTTCCCTTCTAAACGAGGTAGTGTATTTTTTAATTTATGGAGACTTGATGGAATTAAGATTGTCAGATTATTACATTTTTTTTTATTTATTTATTAATATCTCACGTATTGTTATACTTTCTGAGTACCTAGAAAATTGTAAGTTACATGTGCCGAAGTTGGATTTGTTTAAATTTCATTTTTTCTTATATGCAATATCTACCAAATTAAATAATTTAACATTTATTATTAAACCAGGTTACAATAATGTAGTCATAGTGGACATGATCACCCAAATAATACGCTCCCTCTAAAGACTAAAACCTCTAAGAATCGATGTTAGTTTTAAAATATACTGATATTGAACTCTAGAACGGAAAAAGGTTTGTTAATTTGTATTTTGACGATTCAAAGAGTTTTAAAAAAAAATTATTTATTGCTATTAACATATATATATTATTCAAAAACTATAATCTGAAGGTAATATAAATATTTAGTATTATACTAGATTCATGTATACACTGGCAGACCTAATGTTTTACAAAACTATTGTTGGAACTTCAATCTGATAAATAAAAAATAAAATAAATAATATCAGGTAATTGCTCCTCTTACTTGGACAATATCTGACATCCTACGTTATTTATCTTCGATAATATGCCTGATTTCAGCCACTAAATTCTTTCCCATTCTTCTATCAACACAAATTGAAAATTTGATAAATTAAATGCCGAGTTTCGACTCGCCTTTCAAGCATTTCTTGCGCGTGTTCTGTGGAATGCATATCAGGAATTGAGACGTTGATTTCCAAAAGGTACTATATCCATTTTAGGAAATTTTACAGGAAGCGCGAAAATCTCTCATTACTATATTATTAAACTAGCTAATTTGGGTCTTTTTGCATTAAAATTAAGAATTTTTTTTTTCTATAATAATAACATCATATTAAAGTTATAAAATGAATTTTTATAGAATGATTTCGAACGAAAATAAATGCGTAATTAGTACATTAAGAAAATGACCGTATTTCTAAATCGCGGTTTTTAAGGACTTGAGAGTTCATTAGATAATATCAAATAGAATATTTAGATAAAACTAAATGATGAGAATACAAATATGTAAAAAAATCAATTTCGTGAAAAAATTTCCTTTAGTACCTTTTGGAAATCAACGTCTCAATTCGGATTGGCCATGGTAAGATATTTCTAGATTTGATGGGAATAGAATTGACCAATTAATGTGCCTACTTTCTGAAATGGACTTTTATAAGAGGATTTGAGGACTTACTTTATGTTTATTTATTTCTATTTATCTTTATTATTATTATTTTTTTTTTCCCTTGAATATTGTCTACTGATATAACTTGATATATGTTTATTTTTTACTAACGCTGTCGTATTTATTTTTATTATAGATTATTCTTATTCTTATTATCTGTTTTAATCAATATTATTATTTAATACTGAAATAAAAAAAAAAAAAAAAAAAAAAAAAAAAAAAAATGTTTGTCTTAATTAATTTTCTAAAATGAGCGTATCCGGCACTATTTATGAGTGTATTATTTGTAAATTATGTATCATCTGTATGTATGTATTCATGTATTATGGATGTATTACTTATTATGTATATGATTATTGTCTATTATGTATTATTATTTGTTCATAATGTATTCGTTCATTTTGTATTATTATTATTTGTTTTAGTGTATTATTATTATTGTTTTAGTGTATTATTATTTAGTGTATTATTATCATTTGTTATATTGGTTCATTATTTATTTTAATTAATATTATTATTTAATATTTCAACTAAAACCATAATTGTCTGTTTTTAAAAAACGTGTATCTTATAGTGAGTTAGGTATTATATATCTAAGTGTATCTTATAGTGAGTGTATCTGGCACTGATGACCAAGATGTTTTGTGCCAATAAATATAACAAAAACCAAAAACCAAGATATTTATGAGTACTGTTTTAACATATTCATTTACAAGCCCAGCAACATGGGCGTTGTGAAAAAGTACAGTCATCATATCTTTCTCCAGGTCTCCTCCATTCCCCACTGAAGAGATTTGACTAAATCTTGACTTATTTGTAAATAAAATTCGGGCCCAATCTTCAGCTGTCCAGGGCTGATGCCAGCGAATTCAGCCCTTGCAACTTGGTGAGGAGGGGACTTGATGAAACTACCATATCGGAGGACATTAAGATGGAGAAACCTGTCATCGCAAGCTGATGTTGCCCTTGGACGCTGTTGTCCTGGATGACGAGAATAAATTTCAATCTCTTCGTACATTGGAATCTTGGAAAAAAACTAATAAATTAACTCCAAGCAGTGAAGCAATCTGCCGCAGACCATATCCTTCTCCAAGTAAATAATCCCATAAACTAATACTAGCAGTTGTAATCACGTCCTCCTTACAATTCTACGATTTATGGTTCAAGAATTGTTTTGTTTTTTATTTAAAAGGAAAGCTGGCATCAAATGTGTACGAACGAAAAGAAATAATGTAATGAAAAGTTGACTTGAATGAATCAATGAATGAATAACTTTATTTGCTTTTGGGGTAACCCAATAAAGCTGGCTGCATAACAAATATATAATACAAAACATATTTCAATAAAAGAGTTAACAATATACTAATTCACTACATAATCAGCTCGGTACATTCAATAGAAATGAATTATAATTAAACCTATAACAAAATAACTCAAAGACAATATATTCAATAATATAATAATTTCGAATATAATAAATATATTATTTTACATAACACGGCGAAACACGTTAAATAATATAATTCGTCATAACGGCGAATGAAAAACTTCTATATAACCTTCCAGAAGCTTGCTCAATCTTCACAGGAGAGGCCAATGCCATCAGAGAAGCTCTGTTGTATATAAGAGGTTCAGAGCATTATCAAAAATTTGCCATTGTGTCCGACTCAAAGAGCGTTTTGAAAGCTATTCATAGCTCAAAGATTGGGCATCCGTTAGTGACAGAAATCCATAATATACACCGTGAAATCCTGATGAAGAATAAAGAAGTGGTGTTAATATGGGTTCCCGCTTACAGTGGCATATATGGCAATGAAAAAGCCGGTAAACTGTGCTCGTCGTTTAACAAAACCTCAAGCAACGATAGTCAACAAAGTCCCTCTGCAAGAATGGACAAGGCAGTTCAGCTCTTTACAGAAGGAAAAGTGGCAGGTCGAATGGAATGCAAATCCATCTAAATTAAATGAAATAGAAAAAGATTGTGCCCGTTGGAAGACCTCCAACAGAAAGTCAAGGAGAGAAAAAGTGATCCTCTGCAGACTGGGGATAGGACATAGTGAGTTCTCCCACGGCTACCTCCTGCGAGGTTTAGAAGCCCCAACTTGTACGCAATGGGACACATATATTGTTAGATTGTCCAATTTTCAAAAAATTGAGAATTGAACTAAAAATGGAAAAAAACTCTGAAAGAATTATTACAAGATGATGAAAACAAAGCCAATATCCTCTTCTAGTATTTAAAAAGAAGTTTATATTACAAAAGAGTATAAAATGTAAGTGTGAAATAAATATAATAAAGTTAACAAATAAGTCTATTCATTTATTATAAATGATTTAATTTGGCAACATTGCCTGGTATTATAATAAATGTTTTTAATTCCTCTATATCTTCGGTGGTAAACAGGGCGATAGAATTTGTACTGTTCATATTTAAGGCTCAAGGGATTAATGGGTTCGGAACGGTGCGTATATGGGACATCGAATGAAAATGTGGAATAAGTCCTCTCTTTCGGTTAGATTACATAGAGTGTAGTTTTTCTTGGGTTTAAAGTGGTAATATATATAGTTAAATGTTAATTTGATATTGTGTTTCCAGAAAGTCTTAATTGTGTAAATATTTTTATGACAGGAAATGGTGCGTTTAATGATAGGTAAGATTGAGGTTTATTTCTATAATTATGAATGGGCGGATAAAGTGGGTTGTATTTGCCGGGGGTGATTAACTTTGTTTATCTATTGTCTCCATATGATTTGTAAACAGTATCATTGTTTTGTGATCTCTAACTGAAAATAGCTAGTCTTCTATTTCTAATATAGACTGTTTGTTTATTCGACTTAATATATAGTATAATGTGAAACCAGTTGTATTTTTTTTTATCTAAATTTGTGGGTTTATGCGTTTCTTTAGTGTATTGAAGCATATTTTTGGGAGTCGTTATCACTGAGTTTTAAAATTTTATGAACCCAAGAGAGAGAAAGCTTTAATATTGAGATTTGGCAATGGGGAACATTAAATTCCGACGTATTAATAAAAAAGGAATATTTTTGTTTAATCAGAATAAACGTTTAATAAAAGTTTATTGAAAGTTGACTTCAATTTTTTACTTTTTGAAATAGATAAACAAATATTGTACATAGATAAACAAGGTGTAGTTTAATTTTGTCTAAGCGTAACGAATTTATGTTAGGAACTAGATACGCAGTTTCACTCATTAAATAACCTACTGACTATTTATTTTTCTTGCTCCATTTTATCTAATTATTAAAATAACGTATTATATTCTATTTACCTCGATGGCGCTACAACCATGGATGGATCTAGGCCTCCTCAATTAGCCTCCGCCAATCTGTGATGCCGCTCTCCAGTCCATCGCCACTCTTCAACCCATCGCAGCCTTGGCCTGCCGGTTCGTCGTGGGTATCCGATTTTCCAACCGCATTATAATAATATCAAGATTCTTGTTTTGTTTTTTATTTGTTCGGTCCATCACTCTCTTAGCCATAATTCTCTTTTCCAATGATCCTTTAATATGGAGCTTTTATATAAATTAGAGTATTCTCTTAGGAATAGATTAAATTCTTACTATCTTACTGGTTACCCCCTTTATCTTATTATTACACTATTTTGATTGCTTCAATTGAGTTAAATTTCAATAGAGGTGGATGGATGTTGGCAGTTGCCATGAGAATACCTTGAAGGACCAAACAAATCAGGGCTGAATGGCTGAGGTTCATTAAGGGCGCTAAGAAACAACCCCCTTACCCTTGATAAATTAATCTACTATTGGTTGTATAATAGTTCAATGCCATTTTATGACTGATCATTATTTGTTCTTAAAATTTTACAATAATAAACCTTTACCGCATGGAAAATCATTATCTTCAATAATATACTATGTTTGAGCCTGGACATTATATTTTTTTTTTTTTACCTGTATATTTTGTTTGGAATTTAAAAATTAAATTAAATTAAAAATAGTTTGTTTTTTTAATGAGGAAAATATTTATATTTGTTGTTAGTTTACGTGTTTTATTCAATAGTGTAGTTAGGGATTAGCCAGATAAGAGTGCCCCCCTTGCCCTCAAGTAGTACCATCACACTAGTAAGCTGAGAGCACGCTTTTCTCGTTTGGCATCTTCAAACCATTTTGATAGGACTTCGTCTCGTCTTTTTGAGAAGATCACCGTCCTTCCAGAATCGTCTACCCGTCGTGCGAACCGAAGAATTTATGTGCAGATAACTATCCTTTATATTTTTTTCTCATTATAATTGTTCATTTTTTTTTTTGTAATATTTTAATAGTACTAACACACTAACCCAATTTTTAAATTTATTTTTTTACAGTTTGGTTAATCGAAGAATTCTTTTATTTTGTTATAAATCAAATTATTTTTATTTTACTGTAAATTTTCCCCATTTTTTTATTAAACTTTTATTTATTTTGTTTCCTTTCATTTTATCTTTTTATTTAATATTACCTATTTTTATTTTTTTATTTTAATGTTAAGTACTCAAGACCAGCTCTTTTCGAAACGGGATCGAGTCTACGTTAGCACATTTTTCTTTTATTTCGTTTTAACGTCACTCATCCCTATATACTATCTAAGTGTGATTAATAACCTATGAAAGTAAAAGATTGTATCAAAATCACATTAGTGATGGTGGAAAGTGTGTTTGATGTAAAGGAGATTATGGGTTGGCCCTACAACAATCTCATTAATCTGCTCCATCGCGCTTCTCTGCTCCCTCACTAAAACACTTATCGCTTAATGTCACCTTTAATTTATACAATTTGATCATGTAATTAAATATTATTATGAATGATTAACTTGTTTAATTACAATATAAATTTTTATAATAGTAAATTCGCCAGTTATGATTTTTTTAAAAGTAAAACGTCTTTACAAGCGATTACGTGGTAACTGCTTTGGATGACGTCAATACAACGTGAATGCTATTTCTCTCGTTTCCCACCGCTCGTAACGTGTTCACATTATCCCGATAATAAATTTTTCCTCGCATAAATCGCATTGTAAAGGTTATGTTGTGTGTTCTTCTAGGTATTAATATACATGATTCTGTATTTATACACCGTGCCCTATACTAACAACAAATATAGATATAGCCAATATAGAATAAAATCATTCATGCTGATAATATAAGAATATCAGTATAAACTATTGAAAATGTTTTCAATGTGCTTGAATAAAACATTAAAACTGTTTAAATATTGCAAAGGGTGTTTTAAAAAAATAATAATTGAGTGTAAATTACCTACTATCTATTTCAGGATTAATAAACATATATAGCTCATAATTATTTTTCCTGTCTACTTCTTTATTTAGAAAATCCCATTTACAAGCTTAATACAATGTAATACTTGATATATTAGTACCATTAAAAAAAAGTTATGGTTTATTAATAAAATGCCGTGTATAAATGTAAATATATTGCTAGTAATTGTTAAAGTAACTAAAGTTAAAAGTTACTCTAATTTACTATTGAAGATTTAAGACATATAAATACCAATTATCATGAATTACCAATGATTCTTGCTGGAGATTTTCAATGGCACTTTCCGTTCAGAAGAATCTCAACCATTGATCAAGTTTTTGGGAGATAAACTGAATTTAACAATGAATAATTCTTCTGTTAATATTAGAATAATATTAATATAGTAATTAATAATATTTTGAGCCTTCTCCAAGAGCTTGCTTACTTCACTCAAGCTATGAACCCTCCAAATGCCCCCTAATCATATAATGATAGCCTTATTAACACTCTGACAAAAAATAAAGACTTCAATCATTTAAAAAATACTGGACACCATACATAAAAAAAAAAAACCTGACGAGAAGACGTGCTGCTGGTACTGTTCTCCCTCATGCCTGACATGTCATTATTTTGTTTATTATTCTATCCTATTTGCTGACTGTCACAATAGACAGGTGCAAATCAATAAATAAAGTGAACAAAATATTAGAACAATAATTATATTACTATATTTATTATTTAAAACGCTCGATATAAATAAGTTTATCATTACTGTTGTTATATTAGCAATATTAACTTTCCTAAATTCTAAAACGATTAATTTATTTTTGACTAAATCCTCATTTGTCACAATATCCAAGAAATTTTACTTCAATGCGTAAAGCTTACTCATTTTTTATTTATTTATTTTATTTTTTTATTATTGTTAGAATCTTTCTCAAATAGAAAATATGCTCATTTTGAAATTTGCTGACAATAAAGTACTCCTTACCGCTTCGTTCATCTACAATGGATTATTTTATTATTTTTACTTTCACTTACTATATATAGTAAGGGGAAGTATTGCGATCGTGAAAATTTTCGAACTTCAATTTTTTAAGGGAAATACACGTTTTAGGGTCACCTGAGTCCAAATAACCAAGTCCCGCAAAAAGATCTGTGTGTGTGTGTGTGTGTGTAGCAACTCCCGGGCGGAAACGGTAAGTTCTATTAAACTGAAATTTCATATTTAAGACAATTATACGCCCGAGACGTGACAAAACATTTTTCATCAAAATGAGCTAACCAGAAGAGGCACTTTATACCATGCATTTTGCACCTAGATTTTCTCAAAAACGGTTCCGACGATTTTGATTAAACTCGCTATATCGATGTATAATTTAATGGGCTTTAATATCATGTAGGTTTTATTCTGATTAAAATGGTCTGACAGGGCTTAAATGCCGATATTTTAAATTTTCTTTCTCTAAAGTACCTACAATTTTGTAGATTCAATAAAAATAACTATATTATCTTTTGAACGCTGATAAAAAAACAGGTAAATATATAAATTGAATAAATTCGATACCTAACTAAAGGAGAAAACAGAAAAAATATTTTTTTAATGCAATTTTTCGTTTTTGAACATAAGAGCAGTAATATACATGCATGATATACCGTTGGAAAGCTAAAGATTTTAGAAAAAAATATTATCTCATACACAAGCTTCTAAAAGTTAATAGAGAGTGATAAAAAGCCGATAAAACTAACTGATTCTTTTAGATAATAATATAATAGATTTTTTAATGAAACATATGTTTTATAGAAATTTAATTTAATTAATTCTTTAATAGTTTCGCGTATTTTTATCTCTAACTGTATTTGATATTTAAAATTTTAATTTTATTGATTTTAAAAATGGAGGTAAGTGAAAGTCGTGTGTTGCCCGCACCAGATTTTTTTTTTTAAACAGGTTGTTATTTTAATTCCAAATAAATCAAAATTATAATCACAGCCATGAATTCACAACTATTTCACTATTTGCTTCTAATAAAAAACAATACGTTAATGGTATATCGGTAATCAAGTTTAAGAATTTGAGGAGTCGAAAAGGGACACATTATTTACTATATTATAGATTTTATATATATTTTAAAATATTATACAAAAAATTAAACTTTCACAATGTAATAAATACTAAATTATATTTATATTAATACATTGAAACTATCCGACTGTGCCCGGCGTGGGGACATACTAAACCATCACAATTGTTCAGTATTGCGGGTATGAACAGTATTGTCTGCCCCGTTTCTATTTTTAGGCTCTTGCATAAAATACGTATGTTTCACCTTATAAAAAATATAGAAAATAAAATTAGACATCTTTATTGTACATAAATAAGAATAACTAACAACTTCAATTAACTAAGACTACATATTTTAATGTTGTTTTTTTTGTTGTAATTTTCGCAGTAATTACAACCATTTTTGTTTTCTCTCTATGTGAAAAGTTTTCTCTATAATATTTTTATGATGTTTTTAAAATTATGCTATTTTTTTAACCTACCGAGTTGAAAGCAGGATTTGAACTGACCTGAAAAAAAATGTTTTTAAATACAACTGAGATTGGCCTATAAAAAAATCTATTTGCTTTTAGACCAACAATTCTGCCTTGGAAACAAAAATATAAATAAGAGATTGTAGTGATATTTACTGATAAATAAGAGATTAAAAAAAAACACAGGTCGTACGAAGGCTGATTGCAAGGAAATTAATTAAAGTTCGTATATCTAAAAATATTAAAACGACGAAAATTCCATCTGATTTAAAAATTACATAAAGCCAAGTTGTGAGAAAATGTTAACAATATCATTATATGTTTTTAAATTTTTTATTTCAATCTTTTTTTATTCACGCCTTGCACGATGTTGACAATGAGTGACTTTGATGGGGTAAGAGTTTGGTCTTTTGGCATCGTAGGAGGAACGATTAAGTAGTACCCAGCGGCATCTCTTTCTGGCTTAATTCCTATTTCCTATTCATTACACATGGTTTCTCATTAGAATTTTAGAAATGAATTGCTGCTTTATTGTGATTCAAATATGCGAGACTTCTCTTTAAGACTATACTCTCTCCTACCTACTATCTTATCCTTCAGTCCTTTCTAAGCAATAGATTTTTCTCTGTCTGTCAAGGTACAGAAATCTCTTAAATTAAACCCGTCTTAGCAGGATTACCTCAAGGGTCGGTTCTCGCACCACTACTTTACATAATATACACACACAACATGCCAATCACCTCCGAAACTGTAACGGCGACATACGCTAACTATACATCAATGATAACAAAACATCACAATCCTACACAGACATTACAACATCATCTAACATAATTTCACGACTGGTGCAAACTTTGGAAAATTCGAATCAACCAAGACAAATCCCAACATATTACCATCACTCTTCTAAATAACACCTGCCCGCCAGTATATCTTGACAACATCCAAATTCCACAGACAGACACAATAAAATATCTGGGCTTGACATTCGACAGAAGAATGACATGGGGCCCACGCATCAAGAACAAACAAATAACGTAAACAAAAGACTAAAACTTATATCCTCACTACTCTCAAGATGTTCAAAATTAAAACTTAAAAATAAACTAAACACTTACACTTACCTATCGAAACCCATTTGGACTTACGCCTCACAGATAAATGGTAAAAAAAAGAGACACATACGTAAAATTAAAATTTTTCAATCCAAAACTTTCAGAACTATTACAAACTCAACATGGTACGTTAGCAACACTACTTTACATACGAACCTTCACATGCAAACAGTCAATGAACAGATTCGGACTCTCTACAAACGTTTTCACAACAACTTACACGGACATACCAACTTACTAATATAAAACATGGCCACTACCAACATGTCCTACAACACTCGCAGAAGGCAGAAAAGAAGTTGGATGAGGGACCTCCTACCGCTGGGCATTCTCTCTCCACCATGCCTTTCTATTATATTTCTACATCGCTATTATTGAGCTATCCCATTCTCTGGTTGTCAACTACATGACAGGTGGGAATATAAATATATGAAAATTTAAAAAAATATATATATACGATAAAAAAAATCTGTTCCGGGCAACACTCGACATTCACATACGTCGGCTATTAAAACCAATTTAAGAACTATTATATAAACTTAAAGTTACATAGGTTTACTTACCACCTACAAGATTTTCTCTGCAGCACTGCGAACGAGAGTAAGCAACCAACTAGACTCACAATTAGGAGAATACCAACAGCAGATCTTGTCCTGAACAGATACATAGCTAAATCCTAAACTACAAGAGCAGAGGTAGACATCCCAGGGTGGTTGTTCTTGTGAGTTTCCGGAAGTTATAACGACGTGAGAAAAATTTTCAGACACACATACTGAAATTCGAAATTTTTTAGATTGCAATACTTACCCTTGCTATAGAATTCATATTTAGGGAAATGTACAACTCATTTTATTAAGTCGATTTGAAATTATTTCAATGTGTAATCTTTTCAGCTCTTATCCGTACCCTATGCTCTTTATAAGTTATCAAATATACACTTACATAACATTAAATAATACAATGAGAACGTTAATCTAGTAAAATGGTGATTGAGATATAGATTTAAGAGTTGATGCGATTTTTGTTTTTGCCTTGCCAGAGAATAAGAAGATGAAGCTAAAGACGAAAAGGGAGTTCAACGGTCCAACTTCAAAGCGTTCTGATTAATCTTGCGCTCGGCTCTAAGCGTATGGAACTGTCTCTTAAGTTGTTCCCAGCTAATGGCCCTATCTCTGGCCGACCCCAAGTCTAATCGTTCATCTCTCCAAGTTATATTAGTCATCTTAATAGCTCAAAGCTCTCATTTAACTATTCCCAAGTTTACTATCCCTCGTGCAGGTTAGAGATATTATCTCTCTTGATACAATTACCAATTTGACACAATCATTATTAGACACTGCGGTACGATATATATCGTGGTGTAAATTGAAACACATCAATAGATGCAACAGAGCAGGATGATGAAGATATCTCCTTCAATAATAGCTTCTTGTAATGATGTCCTTTTATATCAATACCGAAGGTGTTAATAGTACTCGAGAATGAAATACTGTATCATGACGTAAAGATATATAAATACAGTAAACCCTCGTTATAACGAACTCCAAGGGACCAAAAAATTCTCTGTCCGTTATAAAAGAATTCGTTATATCCGAAAAATATTTTGTATGTACATATATGTCTTGGTATAAATTCAGGTGGTTAGAAAGAGGTATTTTCAATACAGCATTCGCTTTCAGGCACATGTTTATTTAGAAACTTCAAAAGCATTTAAAACTATCCACAAGCTTCGTCCGTATTAAAAACATTTCTAGCATGATATTTTGCGTACTCTTGCAAAAACCTTTCCAGCTAACTTTTGACGTCGCTTTGGTTTACTTTATTTTCTTCACCGCTAACTACCAGTGATGTGATTCCATGACGTTTCTGAAAGCGCCAAAGCCAGCTGGAAGAACACTGAAAGTTTTAGATGCCCAATTCATTAGCTATTCGACTTGATCTCTCCTGGATGATTAGTCCTGAAATGGGAGGCATCGATTTTATCTTTATTAGCAATAATCGTTGATAGATTAGATTTTGATATCCCACAGATTATGGCCCAATTTTTTTATCCACTTTTTGAAGAATCGCCAACTTTATATTTAAATCAATGGATTTTCTCTTTGACATAGTGTACGGAGGGGAAGCATACTTCGAACGAAAAGCGAGAAAGACTTACCTCGAATAAACGCAAGTAATAAAAGCAATAACAACAGAATAAGAAGCTGAAACTCTAGAAGCCAGAAACTGTCACAGAATGTGAATAACAGAGCTTAGCTGAATAGATTGGAGAGTTAAGAAGGATTTGGACATATTGTAATTTTTTTCTTATTTATTTTTCTTAATAACCGAACCAATTCAATTCTGAGGTCCACAAAAATAGTTCGTTAGTTCGTTATAAGAGAATATGTCGTTATAAACGAGGAGAAAGCATAGTTTTCTATTCATTTTTCAAGGACTGTAACGATAGTTCGTTATAAACGGGTGTTCGTTATAACCGTGTTCGTTAAAAAGAGGGTTTACTGTAATCAATGCGGTGATACAACAGGTTCAATCGCCAGGTGAATACTCCGAAGTCTAAAGAATCTCTCCTTCTTATAGGAGCATTTAATCAAAATGTTGTTTTTATTTTTTGAATAAAATAATTGAGTATCGGGATTAATTAATTATTATGCATTACAACAGTCTTCAACTAGAGAAAGATTTATTTGGAGGACCGGAATTAGATGATAAAATGGCGGTGTCGTCAGCAAATGTTACCAGAAAAGTATAGGGATATCGGAGGTGTATAGGATGTAAAGGACGGGTCCTAAGATGCTGCCTTGAGGAACACCGGTCTCAACATTATAATTTTTCGAAAATTCTGAACCACTGTGAACTCAGGAGGAGCATTTTGATAGATAGGATCGGAGAACTAGGTATAAGGATTTGGGAAAATGAGTGTTGAGCTTAAAAAGCGATCCCGGGTGCTACACACGGTCAAAAGCTTGCTCTAGCCCAGAAAAGCAAACGAACAATACTTGCAATTAAGAGCGGAGGAAATGTGGTTAACAACTCGGAGTGCTTGCTGAGCCGTGGATGCTGTTGTGAAGGAAAATTTTAAAATGGCCTAGTGGAATAAGCATGTGAACTCTGTCCCCGCGTATATCAGAACCAAATTTATACCATTGATTCATACCTATGAGAAACAACCTTATGCAAATTTTTAGCCCCTTAATCCTAATGGGAGGGAAGTTATGGAGGAGGAAAGAAAAAACAAATTAAATTGTTTTCTTCTGAACAGCTTGGCCGGTTTTCACTAAAAATTTTATGTGTGATGGATCTTACAAAAGGGTTTTAAAAAAATAAATAAAAATTTTGACTCACATTTTCGGAATAAAAATAATAAAAAAATGTTTTTTTGGAAATGATTTAGAAAACCATTAACATATTTTTTTTTCGTGAAAATCGGATGATCCGTTTAGGAGGAAATTTTTTTTTTTTTTTTTCACTGCGATAAAAAAATATATTACGGGGGACCATCCAATAAAATAAAGTAGTGAAAAATTGGAGGTGTACCAAACCATCATAACTTAATAAATTCAAAAAAAAATGTTGACTAACATGTTTCGTCATTTTCAAAAAGTTTTGCTTTGACGAAGTTGTCTAAATTCCTGAACAGGTGGTAATCTGTTGGAGACAAGTCGGGAGAATATGGTGGGTGCAGAAGAACTTCGTAGCCCAGTTCTTTCAATTTTTGCACGGTATGTTTTGAAACATAGGGTCTTGCCGCCGCATGTATCCATGTATCGAGCTTTTTTACTTTCCCAATACACTTTAAATGTCTGAAAACTGTAGATGCACTTGCATTTAGTTGTGCTGAGAGTCCTTTAACTGTTTGGTAGGGGTTTCCTTCTACTGTATTTTTGAGGACATCTTTGTCTATTACGGACGGAAGTCTTCCTCGGGGCAAGTTTTCCAAGTCGGTATCCCCAGCTGAAAACTTAGCAAACCAACGGCGAATGGTCCGTTCATTAACATTCCCTTCCCTCAACGCCTTGCAAATATTTCTAGCGGCCTCAGCTGCTGAATGGCCGAGTTTAAACTCGTACAAAATATTACTCGAAAATCGCGTGTTCCCATGTTCATATCTGGAAGTATACTAAAAAGTGGGTAATTAATTGGAAAGCTGATGTTTATAATACAAAGGTAGAGGATTAGTAACTGTTTACTTTAAATATGTAAACATTCGGAAGAAAACAACAGAGACCTGCAAAATCCTTTATGTATTTCAGAAACTATAAAAACGGACATTTCATGTGAAACAACCTAATAATTATTTACATGTTTGATTTCGTTCTTTACTAACCCAAACATACAAAAATATACCAATCCATATGTAAACATGTATAACTACTATATTTTTATAAATTATTTCCTCTCTCTAATATAAAACTATGTTTATGTTCATTTTTTTTTTATCTGACTGGCCTGCACGGATTACCTCTTGTGCATAAAATCGATTCTGAAAAACTCGTATTCAGTTCACTGCGTTGTTTCAATAGGCCACTGATAAAACCTGAAAAGTCAACAAGCAATGCGAGCAAACAAAAAGGTAAAAAAAGGAACCGTGGGCCTCAGGTGCTGCACACAAAACCTGGGGAAGAACGGATACAATAAGAAAAAGAAGGTATTTGTACGAAAAGCCTTTTGTATATCTAAATTTGAGAGTCGGATATATTGATCCAATTAGGGTTGCCCATACAGAGAACTCAATCCGAACGGAACCTCCTCCGACCCGAGTTTTTTCCCTCTTTTTTCGTTTTTTGTTCGTTATCCATCTTAACTAAGTCAGTTTCTTGAATAATTCGAATTTCACTGATTGTTATTGGTTTCACAAGGGCTTGCTAAATGAATTCTAAAATTTCCTATTCCCAAAGCGTTTAGAAATTCAATATAAAACAATTTAGAGAGCCATTGCTTTTAATTTTCTGATAGCTATATCTACGAGTCTAACCGGCTGGTATTTTGAATTATAGCCAAATCTTTAATTTGATAACTCTATATTTAGATCTTGATTCATTTTTTTTTTTTTTTTTTTTTTTTATTCTTTTATTGATATTTACAACTGTACACAGTACAACAAGTAAATGAGCTATTTACAGAACATTGGCTTGGAAAAGTCTTGAGAAGAATCTACCCAGCGGTAGCACTTCAGAGTTTATTTGGTAAGCAGGTCTCGAGGCAACCGTCTTTTCAGACGCCTCGGAGGATTATCGGGAGTAGATGCCGATGAGAGGATACGGACAAACGGGTTTGTATGGGCGGGTAATTTGGAATGAAAGGAGGAGTATCTTTTTTGGGCAATTTCTGCGACGAGCGGGATATTCAGGTCTCTATGGATGAGTTTGTTGGTAACAAAGTACGGAGCGTCTAGTATTTGTCGAAGGATTTTGGATTGCAAGGACTGGATGCGGGAGGCATTGGATGGTTTAGTGGAGCCCCATAGCTCTATGCCATAAGTCCAGATAGGTCTAATAATGGTTGTGTAAATGAGTTTTTTGAAGTACAGAGGGAGTTTTGATCGTTTGTCAAGTAAGTGTTTTAATAGTCGATATCTACGAGCAGTTTCTTGTCGTTTAAGTCTTGCATGAGGATTCCATGTAAGACGTTTGACAAGATGAAGTCCAAGGTATCGGATTTGTTCTACAGTTATGAGTGGGGTATGATTAAAGAAAACAACTGGACAGGAAGTCATAGGTTTACGGCGTAATGTGAAGGTGATTTGGTGGGATTTATTAGGATTTATTTTGATTCTCCAATTTTGACACCATTCTGCAATGGCGGATACATGGTTCTGTAGGAATTAGGAAGCAACAATAGGACCATTATTCACGGATAGCACGCAAGTATCTTGATTCATACATCTTCTTTTTAATATATGAACACCATATTCAAAATAAACATCTTGTTTTGAATATGGTGTTGTTCTCATAATTGATTTCATCATCAATTTATTTTTTCTTTAACTATTTTTTCATCTGGAAACAATTTATTAGAACCATAACTATAAGATAGTCCTTAACCATTCTCCATAATAAGCTGTTTCTAAACACGCAACTGTAATTTAATAACAGACGTAGCAGATTTTCTTTTGTAATTTTATATTCATTTTCTCTTATCATTGTACAATATAAAGTATTAAATAAGAAAGATGATTGGGGGTGCGGTCATTTCTATATTCAATACCACTAGAAGCAGATAAAAACAGAAACGTATTGCGAAATACCATAAACTCCACGAAGACGCCATAAAACATAAAATTTACCCAAAAGGAGACCCAAATTGGGTTCAAAATATTTCTTCTATAGTTTTACCCCCCAATGTTCTAGATATTTTAAGTTTAGGACTCAATGGTGTCAAAACTAGAGAATTAAAATAAATCCCAACAAATCCCACCAAATCACCTTCACTCTACGTCGTAAACCTATGACTTCCTGCCCCACCGTATCCTTTAACAATATCCTACTTACTCCTGTTGAACATATTCGGTACTTAGGACTCCATCTCGACAAACGCCTAACGTGGAACCCTCATACTAGACTGAAACGACAGGAAACTGCTCGTAGATACAGATTACTACAACACTTACTCGACAAACTCTCAAAACTTCCTACTTACTACAAAAAACTCATTTATATAACAATTATTAGGCCTATTTGGACCTATGGCATTGAGCTATGGGGGTCTACTAAACCATCGAATTCCTCTCGCATCCAATCCTTGCAGTCCAAAATCCTTCGTAAAATCCTCAATGCTCCTTGCTTTGTTACTAATAAAATCAGCCATAAAGACCTAAATATCCCATTTGTTGAAGACTTGGCCCGTTACAGATATACCTCTTTTCATTCCAAACTCCCTGCCCGCTCAAACCCGCTTATCCGTGACCTCTCCTCCATATCTATTTCCGACAACTCACCGAGGCGCCTTAAAAGAAGATGGCCAAGAGACCTCCTGATATAAATTAGACATTGGACTGCTACCAATGGGTAGTTTCTTCTCAAGACTACCATGTGTTCTAATCATATCTAACGCATATTTATTTACTTGTTGAATTTATTTATTACAGTTGTAAATTTCTTAAAATAAAAAAAGTTTAGAGCTCAATTTTTCCGCTCCAAACTCATTAGTCAAAATTATCCCCTAATTCTTCACCGATTTGGAATTTGTCTATAATGACAATCTTATATCCAGTTCTAATGACGATAAGGAGTTGTCACGAATTTCTATTTGGAACATTATATCTAATCTCCTCCAATTCTTTGCAGCCTTCATTACCTTCAAATATTTCACCTCAATTCTTCAAAGACCTCTCTCTCTTACCCGATCCTTTCTATAATCCCATGACGACATCGTAGTAACTTGAGCTGACAGGGGAAACAAGACAGTAATCATGGGCCGCTCCGAATATAACGACAAAATGAACCTTCTCCTTCTGATAGACCCACGTATGTTCCCATATCTCGCGATCCTATCCCGTCACTTGAAACCAAATATAATAAGCACCTGAAATTCCTCAATATTTTTATTTAGCTGTGCGTGATTTCTTTTCATATTACTTTCACTTACTATATATAGTAAGGGAAAGTATTGCGATCGTGAAAATTTATAAAACGGAAAAAATATTTTTTTAATGCAATTATTTTATTTTGAACATAGCAACAGTAGTATACACACATAACATACCGTTGGAAAGCTAAAGCTTTTAGAATAAATATTATCTAATGAACAAACTTGTAAAAGTTAATAAAGAGTGATGAAAAGAAGATAAAATTAACTGATTATTTTAGATAATAATATAATAGATTTTTTAATAAAACGCATGTTTCTATATAAATGCAATTTAATTAATTGTTTAATAGTTTCACATATTTTTATCTCTAACTGTATTTGAAAATTCTTTCATTGATTTTAAAAATGGAGGTAAGTGAAAGTCGTGTGTTGCCCGCACCAGATTTTTCTTATTCCTGATTCTGACAGTATAAGAATCATTTCTCATTTAAGTCATTAGTGTATGTCAAAACGGTTACAATTTCGGTTTTAGCGCGTTGGAAGCCTCGAAATGTTGTTATCTGGCATAAAGAGGTTGAACTTGGAACAGTGTGGTCCCGCCCCACGAAGGTAAGAACCTAAGGCAGTCTCACTTCACGCGTAACGTTAATATTTGCTCCGGCGCACAGTGGAAAATATGACCGATTTAGGTGGAAAAAATTCTGAAACTTGTCCATATTTAACGTTTCGAGTCCCAGGTTACGGGGGGGGGGGAGGAAATATTAGAAAAAATTATAAAAACTAATTATTTTTTGACACGAATGGCGAGCGTAGAGTGGTAAAACATCAAATTTATTTGTTACAATCAAAAACTTTACATTTTACGTTTGAAGTCCCAGAATACGGGAAAAATAATACTAAAAATCTAATTATTGCTCGGGGTTACTGAAACCTGCTAATATATGTCTTTTAGATCATTTAGGAAACTCTTTAAATTATATGTTGTAAAACTTTTGATTCTGAGTCTTATGTCTGAAAAAGATTATGTATTACCCAAAACACAAAATATCGCAAAAATTCTTTGTAATATCTAGAGACTAGAAGGATTGATAAACAAATCCCACAATCAAATCCTTGTGGTAACTTGGTGGTTATATAGTTTTTTGTTATTGAATAGGGGCTTACATTTACAAATTGCTAAATTAACTCTACAGGTAGATTGCAATGTATATTAAATAACTATTTTGGAAATATAATGTCGTACCTGTCTCAGCAATGCCCATTGTTAAATAAAAGCAAAAAGACTTCGCGCTAAACACACCTTGAACACAATAAATGGCCATCCAAAAAAATTATCCCTCTGCCGGTTATTAGGCACTTGCACGAACAATAATGATTCAATCATTTACTATTTTATTAGTAAACACGGTATGGCGGGAAACATTAGTATTAAGGGTCTTGCATACTAATAATAAAAAGATGAAGCACTAGAAAATTCCAAACTTTTGTCCACCTAAATTGGTGATTTTACCCACTGTGCGGCGTGCACGTGTTAAAGGAGTTGGGCTATGAAATTCTTACATCCTCTTCCCTCTCTTCTCCCCCATATTCGATTAAAAATGAGATTTCTGAATTTCTTTTAACGCTTGACTCAATTTATTTTTAAATCTGCGATAGAACACGTGGCAAGACGTTTGCAAACTTGCATCGAAAATTACGGTAAATACTCTTTATAAGTAATATGTCAATTTTTCCCCCTAATCCTAAAAATTGTAATTCCAGGTGTTGCAACAGATTATCGTTAGGAGATACGTTGATATTATGAAAAATATCAAGTCAGATTTTCAAGGTTCCCCGATTATTAAATTCATTAGGATTTAAAAAAAAAATGTAAAACTGAAATAAATAAAAAACAATAGAATAAAAACGTGAAATCAAAATTCACAATGTTATCCTAATTGAAGCTGAAAAACATTCCGTAATGCATCACGGAATTAGGTTTTATACCACGGTATGAATAAATACATTTTAATCTAATTTAATTTAAAAATATATTTTGATCCAGCTTGTGTGGTGACAAAGGCTTTTTAAGGCTTTAGGGTCGTGTGTTAGTGTGGTAATTGAAATTCACCCGAGCAAGAAATCCCTCAACCCTTTCTACAACAGGGCAATTGCTAATTTTTATAAAAACTGAATATTAAAAATCTTATCAATCGTTAATATTTGATATTTTGGTTATAAATTACAGCTAATGTGGTTTCTGTACGAGCTTAACGATCAAGAGAGATACACTTTATTCATAAATAAACAAACAAAATGATGCTGCCCAACTTAATTGGGTTGCTATAACACAGCATACCAATTCTTTTCTACAGGAATATTCTTAACATTTTATGTAACTATAAATACAATATCTATTTTCCTTTTTTACTCTTTTTAATTTTTTTTCCCCTGCTTATTTTTCCTTTTTTTTTTTTCTCTACCGTTTCACATTGTCTTTCAAATATTTAGATATATCTATACATATACATCGAACATTAAATTAAAAAAAACAAAACAAATATTTTATCTATTATATATTCTTATTCAGAGATTTGGATTAGCCACTGAATAATTAATCCGTTTTTAAGTTTACTTTTATACCAGTGTTAACCGAATCGGATCTATAAAGTGGTTAAAATTTATTGTCGGTAAATTACGATTATGAGGACTAAAAGCAAGAATTTTCCTGGATATATTTTCTACATCTAGATCATACTTTTGCGTTTTTTTCTATTTGCTATTCTATCAATCGGGATCAATACAAAATAATTTGCCAACACCAATCGCTATAATAGCTATTTTATTATTGGTTTTCCTGGAGTGTTGTAGCGATGACAAGTATACAGATTGGTCACATCATACTCTTTCAATAATTGAGACATTAATTTCCAAAAGGTACTAAAGGACATTTTTTACGAAATTGATTTTTTTACATATTCATATTCACCTCACCTTTCCTGGAAAAAACCATATCTTTGAAATCTCTCGTCGCACATTTTCCACCTTAAAACACCTAAATTACCTTCGTCATCTTCTTCCTTTTGAAACCCGTAAGCTTTTGGTTAGTTCCTTAATATTCTCCCACTTTGACTACTGCTGTGCGGTGTATGGGGGTGTCTCTGGAGATCTCGAAGCAAAACTAAAACGATTATTCAACTGCTTTATCCGCTTCATCTTTGGGATATCCAGGGACACCTCTGTCACCCGATTCTACGAAGAGTTGAAGTGGCTTTACCCTTCCTACCGTTGTAAGTACTTCCTGGCTTCCTTTCTCTTCCAAGTTCTCCAATCCCGCCGTCCTTCTTACATAACAGATATGTTTCTTTTCAAATCCTCAGTCCACTCTCGCCACACTGCACGGCCTTCGGACATGTATATGCCCCATCGAACTGCAGCTTTCGACGGATCTTTCCTAATTCGATCTTCACCCTTATGGAACTCTATTCCTTCTTACATCCGTGACGCCAATACTCTTCCGACATTCAAATCTCGCCTGTTCAATCATCTCCTGTCCCTCCAATTTCCGAAGAATCCTAATTAGTTTTCTAATTTCAATTAAAATTAATAACAAAACAAATAGAAACGTTTATATACCTATTATATTTTATGTTATCTGGTGTTTTTGCACTTATTATATTATTAGTATATTGTTAAAAAACAAAAAACACTGAAATGCTTTTTTATTGAAAATTGTATATAAGTACATACTTCTTATTATGTTTATTATCTAGTTTAATTTACAATATTATTATTTAAGACTGCTTTTTAATCCATTGTTTGTAATTTCTATTGTTTCTTTGTATTCTTTTTGTATACTCTAAGACCTTAAAGTTTTTATTTTGATTTTCCTGTTTTGTTATTCTAAAGGGACTAGTCCCAGAATAAATAAAGATTTATTATTATTATTTAGTTTTATCTAAATCTTAAATTTGATTGTATCTAATGAACCCTCATGTCATTAATAACGTGATTTAGAAATGCTATTAATTTCTTAAGATACTTATTACACATTTAGTTTCATTCTAAATCATAACAGAACATTTCATTTCATAACTTTAATATGGATTTATTAATATAGTAAAGAAATAATTCTAGATTTTAATGTGAAAAGAATCAAATTAGCTGGTTTAATAATATAGTAATGAGAGATTTTCGTGCTCCCTGTAAAATTTCCCAGAATGCATACAGTACCTTTTGGAAATCAACGTCTCAATTTAGAAACCCTATATTTTTGAGGAATTCTTACTTTGAAAAGCTACTTTATACAGTGTTTATTACACTACATTTGAATCAAAGATATTATTAATTTTTAAAGATGATAATCATTTTTTTAGAAATGAGGATCTTACTAATAATTTTTTTTTTTTTATCTAAAAAATAAAACCATCATGGAAAAATTCGATAAAAATCATTTCTAACGTTTCCTCTTCTCTAATAATAAATAATGAGTTATAGGCAACTTTTATAAAAATTGCATAATGTTTTATTTAAGTTGACCTTAAATTGTATTGTTAACACGTCGCCCGTATTAGTGATTTTTTGTTACTGATTTTAAATTACTGAACCGACTTTGACCAAACTTCGTAAATGTCTGTAATTTTACTCAACTTAAAAGATACGATAGTTTTTATTACTATTCTAAATGGTTGAAAAATATAATTTTCTAAAACGTAAAACGAAATTTGTTTAACTGTGGCAAAACGGATCACTTGTAGCTGGGTGGCTAGCGTAACAGCATCCCATGCTAAAGGTCACGGGTTCAAACCCGCAAGTGGTCCTAGAATTTTTTAATGGGAGTAAAACATCCTTAGTTACGCCGTCCTTCGGAGGGGACGTTAAAAGGAGGTCCCGAGCCTCTGCGATGTCAAGTTCTCGTTAAAGATCCCTATCCTAATAAAACCTAGTTAGGCAAAATTTAGGACTCCTACTGTAGCATCATCCGATTACCCATAGTAGCATATAGTGACGTTAAATAAATAAACAAACAAACTGTGGCAGCACTGGTTCCCAGTAACCTTCCCATATATTCTTCACATATGAGATTATTAATTCAAATATAAGTGTGTGTTGATTGTTTCTATGCGTTCTTATTTATAAAATATACATTCACATTATAGTTTCCAGTTATAATAAAATACATATTATTTGGCGACGAGGATGGAATAAAATATACATTCACTCCATAGTTTCCAGTTATAATAAAATACATATTACTATACGTTTCCAGAAAAATTATAATTACTCATTTGAATGACTTGCAATGAGTTATGAGTTGCAAAGGAGTTATGATGATATACAACGGTTATGTTTAAAAGATTATAAAATTGAGTAGATAAAATTGATATCTGACATGAAATAATAATTTTTTATTTATCATAAACAGAGTAGTTCATTGCTATTCACCTTTATTTCTTTTATATCACCTCATTCAACAGAGTCACTGTCAACATCTTTTGTAATTTGTAGCAATTTTAATTTAAATTATTTTATTTATCAACAAACAAAGATAAAGAATGTATTTTTTGTTCTATAATTGTAAAAAGTATAATATTTATATTTCTTGAAAATGTATACGTCTTAAAATAATGGAGTAGTTGTGGACCGTTTTGACTATATGGTAAGGAAGTTGGTTGAGGGCGCAGCCACCACTAGTAAAGAAAAAATAAAGGAAGTGTTTTTTATTGGTAGTTTCTTTGTTACCACATCCCCAAACAACTGCTCCATCATATGCGTTTTATAGTTATCACTCATAAACGCATTTATGCAAATTTAAAGAAAGACAAAATGAAATATTCGCCAGAAAAGACGTGGATTACAGCTATATATTAATAGATGAGGAAGATGGTTGGGGGTGCGATCATAAATTAGAAACACACATTTAAAATAAGTGTTATCTTAATTATGTGCCGACGTTTCGGCCTAAAATGTGGGCCTTCATCAGGACTAAAAGAAACAAGATAACAACCAATGTAATTATAGACTTAATAATGCGTTAGGTTTATAATAATAATATGACAGTAATAAATTATGGGAACATAAATAAAATTAAATGTAAAATGATAATAAGATGACAATTATAAAGTATGGAAATAAGGTGACAGTTATAAAGTATGGAAATAAACAAAATTTAGATGATAGTTATAAAGTATGGAAGTAAACATAATGATATATGATATGATAATATATGATATAATGATAATATATATAATATAATATATAATAGTTTAATATTACATTATTTTAAAATTTAAAATTATTTTTTATTCATACTGTTTCTCTTTTGTAATGACTATATTCTTTTTTATATATTACCTATACTCTTAACTATGATTTAAGATATTACCGTCATATATCACTTCAAAATTGTTAATATTTAAAATTTTAATTGTTCACATATTTTCCTTTGTCATTTTTTTCATTTGCTTAGTCTCTCTTTATATATTCTCATTACAATATTATCATCTCAATTATGTTTACTTCCATACTATATAACTATCATCTTAATTTTGTTTATTTCCATACTTTATAACTATCACCTTATTTCCATACTATATAATTGTCATCTTATTATCATTTTACATTTAATTTTCTTTATGTTCCCATAATTTATTACTGTCATATTATTATTATATACCTAACACATTATTAAGTCTATAATTACATTGGTTGTTATTGTTTCTTTTAGCCCTGATGAAGGCCCGCATTGTAGGCCAAAACGTCGGCACATAATTAAAATAACACTTATTTTAAATGTGTGTTTCTAATTTATGACCGCACCCCCAACCATCTTCCTCATCTAATTTCTCAACGGTCAACAAAACTCCATCACTATATATTAATATATTCGTACTCTGCTAAAAGTATTTCCAACATTTAATAATACAACGGCAGAGCCACCTTTGAGATGATGGATGCTCTCATCAATCCTCAAGACAAGAAAAGCAATCCAAGTTTCATTTCCTTGGGTAGGATCTGCTGAGGTTTGCTTGTCGATCAGCCTTTGCTATTATTCCGTTTCCTTTCTTATTACGGATTGTACTCAAGGATGAATTGAGGCGATGACTTTCAAAAAGTACTTTATCCACTTTAAGATAAATTAAAGGAAGCGGTAAAACCTCCCATTTATTTTTTATAAAACAATTTATTTGTTTTCTTTAGCATGAAAATCTGTAATTAATTTTTTTACTATGTAATAACGTTATTTTCAAGTTAGGGAAGGAAATATTTTATAATAATTTGCAAGGGAATGATATGTGTAATTAGTACCTTTCAGAAATAAGTACATTTATAAATCACTGGGGTATTTTTAGATAGAATCAGTTCGATAGATTTTTATTTAAAAAAAAAAAAATTAATTATGTCAAATATATCAATTTCCTTAAAAACGCCCGTTCGTACGTTTGCAAATCAACGATTCAATTATCTTAGGGGATAGCATATAATCTACGTCTTAGCTGTCATAGTTGCCTGTTTATTTAGAAAGTACATGATTTTCATTTCCTCAATATATATAGTAGTGTTGTATTACTTCTCGACTGTTGATAATTTAATAATTTCTACTGTTCTTAGGTTTCAGTCAATAAATAAACAATTTTATTTATGCAACGTTTCGAGACTTTATTGTTCTAATATCACGCCTTAACAATGGAAAAACAAAAACAGAACATTAATATTTTTATACAATAATTAATAGATGGTTGGTTTTTAAAATTTTAATGGCACAAAACATCGCGGTCATCAGTGCCAGATATATTCATTTTATAGAAGATTAAGTTAAGATAAATAGTATAAGTTAAAATATTAAAAGAGATATTCATTAAAAGATATAATAATATATGTATAATTCTACTTGAGATAAATGAATGTTAGATAATATTCAAGAGAAAAGAATAAATAAATAAAAAAAAATAAAAAATAAATAAAATAAAAAAATAATAATAAATAAAGATAAAAAACAAGTAGATAAAATAGATAATGATAAAAATAAATAAGTAATAGTAATACATTAATATTTAATTGAAAAATAAAGTAATAAATATAATAATTAGAAAAGTAATTACAAAAATAAGTAAAATAAAATAATAATTAATACATCTTGATACATACTGGAAATATTCCTTAGCATTTTTACTTCAGTGTTCTTTCAAAGTTTATAGTATACACATATGTCTATGTATGACACTATTTTATCTCAAATTGTAAGTAAATTTCTAATAATATCTCTAATGTGAATTCTAATTGGAATATCTATGTAATTATTGTATGTCTATTCATTTTTCAATGCATTTTTTTCTATATCTCTAACAATAACATCATATATTAATTGTTTTATAATAATTTTTGGGATGAGTGACGTTAAAACAAAATAAAATAAAGATGGGCTAACGTAGACTCGACCCCGTTTCGAAAAGAGCTGGTCTTGAGTACTTAACATTAAAATAAATAAAAAAATAGGTAATATTAAATAAAAAGATAAAATTGAAAGGAAACAAAATAAATAAAACTTTAATAACATAAAATTTCTTCACATAATAAAAAATAAAAATTCTTCGATTAACCAAATTGTGAAAAAAATAAAAGTTTCAAAAATTTGGTTAGTGTGTTATTAATATTAAGAATGGTACAAAAAAATGAACAATGATAATGAGAAAAAATTATCAAGGATAGTTAACTGTCCATATATTCTTCAGTTCCGCACGACAGGTAGGCCACTCTGGAAGGACGGAGATCCGATTTATTTATTTTATTTATTTTTTTTTTGCTCTTTGTTCATCGCGTTGTCTTGATTACGATTGATTTTTTTCGATTTTTCTCTATCTTCAATAATAACCGATTTGTTGTGTAATTACATCTATCATAATCTGTCACTTAATTATACATATGATTTTTTTTTTTTTTATTTACTGATTTTTTATATCGCTTTACTGATTCTAAAACTCTATACACACTTTCTCTATCTTCTAAAAGAACTGAGTCATAAGCGTATATATAAGCGAGATTTAAATTTTATATCTTTTTTTTTTTTTTTTTTTTTTTTTTGTTTATCGCGCTTTACTGATTCTAAAACACTATACACACGTTTCTCTATCTTCAAAAATTACTAAGTTATAAGGGTATGTATAAGCGAGATTTCAATTCTTTCATTTTTTTTTATTTTATTTATTTATTTACACAGTTTATACAGCTGATATCCCAACCCATCCTAACACATTCCTTTCTACCTATGCCGATGGCACTTGCGTGCTATCAGTTCATAATGATCCTAGTATTGCCTCTCAAACTCTCCAATCCCATATCAGAGACCTTGAGGTATGGTGTCAGAATTGGAGAATTAAAATCAATTCCAATGAATCCCATCAAATTACCTTTACCCTTCGTCGAAAACCTATGACATCCTGCCCTACAGTTTCCTTTAATGATATTCCGTTTGTCCCGGTTGAACAGATCCGCTATTTAGGACTCCTGCTTGACAAACGACTTACATGGAATCCGCATACAAGACTGAAAAGACAAGAAACTGCTCGACGTTTTCGGCTACTCCAACACTTACTAGACAGACGCTCTAACCTTTCACTTAACTACAAAAGACTCATTTACATGACAATCATAAGGCCTATCTGGACCTACGGAGTTGAGCTATGGGGCTGTACTAAACCATCCAATTCTTCCCGTATCCAATCCTTACAATCCAAAATCCTTCGTAAAATCCTCAACGCTCCTTTTTTTGTCACAAACAAAATCATTCATAAAGACCTCCAAGCTTCGTAGGTAGCCGATTTGGCCCGTACCAGGTATCATCCCTTCCATGACAAACTCCATTCCCACTCTAATCCACTAGTTTCAATCCTTGCTTCCTCTACAATCCCTGATAATCCACCGAGGCGTCTGAAGAGAAGATGGCCTCGAGACCTTCTTGCTTAGATCGATTACTAGAGTGCTGCCAATGGGCAGTTTATCTTCACGTTTTCATGTACATATTCTTTATCAGCATATTTACTTGATGTATTGTAGTATACAGTTGTAAATTTCAATAAAATATAATTAAAAACAAAAAATTTATTTTTTTTTTTTTTATCGCGCTTTACTGATTCTAAAACTCTTTATACACTTTTCTTTATCTTTATAAAAATTATGAATAATGAGCGTTTTTTTTTTTTGTGTAAAATTTCAATTGTTTTCTTTTCTTTTTCACTTTTATAAAATTATTCGCGTTTTTTCGGTTAAAAGACACCGATAATTTTTTTTTTCTGTCTTCAAAAATAACTGAGTTTTTTTAATAAAATACTTTTAATCGGCCACCATTTTAAAACTCACCAGCTGATGTCAACGTCTAGGTGTTAGGATCATCGTTGAATGGACAAGTATTTTTGTGGCGAGAGAGATACATTTTATTCATAAATAAACAAACAAAATGATTCTGCCCAACTTAATTGGGTTTCTATAACACAGCATACCGATTCTTTCCTACAGGAATATTCTTAACATTATATCTAACTATAAATACAATATTTTTTTTCCTTTTTTACTCTTTTTAATTTTTTTTCCCTACTTATTTTTCCTTTTTTTTTTTTTCTTTTCCTTCTCTACTGTAAAAAAAAAATTGGTCCTGTAGTTTCGGAGATAAGCCGCGGACGGCGGACAAACGTATTTTTTTTTTTATTCCTTATTCGGATTCTACGCATCTTGAAACGTAAGCTCTCAAATTTTGAGTAGGGTTTTTTTTTTTTTGTTGGTCGATTACAAAGGTTGATTATTGAACATAATAAACCAAAACGCTACAAATTTAGTTCTCAGCCCAATACTCGTCCTCAGAGCCTCATTTCCTCCTGATTTGTGATAATTGTAACAGTTAAGTTAGCAGACAGTCAGTCAATAGATACCTTCTTTGTTAATATTGAAATCATCAATAGACTACATAATAAGCAGAATGTTGTGTTGAGAGAGAGACCAACCTGCCTAGCTTCCCCGATAGCAGTTTTATTATTAACAAGGCGTCTACCTTCAAAGGGAATGTGTAGCCTCAGGTATTTTCCCTGGTTAAATATTTGTGTGCTCGGATGGTAACAAACATTTTGGTCTCCCCTAACACCAGTTTAACCGGTTAATCCCGACTTGTAACATTATGTAGTCAATTATCATTCCACTGAAAGTCATGTAGATGTAGAACACTAGTCTTATGATTTTCATCGTATAAAATTCATTAGTAAACTTCCTGTTATATATTGTTCACAGTGACACTTTACTTATCACTCATTTACTCATCAAACATTTAAGCCAATTGAGACGTTGATTTCCGAAAGTTACTATCTAAATGACATTTTTTGTCTAAATTGATATTTTGGCATATTTATATTGTAATGGTTTATTGTTATCTAAACCCGTCATAACATTTTATCTAAAAGAAAAATCCTATAAAACCGTATTGGAAATTTCATTTCATTCTCAAAAAAGTACTATATCCATATTATATTATTAAAAACTTAAGGGTAATTTGGAAAAATAAGTTGGTAACACAGTAAAAAAAAATAAATAAACTTTAGATTTTAATAAAAAAAATCAAGTAAATTGGTCTAATAATAAAGAAATATTGCCCAAATTTCCTGAAGAACAATAAGTACCCTCAAATATTTCCATCGTACAAGTGACCAAAAAGTTCAAATACCTAGGAGAGATAATATGCAACAACGGGACAGATAAAGCAGGCCTAGATGAAAGATTAGCGAAACTAGAAAGACTGTACTTTGCAACTAGAAGCATGCACAGTAAGAAAAGTTTATCCTCCAATGCAAAAATAAGGCACTACTGTACAGTAGTAAGACCAACAATATTGTATGGTATTTAAACAGTTTGCCTTCCGAGTCTTGAGAAATTTCTCAAGATTGAGAGAAAAATTCTTAGGAGGCTTCATGGACCCAAAATAACACTTGAGGGCTAACGGCTAAAATCCAATGAAGAAATATATAGAAATTTGGAAAACATTGAAGTAGTCATCAGAACTAGGAGTTTTATGGAAATATGGTAAGAATGAACAATCAGAGGCTGAACAAACAGATTTTTGACAAAGTTCTAGGCTATAAGAATAGAGGTGGTTATGCAAAGCAAATAAAAGAGGAGCTCGATAGGTTAAAAATCAAGAAAATAGACGGCTAAGATAGAGAGCTTTTCGGGAAGAAAATAAAAGAAGTTGGGGTTCTTACAGGAAAAACAAAGAAACAGGGGAGAAAATGGACAAAGGAAGAGCGAGAGGAACAGTCCAGGAAGATGAAAGAATATTGGAGAAAAAGGAAGATGAAAGGTGTGAAGAAGACAGAATGATATTCACGTGGTCCTTGATGGCCAATTCGTGCAAAAAAAAAAAAAAAAAAAAAAAGCGTGTATTCACTTTCTGTGGAAACATATGATTTAGATTAAATAATATAACCATATTAAATTGTTAATCAGTAATAAGTTTATTCTCTATTCGTCACTTTATTTTACCTTTTACAACTTTATTTATCATTGAGACTATTTCAATCAGAATGAAACCTACATGATATTAAAGCCCATTAAAGTTTACATCAATATAGTGAATTTAATTAAAACCGTTAGGGCCGTTTGTGGGTAAACAGTAAAAAGGTACAAAATATATGGTCGAAAGTACCACTTCCGGTCAGCTGATTTTAGAGAAAAGGTTGCTGGAACATCTCAGACGTATAGTTGTCTCAAATATGAAATTTCATTTCAGTACTCCGGTTTGTTTTCGTTTTCGTGCTGAACTTACCTCAAACACACACACAGACCTTTTTGCGTTACTTGGTTACTTTATTTGGACTCAGGAGACCCTAAAACGTGTATTTCCGTTAAAAACTAGAATTAGAAAATTTTTACCATCGCAATACTTTCCCTTACTATATATTTCATATATAGGTAAGTAATTTTTATAACGGTACACTTGAAAGCCCATAAATCGCTAAACGGTGTACAGAAAAAACCTGACGTTAATTAAAGAATTAACGTTATTGCTAATCAAATTTAGTAAGGAGAACAAATTTAAAATGCATGTATTTGTTTGAAACGAAAAAGGCTACATTTAAAGTAAAAAGGGTTTTATTTGAATTGGAAATGTTTACTTTTTATTTACGAAGCCGTAACCTCCCTCCCCTCGCTAAAGGAAAGAGTTCATTCCAAACACTTGAGAAGAGGTCAAACTTGAAACGAAGGAATAAATTGACTTGGAAATTCTAAGTCTTATTTAGGACTCATCAACGTCTTCTACATCGGGCATATGGTCGATCAAGAGATGCATTATTTTACAAACAACAGGAAGAGGTCAGAACTATATTATATAGGTACCAAGTGGAGATTTTGCTGAGAAAGATTATTAAGGCAATTTTGGGTATGAATCAAAGATCAAATCAATTAATATATTTTCGGACTTTAATGAAATGTCTGCAAGCAAATAATTCAATCTCAATAATGAAGAAGCTGTGTTTTAGACGGGATGAGCTAGTCGGGAAAATTGGCCACCGGTTTTCCACAAGAGTAAAAACTTTATATAGCTTAGTGGTGCCAAGAACTAAACATAGCTGGACGACACACCAGACTTGTTATTCCAATGCTACTGTTTACAGTAATTTTTCTCCAAATTTTCAATATTATCACACAAATCCTCCAGTGTATTGAAATTATTACTAAAATGAGGGCAAAATCCCTCGGTTAGGGAAAATAGCTGAATTATTGAATTCAAATTACTTATCGCTGTAGACATGTCCTCAATGCCGGCCTGCGTCACTCATTCTGATATTTATCCTGTATACATGTATTTGTATTCCTTATTGCTTTTTGGTTTTGTCAGTTACTCTTCCTTGCTGTATACTGTTGTCTTGTTTATGTTTCTTTATAATTGTTTTTATATTATTTAGGTTTTGTATTTACATATCTTAATTTTAGATCATGTACATATGCATATGTATTCCTTATAGCTTTTTGGCTTTGTCAAATACTGTTTCTTGCTGTGTTTTGTGTTTATGTTTCTTTATAATTTGACTTATATATTATTTAAGTATTTTATTGTGTCTTACTGTGTACTTTGTTACTGTTTGTTTGTTGTTGTACTTCAAGTGAATTGCAGCAAGTGAACTCCTTTCCCACACTGCACTGTAAAAATATGTATATTTTGATTTAAATAAAGAAGGTAATAAAAAATAAAATAATAATAATAAAAAACAGTTTCCAGGATGTATTAATTTCGAAATTATCTCATCTCTAAATGTCTTAAGTAATTTAACTATTCTTGAAATAGAAAAAATGAAAACAAATTAGTATCAATATATATTTACTAGAACTTAAAAGACAAAATTAATTTTTTTTTAAATTTATTTACCACTATGCTCATACGATTAAAAATGTAGAATATAAATAGTTAATCACATATAAAAATTAAAGAAATAATTCCTAACTCTAATCTCTTATGGACCAAAGATATGGAGATGGTTGAAGTGACTTACTTTTTAAACTAACTAATCTTACAATTTGTTTTTGTTTTAAATGTCTAAATTATTAAAAATGGGAACATAAAGGACTAAGGAAGAACTTTTAAAGGGGAAAATAAAATTTTGTTTAAAACATATTTTTATTTTGTACTTCTCATTATTATTTTTAATATCAAAATGTAATTTTTAAATAACAGTAAGTTCTTTTCATTATACCATAGAAAATCCCATCTTCCGGAAAGAATCCCGAAATGTGGACTAAATATTTTTAAAAAAAAATAAGGAGTCACCTGTGGTATAGTGGCTAGAATTACAGCCTTCTATGGCCAAATTAACGTTTTCGAATCCGGCTGATAGCCCTAGGATATTTTAAAGGTAGTAAACAAATTCTTGGTTATACCGTCCTTCAGAGGAGACGTAAAATGGTGGTCCCGAACATATGCGATGTCCCATTCCTAATTAATCTGGGTATTCAAAATTTAGGACTCCCACTGATAAGAAACACTATCATAAAAGTGACGTTAAATGAATAAACAAAAATAAATTATGGAATAATTAAAACATACCAATTTTGTCTTCCTCAATTAATTATTTTATTACCAATACATTTAAAATTACGTTATTTTTTGTTGACCGAGCAATAAATTGTTATTTCACTGTTGTAAACTTAATGTGTAAAATCTAGAATCTCTTCCGGTATATATTTAATATTCAAGGTTTATCGTCCTTTTCTGCTCCATCGTATTATCCTTCAGGTAACGAACCAATCTAACCAGAGTGGAAAGGTTGAAACCAATTCCAACTCCTGCCGTTGGAGGTCGCTAATTACAAATAGTTTGCTTAAAATTATTCAGACATTTTTGACAGGAAATTTATGCACCTGTGATGAAGCTGATTTCCACACAGTTAAGTTCATCGATAGGGTAGTATTTTTCTTTTTATTTAACAAAGTATATTGAAGTCAACAATTATGTTCTATTACTAAGTTGGTGTACTCAATTGATTAAGAGGTCGCGTGTTCTGAAGCGATTAACACTTGAGATAGCTTCCAATTTGTTGAGTTAACATCACGTATAAAACACCAACTACACTTTTGTTGGTATATTCGGTGTTAGACTACCTAGTGCTAATGAGAATATTTTTGAATCTGTTCCTCTAGGCGTCCAATATCGGAATCTATCAAACATTGATTTGTAAGCAGTATCTTTATTGTTTCTTATTAACCCTCTTATTGCCGGTAAGAAAACGGAAGATAACCGGCCGAATTTGACAAATACGCAACGATATGGAATAACGCCTATAAAAACCAAACTACAAATGATATTTACATGCTTAAAAATGCCACGTATTCGGGACGAAATGGAGAATAAAGCTATGATAATGATTCTCCAATATAAATTGAAAATAATATGAATAACACAATTATAAATAATATAAAAATTGAGTTCTATCTATCATAAACATTTCGACTTTGGAACTAGAAGAGTGTCTGGTGCCGAGTGTCCATCTTATCGCTTCACAAACAGAGTCTCAGCACACTCCGGTATAGAATGTGTGAAATTTCAGACCCAAACCGGTTTACAAATTCTTTAGCAACAAAATTTGACTAAAAGTTTTCTCGATATGCGATGAATAAGTCGCTATAACACATACGTTTGCTACACTTGCCAAAAGTGCCAACAACGATATGTCGTTCGGCACTAAAAGGATAAAGTTGAATGCATCTCCTATTCATTCAGCTCGATGAGAGGTACATTTCAAAGGCTTAAGACCTTTTTTGTTACATCATAGGAACAATAGCCTCTTAATGATCTGATGATTTTATACGATTGAATATTACATTCAAATAAAATCATACATTTTAAATAAAAATTATAATGATGGAGTATTTGTTGACTGTTAAGAAATTAGATAAGGAAGATGGTTGGGGGTGCGGTCATAAAATAAAATAAAAAAACAAGTGCTATTTTAATTATGTGCCGACGTTTCGGCCTACACTGTGGGTCTTCATCAGGGCTAAAAGAAACGAGATAACAACTAATGTAATTATAGAGTTAATAATGCGTTAGGTATATAATAATAATATGACAGTAATTTTTTTTAATATGGGAACATAAATAAAATTAAATGTAAAATGATAATAAGATGACAGTTATAAAGTATGGAAATAAACAAAATTAAGATGATAGTTATAAAGTATGGATGACAGTTATATAAATAATTAATAAGATGATAGTTGTATAGTATGGAAGTAAACAAAATTGAGATGATAATATTGTAATAAGAGTATATAAAGAGAGCGAATGACAAAGGAAAAATATGTGAACAATTAAAATTTTAAATATGAACAATTTTAAAGTGATATATGACGGTAATATATTGAAAACATAATTAAGTGTATAGGTAATATATGAAAAGAAAATAGTCATTAAAAAAGATAAACAGTATGAATAAAAAAATGATTTTAAATTTTAAAATAATGTAATATTAAACTAACAATTATATGTCAGGATATGTAGCGGAAAAATATATGAGTATGGAAAGAGGGAGAAAGAAATGGGTGATGAAAAGAGATCCTAATCAATAAGAAAAAAAGATACATACTTGACTCTGAGACTGTGTCTAAAGAAGTGATGTTTTTCTGTTTAAAAAACGCTCATTGCGTGGAACGGAAAATATGGGAACTAGAATGTTCGTTAGAGCTTTTCCAAGAAGCTAATTTATGTTTACTGTCATATTATTATTATACACCTAACGCATTATTAAGTCTATAATTACATTGGTTGTTATCTTGTTTCTTTTAGCCTTGATGAAGGCCCACAATGTAGGCCGAAACGTCGGCACATAATTAAAATAGCACTTGTTTTAAATGTGTGTTTCTATTTTATGACCGCACCCCCAACCATCTTCCTCATCTAAATAAAGATTAATTTTATTGGTTTCTCGGCCAGACATATATACTAATATGAACTGTACAACATTGTTATTCTTAAAGGGCATTTTTTAAATAGTATTATTATTATGTTTAAGTGATAATGATATGAACTAGAGTGCATTTATATGATTTAATAATAATTTGTAACTCTTGATGGTGCCTGAATAAGCGTAAAATTGACTCATTGGTTGTTTACTGTTTGAGAAACTTTTTTTTGTTTTCATTTTATTTTTATTGATTTTTACAACTGTATATATAACAAATAAAAGGGCTAAAATTACGAATATGACATAAAATAATCTTGTGAAGAAGTTACGCAGTGGTAACACTTCAATTCATTCTTTTAGGTAGCACTGTAATGTTTATTTTATAAGCAGGTCTCGAGGTCACTGTCTTTTCAGGCGCCTCGGAGGATGTAAATGAGATGTTAACAACAAGTGGGTTTGAGTGGGCAAGTAGTTTTGAATTAAAGGAGGTGTATCTATCGCGGGCCAAGTCTGCAACTAGTGGGATATTTAGGTCTCTATGGATGAGTTTATTGGTTACGAAGTAAGGGACATTGAGGACTTTGTGAAACTTAAAATTAAGAATAAGATTTCATTCCTGTTAATAAAATCATTTCACAGTATTTTAATTCCATTAAATAATCTATTTTTGTTCTTAACTATTTTCTTGTTTTAGGAAAAGAAGAAACCCTTTCTTCTTCTTCAGTGTTTCTGTTTAAAAACAAAACCTATCCCTTAGCTTCCTAAGATTAAACATTTCTTTTGATGTGTAAAAATAGATTTGGAAAGTTTAAAATTTGACTCGTTTACCTTCCTCTATCCCACCTCTAAAACGTAACTTAAATAAACTAACCTTTGTCGTGCGGTCTCTCGGTCTCTGATTTTGTTACTTTCACTTACTATATATAGAAAGGGGAAGTATTGCGATCGTGAAAATTTTCGAATTCCAGTTTTCAACGGAAATATACATCTTAGGGTTCCCTGAGTCCAAATACCAAGTCCCGCAAAAAGGTCTGTGTGTGTGTGGTAGCTCCCGGGCGGAAACGGTAAGTCCTATGAAAATAAAATTTCATATTTAAGACGAATATACGCCCGAGACGTTACAAAACCTTTTTCATCAAAATGAGCCTACCAGAAGATCCACTTTATACCATGCATTTTGCACCTTTTTTCGAGTTTCTCGAAAACGGTTCCGACGATTTTGATTAAACTCGTTATATCGATGTAAAATTTAATGGGCTTTAATTTCGTGTAGTTTTCATTCTGATTAAAATGGTCTGAAAGGGCTTAAATGCCGATATTTTACAATTTGTTTCCTATAAAGAATCTTTAATTTTGTAGATTTTATAAAAATAAATATATTATCACCGATGAAAAACACATAAATATATAAGTTGAACGAATTTGATATCTAACTAAATGAGAAAACTGAAAAAATATTTTTTTAATGCAATTATTTTATTTTTAACATAGAAACAGTAATATACATGTATGATATAACGTTGGAAAGCTAAAGATTTTAGAAAAAATATTATCTTATACTCAAGCTTTCAAAAGTTAATGAGAGTGATGAAAAGAAGATAAAACTAACTGATTATTTTAGATAATAATATAATCGATTTTTTAATATAACACATGTTTCTATAGAAATTCAATTTAATTAATTATCAATGGTTTCACTCATTTTTATCTCTAACTGTATTTGAAAATTCTTTCATTGATTTTAAAAATGGAGGTAAGTGAAAGTCGTGTGTTGTCCGCACCAGATTTTTTTTTTAATAAACATATTTTAAATCGAATGTAATTCAGTCCAGAAATGTTCTGAGTTATTTTAAAATTTGCCGTGAGAATAAACCAATCGTAAACGTTTGCCACTGGGTTTGTCTGGAAACTAGCCAACGTTTGTTGTGTGTATAAACCATAACATTCGTAACAGTCTACATTTTCAGTTCTTTCATTGTTTAGCATAATTATTCAATAATTTAGGAGTCATTCTTAGTTACCCTCTACATTTCTTAATATGTAAGTACCATTAGTTATCATTTGTTCGAAACAATTTTTATTGAAGTTTTCTAATCAAGAAACAGCGAATAATTATTTGAAAAATTGAAATTTTACCCATTATTTCGTCTGTGACGGGCCTGATGTGTGTGAGAGAGTGAGGTTATAAACACACAGCTGGTGGGAGCAAAGAGGTTATGTGAAATGGATTTGTCACTGCCGCAAACATGTTTACATTTTAGTTCTCTTTATATTTAATTGAAGCTCATTTTGTTTTTCTTTCTCATCTGTTTCATATATAGGTAGGTAAAAGTAAAAATAGAGTCTTATTATTCGCCTATGTTTTATAATATGCTATTGTTTTGTTATGAGAACATTTAATATAAACTAATACATTTTTTAAATCAACACTCCATATTTATTTTTATGTTCCATACTTAATGCTTTATCATATTTTAAATATTTGTTCTAGATGACACCAACGAGGAGTCGGTCTACGTCATGCTTAACGGTGAAGAGTCTGAGCTCAGATTTTCAATAGCAACTGAGGTGAGATGCATTAAAAATATTAAAAATATAATGAACGTGGTCTATGTTCCAACCCCACTCTAAGAAATTATGTCCCATTTTTTTTACCACAAGAATATTACTTCATCATTGCAAAAAAAAAAACAATGGATCCTATAGTAATATTTTTTTCATTGATTAGAAATGGTCCCCTTCCTTGGAAGGAAAGTGAGTTTCAGGGTTGATTTCATTATGTATATAATGTGTAACTGTCCATGCGTTATTATTAATTTAACTTTGAAAAGGAAATGTCAATTTGGAAGAAATGTATTATTCATAGCTCTCATGGTAACTTAATATTTTTTTAAAATAAAAATAACTTTCTTTTCTTTTTTAATTTTTCTGGAAGTTTTTCTTAATATTAACACTTAAATGAGCACACATTAACTTCCTTTTGTGTTTATTTATTTTATTTCACAACCATTCACATCTATCAACGTTTCGGGGTTGTTTCCCCATTCTCAAGATATAATGTGCTTATCTAAAAGTTCATCTATTTTTTTCTTCAAATTTGATGAATTATTGGTCATATGGTAGGTGCTAATTTCTAAATTTAAATTTAGTTTCTTTTCTTTTTTTCAATTACATCCTTGGGTATTATTTGGGTAATCCTCACCTCTATAAGATTATTTTCTCTACATACCAGGGTAACATTACCAATTAGTTTGTATTTTTCTACCGCTCAGTTAACAGGGATTAGTGTGATAAAGCAAACTGAATACCTTACGCGTTTATCGCGTTACACAAAGATGAAAAATGGAGGTTAGAGATTTTCAGACCCTATTTGTATGTGACCGACTTAGACCGTGTGAGAGAAGAGACTGCTCGACTCAGAAGAAATTCTATTCGAAAAAAACTAGGCATATCTCGGGAAATGGAATCTTAGTCAGTTCAGTTTCTTGCAGGATGAAAGTAACCTTAGGAAGAGCCCATTTTGAAGAATAACAGGACAAAGGCTAACAACTACCCTAAAACAAATCAGAATGGATAGATGCTCGTTAGCCGTTACACCAATGGTCACCATCTAAAAGATTTTGTTTAACGATGAGAAAATGTTTACTATCCAAGGCATTTTTAATCACCAAAATGGCTCTAAAGAAATCCAGGAAGTCATTAGAAGAGTGGAATCATATCATCACCCTTTCTCGCTGATGATTTGATGAGGGATTTGCTTTGATGACACCAAAAAGCTCTATGTTTGTAAAAAAACGCTCAAAACTATCAGGAAGATATTCTGGAGCCTGTCGTCAAGCCTCTGAATGATCCTCTGATTGCTAGAAGACGATGAGTTTTTGAGAAGGATTCCGCTCCAACTCGTAAGGCCAGTTCAACTCAGCAAAGAACATTCCAGCGTTCATCTCTGGCGCGGATTGGCACTCAGGAAATCCAGATCTCAGTGGACTAGATTATTGACTTTGGCACGAACAAGAGAGGATGTGCATGCCGCCACAGAGCACACCTTAACTTGGAAAGCCTCAAACAATCTCTGGTCCCGAGCAGTTGAGCCCTTTCCTCAACAAGTGCTGCGTGCTGCGATTGATAACAGGCCACGGAGATTAAACACCTGTGTCAAGGCACAAGAGGGACATTTTGAGTCTTTTCTTGATTGTTTTAGTCTCTATAGATTAGGGGTGGGCATAATCGAATGATCGTCATAATCGGATGATTGGACTTCGATGATTTAAATAATCGAATGATTAGTATGCATTTTAAGAGACGATATGCCGTAATTTCCGTCTCTATGATGGCTGGCTGAGCCTAGGTGCAAATATGAAAAAAAAAAAAAAAAAAATGCTCGATTATCCGCGAGGCTCCTTATAATCCCTCGATTATCGTTAAACGATTCGGTTCGAATGATCATTCGTTTCTCCAAACCGATTAATCCGATAATCGATTAATTCGAATGATTAAAATAATCGAATGGTCCGATAATCGTCATTCGATTATGCCCACCCTTACTATAGATATACCTTTTATTTTTCTAATGAGGTTCTTGAAAAATGTATGTATTTCCTCGTAACAATATTTATGGCAGGACTTGGTAACAAGTTACTTTGTACACGTACTATGAGAGTACAAGCTCTGTAATTCTGCGTCACGTAGCCTTCTAAATTCTTCAGTGGTCTCATCCCATCCTCCGGCCAAGAATGTTTCGTAAAACCTTATTCCTTGAGGCGTTGTTTATCCTTTAAAGTAAGCAACTATGTTTCACATCTCGGTAAATAGTATTTTGTAGACTCTATGCTTCAATTTTCTTGACAGAAGCCTTGAATTAAGCACTTCCCGATTTTGATCGTGATATTATTTCCTCCAATAAATTCGTTTTTTCTAGTTAGAAAAGATCCTTAATACATAAATGTATCTACATGTTTAAACGTATATCCTAAGACTATCATCGTTTCTATTACTAACTCTATATTTCCACTTATTCGTATTTTTCTAAATAAGAAAACATCGAAAATACCTTGGCAACATTATTAAGTGATGTTGTGTTTAAAGAATAATACAGCATACGACAAGGTTTTATAAAAACTGATCAGTACGGAATAATATAAAATTGGATTTAACTCCCTTGGTCTCTGGGAAAGAGAATACTCCTAAAATTGGTTAAATTACTTTCAAAACAGGAGCCTTAGCGACATTTCCTTTGAAATATTCAAATCACCATCATGTAGAGGAAAATCCTTTTGAATATATAAATTTTAATAAATTCGATTTCCTGCATATTTTTAAGGTGGAAAATGATTCTTTCGTATACAGAATAACCTGGTTTGGTAGCCTTTGAGAGACAAATTTCGCCGAAACATCGTTAGCAAGTTTTCTTTCTGCCTTAGCGGTATATAATTGGATTCTGCGGGATAATAATAAAGTAAGTGTTGGAGTCATTGAATTAAGATAGTACTCTCTTAACATCATCTCTGCCTTTTATCATGGGGTTCAGAATAAATTTTCAACAGCTCAAAGGCCACCAGTAATTGATAAACAAATTTTTAAAAAAATAATAGCTTCAAATTATATTTAAAGCTGAAAATTTAAAAATATTCAATCAAAGAAATATGCCATGTTATTGTTTATAATGATTCGCTAAACATATAAAGAGAGTAAAAACTAATCTTGATAAATATAACTTGAGTGCAATGTTTGTTTTCAGGAACTATAGACATAACGAAGGTCCCTATCCTATTAAGTTTATCACTATTTTATATTTCAAATAAACTATTTGAAATAAATGTTAAAGATTTAATTATATCGATATATTCTAAACAAGGAAGAGCTCATTTAATTATTAAGGTTGATCTTGGGCTGAATAATTCTTCCATTAATAATCATTCTTATATTTCATGACGTTTCGGGATATTCTCCCATCTTCAGAAGTCTACAAAAAAATTATATTAAGCAATTTACCATCACATTAAAAATCACTATAATGAAGTGAATGGTTTAAAAAAAAATTTTAAATTAGGATTCCATTGATAACAAATTTTTTTTTAAACCATTCACTTCATTATAGTGATTTTTAATGTGATGGTAAATTGCTTAATATAATTTTTTTGTAGACTTCTGAAGATGGGAGAATATCCCGAAACGTCATGAAATATAAGAATGATTATTAATGGAAGAATTATTCAGCCCAAGATCAACCTTAAAGATTTAATTTTATTTCCATGGGAATGCCATTAAAAGCCTAAGTGGGAAAACCACGAATAGTAGTAATGGTAAAGTAATTCAGGAGGTCCTAAATCGAGTGACTATAAATAAGATAAATGGACTATACTACGAGATTTTTAAAAAAAACATAGGCAAGCTGGAAGTTACTAGAGAGGCTAGAATTAGGCTGTTTCTGAAAGCTGGACAACCCTCAGCAAGCATCTGAGTAAGATCACATCTGCTGAAATGAGATTCCTCCGAAGAATAGTAGGAAAGACGAGGAGGCATTGAAAGAGTACGTGAGGATTTGGGTGCCACATCAGTCTGTGACATCCTGGGAGAAAGGCAACCTGGATCTGTAGAATGGACGACACCCGAAAGGCCAGGTGGTACTTGGAAGCCAGGCTAGAAGGAGCAAGCCCTCGTGCCAGACCCAGATGTATGTATACTGACTACATTGGAAAACTTGGAGCAGCAAGAGGACGTACCATCCCGGACATGAGAGGAGTTTCCAGGGACAGAAACTTAACGCTTAACGGCACACAGGAGTTAGATGAAGAAAAGCTCCATTGCTATTTATTTCACTTATAAACTTCAGGAAAGAATGTCCTAAATGATAGTAAAAAGTTTATCAAAATCCATCGCGTGGTTTAGGAAGAGTTCGCGGAAACCATGAATCACTGTATCATTTTATATAGAGAGAGATATTATAGCCTATAAACGTTTTTTAGTATTGCTAATGCTCCTTATTATGTCTCCAACTATACCTTACACCACGACCTTAATGTTCCATTTATTTCAGACCTGATTCCATCCAAATCTTCTAATTTCCACCAGAACCTTATTCATCATCCTAATCCTCTACCACAATCCCTATCTAGCTCCACTCATCCATACAATCCACCTAGAAGGTTGAAACGGCAGTGGCCCCGAAATGTTTTATCAATACATTTGCTGGAGTTCTGACACTGATTCTCCTCTCATGTACGGTGTGACTTTGCTATGGCGCCCTCACTTAGCTTCCGCTGGCTCTCACCAGTGATGCGGCTGAGAGGGAGGCGCTGGGATTCTTTGGACTCTGCTTGTCCTTCCACAAGTGGGGGGACAAGCCCCGTACGGGGTTCCAGAGCTGATTGTAAATATTGTACATAGGTATGAATGTGACATGTTTTGTTTATTTATTTTGTTACAAATTTTGTTATTGTATACGTTTATTTATTTTGATTTTATTTTATATAATTTGACTTTCCTTTTGTTTATATTGTATGAATGAGATCCTGTAGCACTATTATTATTATCTATTATGACAAATTGTGATATGTATAAAAAAAAAAAATTAAAATTAAATTAAATTAAAAAGTATTGCTAATGTTTTTATATGCTAATGTTGGCAGATGGAGAAGGACCCATCGCCTGCAGACGCCTTCCTGATCCTCTACTCGGTGATAGACAAGGCCTCCTTCGATAAAGCGGAGTCGATGTTGCGGAGGCTTCAGCATTCGCCAGCTACCAGGTACAAAACGGCCATCCTAGTCGCCAACAAGGTCGATCTTGCAAGAAGCAGGGCAGTTTCATCTCAGGGTAAGCATGTCTAGCACTTTGTTATAGAGTATAACAAATAAAAAAAACGCTGTAAATTATCACACAATGGTTTATTATTTCCAAATAACAATAATAGGGTATAACTGTTTTTACTTTTGATAGGCAATTAAGTAGTATAAAAAGCAATTATTCAAAGAATAATGACATATCACTACCGCTGATTTCAAAACGCTATATCTCAGCTAGTTCTGAACAAATTTCAATGATTTTTTTTTTCACTTTGTAGACAATTTAATTCTCTATATAACATCAGTAAAAGACCTAGTCTTAGTCCCAGAATAAACATTATTTTTTATTTATATTTCTAAAAGCAAAAAATTTTGTATTTATTCATATATTAATTAGGAGAAACGGATTTTTTTCGTTATTCGGATTCTGTGCATCGTGAAACGTAAGTCCTCAAATTTCGAGGGAGAGTGATTTTTTTCTTTTTTTTTTTTTTTTTTTTTTTTGTCGAATGCAAAGGTTCATTATTGAAAATAATAAAATAAAAATCTGCAAATTATTACGGAATGATTTATTATATTAGGGTATACGAAGTTACATAGCTGTTTAGACCATTTACTTACATGAATAGCGATCAATTAATCATAGAGCTTAAAATATATATATTTTTTTTAAATAATAAATTGCGGTTTACTGATCCTAAAACACTCCTCCAGGAAGACCGGATTAAACCCTCTCCCATTTTTCATTCAACATATTTGGAATTATAAATCAAGATAAAGTAACAAACTAAATACGAAGATGATAAGTAAGGCTGCACGTCACAATTCTAACGACTAAAATATTGGCGAATCATCACAAGATATTCCTTATTTTAATTGGCATCTATTTTTTGCTTCTGAATGAATTCACTAAACATTTTGTCCTTCCGTCGTTCTTAAGTCCGTTTCTGAAATGATGCTTCGTTATTTTTTACATTATTTTTGTGGACGGGATTGTTTTATGCACTGTGCGTTAATGGTAAGACATTGAATATGAAAACGGACAGTATAACAAACCAAATGCTAGAAAGTAAGCTGGACGTAGGAGCTCTTTAAATTACTCATATCAACCCTGTAACTTTTTTTTCTTTATCTCGATTCAGCACATGCGCCAGTTATTTTCAACCTGCAGACAGGTTAAACTTTTAAAGTTTCTCAAACCCAATATTACATTAAGAATTAAAAAAGTGGCTTGAATGGTCCCTCTCTATGGGAAATCAAGCCTTTCCTCCCCTCCCTTCGCCACCTCCACACTGGCGAAACCTATTTAGCCCAATTATTGGTTGCGTGCTGCAAATCGATTTTCAATTGGTGAACTTAATGATACAAGCCTAATCTGCTAAGGGTGCTGAAAATCCAAAATAAGTTTTCATGTTTGTTTTTATTCATCACCACATTGTTGAACTAAAATTTTTAAACTGCTTTCTTCCCCCCCTCTTCTAAAATCCTGATTACAACCATGTACAGTGAGTGTCAAAAGTATTCGTACAGTTAGTATTCGGAATTCACTATTGTTCTGCAATTTACTTGCTTATGACTTTTTTTTTCTGTTTTTTAAAAGTTGTTACCCACTATATAATGTTAGAAGGAAGGTATACAATAGTTAAAACTAAAAATTGGGACTAAAATCATTTTATTTTTACCGGTCTGAACGTTCATTTACGAATTACGAATTGAATAGGAACGTCAAAAGGATTAGGAATTACATATTTTTACTTTCACTTACGTGTGTGTGTATGTGTGTGGTAACTTGCGGGCGGAAACGGTAATTCCTATGAAACTGAAATTTCATATTTAAGACAACTATACGCCCGAGACGTGACAAAACGTTTTTCATCAAAATGAGCCTACCAGAAGAGGCACTTTATATCATGCATTTTGCACCTTTTTTCGATTTTCTCAAAAACGTTTCCGGCGATTTTGATTAAACTCGCTATATCCATGTAAAATTTATTGGGCTTTAATACCATGTAGGTTTTATTCTGATTAAAATGGTCTGAAAGGGCTTAAATGCCGATATTTTACATGTTTTTCCCCTAAAGTTCCTTTAATTTTGTAGATTCAATAAAAATAACTATATTATCTTGTTAACGCTGGTGAAAAACAGGTAAATATATAAATTGAATAAATTCGATACCCAACTAAAGAAGAAAACAAAAAATATTTTTCGTTTTTGAACATAAGAGCAGTAATATACATGTATGATATACCGTTGGAAAGCTAAAGATTTTATAAAAAATATTATCTCTTAAAAAATGGAGGTAAGTGAAAGTCGTGTGTTGCCCGCACCAGATTTTTTTTATCTCTAACTGTTTTTTGAAAATTCTTTCATTGATTATAAAAATGGAGGTAAGTGAAAGTCGTGTGTTGCCCGCACCAGATTTTTTCGATTTATATTAATGCATTAATCATATATGAACATCCAGTTGTTAAACCTTTTATCATAAATATCCATTTTAGGCTATAAGAATAGGGGCTCAAAAATAGTTAATTAAATTTAAAAGAAATAATGGAAAATGGATTTCGAGAACATTTAGAAAATTTTGCTGCAACCAAATCTGAATAGATAACGTATATATGTCCAGTCATGGTCACGCTTATGTTGAAAATTTAATTTATTCGTCACTTAAATTTAATCTAATTTCCTCTTATAATTCTGGCTTTTCAAACTGAAAAATTACACTAATCTATCTATTATTTTCTCTAATAATCCATGTTTATCAACCTCTTTCAAAGAACAATAGCCACTTACCATCACCGACCACTCAATGTATTTTACTATTGCATATGAAATACTTTATTTGGTTTTCTCCAAACCTAATCTTTTTCCATATGAACCATGTATTACTATCACTTACCATACATAGTAAGGAAAAGTATTGCGAACGTGAAAATTTTCGAATTCCAGTTTTCAACGGAAATACACATTTTAGGGTCCCCTGAGTCCAAATAATTAAGCCCCGTAAAAAGGTCTGTAAGTGTTTGTGTGTGTGTCTTTTTTTCGATTTTCTTGAAAACGGTTCCGACGATTTTGATTAAACTCGCTATATCGATGTAAAATTTAATGGGCCTTAATATCATGTAGGTTTCATTCTGATTAAAATGGTCTGACAGGGCTTAAATGCCGAGATTTTAAATTTTCTTCCTCTAAGGTACCTTTAATTTTGTAGATTCTATAAAAAAAAAACTATATTATCTTGTTACCACTGATGAAAAACAGCTAAATATGCAAGTTGAGCTAATTTGAAAAGCAACTAAAGGAGAAAACTGAAATAATATTTTTTAATGCAATTTTTTGTTTTTGAACATAAGAACGGTAATACACATGTATGATATACCGTTAGAAAGCTAAAGATTTTAGAAAAAATATTATCTTATACTCAAGCTTTTAAAAGTTAATAGAGAGTGGTGAAAAGAAGATAAAACTATCTGATTATTTTAGATAATACTACAATAGATGTTTTAATAAAACACATGTTTCTATATAAATTCAATTTAATTAATTCTTTAATAGTTTCACGTATTTTTATCCCTAACTGTAAAATTCTTTCATTGATTTTAAAAATGGAGGTAAGTGAAAGTCGTGTGTTGCCCGCACCAGATTTTTTTAGTATGAGACTCATCTGTGAACATTTGAATTCATCAACCATCTTTTAAAATAATGTTGCAAACATTCAGCCTATTCTCTTATTGCCTCGCCGGCATATTCGCTTATTAGCTTTTTTCGGGCTTCTTGTATCATGTTTTTCTTTTCTTCATATTTTTTTTTTGAACATGGCGAACTGTTAAAACACTGAAAAACTCAGAAATAAGCTAAGGTTTACTCATTTGAAGGATTGTTTCATTATTTTATGAATAATCAGTCTTTCATTTTTAATATTTTTTTTTTATATAATATTATTACATTATCCACGCTATACTCAGCCAGTCGCATATTCTCTCATTTTTTTTAACTTCATTTATTTATCTTTAATGAATTATTCGAAGCTGCTGTTCGATCGTTACGTTAGTACTCTAGGGCCTTATTTTAAAAACGTTTCGTTCCATGGTAGGCTATCAGTTATATGAGGGAGAAGAATTGTTTAATGTCGAAGATTATGAGAATATGAACATTTTAAATCATAAAACAATATGATATCACGATTTACGAATACTTGACACTGAATGATTTTTTACATTTATTTTAGATAACTAATGAGATATTTTTGAAAACAATATACTTTTCGATAATCAGGTTAGTGTGAAAAGAAATACAAATTCCGAATACTTTTGACACACCTATAGTTAGATGTACAATGAATTAATTAAAAAGATGTCCATATTTTCAAAAATTAATGCACATTGTTAACCTGATTTTACTGTTCTAAAATATGAAAAAAAAACACAACAATAACTAAAAATATTTATTTAATTATATTAAAAACGTTTTCAGGAATGGCTTCTTATAAATTTAGTTTTATGATTGAATCAAAATCAAAATGGCTATTCGAATTTATTGCTGTACACAATGTTTTCGTAAAAACTCTGTGAACAATGAATAGAAAAGTGTATGCTTTGTTTTTAAAATGACAAAACATTTTTATAAAGCTTATTAAAATTTCACTCAAATATGTTTTCCTTGTTTCTCCCCTTATCGAGTTATTGTATTCACATCATAACATTTCCTTTTAAAGAAGAAATAAAATAAGCCAGTGCAAATACAGGCAATACAGAACTAAGCTGCAAGGATATAAAATGAGTTACATACACCACAAAATAGCATTATTCAGATCATATTTAGATTAAGATAGAAAAGTGCTTACAACATTTTAATTAAAATTGCTGTATTATATATTTAAAAAGAAATGATTATAACTTTAGGACATCCTGCAAGAAGTCACTAAATAGTCAGGGTACAAAACATCTGAAGAACATTTTTTTTTCCATAATGAAAAATTAATATTCTCTAATTTAGATCTTACAATTTATATCAAATATTTCTATTTATTTAATCATGGTTAATTTTATGTTAACAGATGGACGTTGTGTGGCCTGCACTTATAATTGTAAATTCATTGAGGTCTCTGTCGGCATCAATCATAACGTGGATGAGCTACTGGTAGGTCTACTCACACAAATTCGCCTTAAGGAGGCTAGCCCAGGACCAACAAGCACAAGTCGCCATTGGTATCACAGCCATGGGATGATGCGTGCATCCGTCAAAGCCCGACAAGTCTTCACTTGGATTTTCGGCAAAGAGGACTCCAAGTTTAAAAACTGCGAGAACCTTCATATCTTATAAGAGATGCCCTAATGTCTACTTGCCTATTTGTGACTAGCACTTATGTCCTGTTCCCCGAGTCCTGGGCTGAGGGCAGTTTTATTAAACTATTAACTATGGTCCTCTTTTGTGGCATTCCATTATATTAATAGCAGTCTGAGGAAAAGATCAAATAAATAAATATATATATGTATGTACCAATATGTATATGAACAGAGATCTAGAGCAGTTATTATAGTAAAGGTGTATTCCCAAATTTATTTGTCTGTTTGCAATATGGTTGACAATTATATTGAGAAAATTTCGAAATAAAAAAAAATCATAATAGTATTTCAAATGAGCTAATTAAAAAATTAGCAATTCTTTTGGTGGAATAATAAATTGTGAAGCCAAAATAAAAATATCTTACTTTTTTTAAATGTTTCTAACAAGAATAAACTTATATAATTCCATTGGAAATAATTCTATTAATGTAGTTCAACAAAATGTGCAATTTAAGGGTACTCTACATCAACACATATGTGGTTTTGGGGATATTCAGATTGAAATAATGTGATTTTATATAAGTATTTATTTTGAAAATTGAAAGAAATTAGTTTCTGTATTTCCGAAATTATTACTTTTCTTTAATATTAAAAAGATAAGTAGCCAATTTCAAAGCCCAGTTTGGCAAACTTAATTATCTCTTGAAAAAAAAAGAAAAAAAAGTGGGACATTTGGGGGTCTAAACATGGTTTCATTGATAACCTGATGAAGCCACTCATCCCTTAAATGAGTTAGTGGGATTAGTAATGGGATAAATTAGGTAATTGAGTGAAATGTTTATCACACATCTCACCAACATAAAATTTTAAATTGGGCATCTTTTCACACTTTATCTTCCAGGCCTACAGCTGGGACTTGAACAAAAGTCAGTATTGGGTTATATAATATGCATTCACCAAAAAGGAAACTAAAAGTTTCCCATTTATTTTACAGTGACAATTCAATGATTATTTTTTTTTAGTCTTGTGAATGCAACTATTGAACACATTATAAAAATATCTCTGAATCTTACATTCCATTAATAATCATAAAAATCCTCTAAGGGTCATATTCTAGAGAAATTTGACTGGTTCTACAGGTAGGTTTATTGCAATATTTCTTTTCCAAACAGAATGTTTAGCCAATAATAATTTTCATAGACTGTAACAACAATAATGAGTTTTTCACAGTTCTATCACCACTTTGTTCCTCTTAGTAATATAATTATAAAGTGCAAAGTTAGTAATTTCATTAAAAAAATTATTGTAAACTATTACTAGATAATTATTTCTTCAAAACATACCAATCAGGCACTGTTTTAAAAATAAAAGTACAGAAAGCAAAATAATAGCATCTTCACACTCATTTGATTAAAGCTCAGGCAAGAGTTTTACCTTTAAAAAACTACAGGATAAAACAATTCTGTTATATTCATCACTCGGTTTTTAGTATAATTCTGAACGGGCTTCTAAGATTATTCCAACATACATCATTTCAGACCCATTTCCAATTTTCTCAGAAGAAATATTTCAGACAGCAATCACCGTACAGGGTGTCTTAATACCCTTTTATGACCATCTGAATGGAGGGCAAATCTTGATTTGTCCCTCCATGGCTAATTTTGGGTGAGAAGCTAGAACAGATCATCTTTAGATGAAATTCACTTTACAAAGGTTTTGGTTTAATTTTCAATATAAAAGCCAAACTATGTTCATTTCATAGTTGAAGATATTTTTGGAAACTGTCTTAAAGCTGAGGAAATGGTCATATGGTTGAATTAGTCATTGGCTGACCAGTGATTTGTTTATTCTCAGGAGTGTTATTCCGATTAATTACTATTAAGAAATTTAATTTAAAAATAACTAACAAAAAGAATGAAAAAAATAATTGCTTAAACAGCAAAGAATACAAGAGACACTGATCAGTTAAGTGGGCACATATACTTTGCCACTCATTTATTTTATCAATAGAAGATTAATTTTGAGATCTTCTCTAACCTTAGCTCCATAACTAATATTGATACTGCATAATCCTTTTTGGCACATTTCCATTGGAGTTCCATAAAATTGAATCTGTTTTGGAAAGATGAATTGTAACATCAAATAAAAACTAAATCTACTTTTAATTAAAATTAAAAACCTCCTTGCAGCTAACATTTGGTTTCTAAGAAACAGCTCTTTATAATATTTCTTGAAATTATTTTATTTTAATCAAACTTATCTTAACGTTTTGAAATAACTTTATCTTCCTCCACTATAACCATGATCAAACCAATTTCAATTAAATAGAGAATAAAGTTAAACTAGGTTTAAATCTGACCATTAGGCGGAAATCTAACCGAGCCTCAGACTGAAAACATCAATTTTTCATAATTATTTTTTATTTGAAAATATACAAAAACAAAAATATTTATGCAGTAAAATAGAATGGTCAATTGTATTAACTGCCCAAGGCCCGAGGCAACACTGCTTAGCTCGGTGTCTTAACCTTCATATGTATAACCTTCTGAATAGTTATGTTTTTGTTTACTGTATTTTAAGACTGTCACACTTCTGGCTAGCTATAGGTGTTTTTTTTATTTTATATTTACAGATATTAAAAGGTAAGTTTTGATTTTTATCTTTTTATATGTTTTTATGTAGTTTTTCGACTTTAAATCATTATCATCCTAAAAATATGAGGAGTAACTTATGTACAAATATTAATTTATTTTGATTTTACATAACTGGTTGATTCAGGTTATTTTCATAAACTATGAAAAATTATTTTTCTGAATTATTACATTCTTAGTCGAAAATCTACCTCTTGTAAAATTATAGTTTGTATTCTAATGGTCAACTACTAACTTTGCCTATATAATGAAGTTACTGTTATTGTTGTTTCTTTTCATTTCCTTTTTTTTTGCTTATAAATTTTAGTCTCAAGTAAAATGACTGTAGATGATGATAAGATCCGCTTTCAAGTTGAATTGGAGTTTGTGCAATGCCTTGCGAATCCGAATTATTTAAATTTTTTGGCACAACGAGGATATTTTAAGGACCAAGCTTTTGTTAACTACCTCAAATATTTGGAGTACTGGCGAGAGCCAGAATATGCCAAACATTTAAAATATCCGTATTGCCTTTTCTTCCTTGAACTCTTGCAGACAGAATATTTTCGAAAAGAGCTAGCTAATGCTCAATGTGCTAAATTTATTGACGATCAGGAGGTGCTATTTTGGCAGCATTATACTCGCAAGCGCAAGCGTCTCCTTGAACAGGCATCATCCACTTAGGTTAACAAACAGGGTATACATTTTCATAACATCTCTATTTATGTTACTTTGTTGTTGTCTCTCCATTGTTAACTTGTAAGACTTACATTTTAAATAAGTTCTTCATAATTATTTACTGTTACTTCTAGGATAAATGTTTTTTTGTTTTTTTAAGTAACAATTTAACGTTCAATATTTAATATTATAGATATTAAAATAGTATGTTTTTTAATAAAAGGAAATAGTTAAAGATTTATTTTTAGTTAGTAATTTAGTTTTCTATTATGTCTTCCATGTCAGAAAATCAAGAATGGAAGCTTGGACCATTATTTATTTCTTAACTCTGTATTATTATATCTTACTGCTATGAATACTAATTTCAGATTACTTTGTTTCATGTGTGTATTGTGCCAAACATTTACCATCTTTCATTAATTTCTGCTGATAATCCCTATTTATTACTGTTATAGATATGCACTTCATTGTGTTATGTATCTGTTAATAATTTATTATCAACAAAATTATATTGATCATCAAATAATTAATTTCCAATGCTATATTTTGCTTCATGAGTTTATCTTACGTTTAACGGCCGCTTACTCTATTAATACGCGATATTTCAAACTCTTTATTGTATTATCTCTTACTTTAAGAGCAAATTGTCTATCAGTAAAATTATGTTTATCTTTGAATCAACCTACCTATTTTGTTATTAATTATGTAAGATAATATAAAATAAAAATGTATTTTGTATGGTGAATAGATATCAGTAAGTTAACAGTATATTTTTAAAATAAAAATATTCTAGCTGAGGAAAAAACAGTATGTTATTCTGTTTTCTATTTGAGACCTTTTAAGGATAATTATTGTTATTGAAAAATAAAACATTTGTAATAAAAGTAATTATTATGTACCATTGTTTTACCCTAACAATTAAGTGCCTGTTATCAAAACTCCTAAGAATCTATATGGTTTCATAGTTCAGAAATAAATTTTAATTGTCACGTTATTTATTAGATTTTTGTTAATTTAAAGAATCCTTTTTCCTTCTGGGTTACCTTGGTTATTATAACCGTACTATTAACCAAATATATATTAAAGTCCTGATTAAGTGATATAGAATTTTAAGAGATAAACTAATGTTATATTCAATGATTATAATATTTATCAGATATGACCAACTACTAATGTTTGTTAAGAAATATTTTTTTCCTTTGCAGGAAACTTATTAGTTTTCTTGGGAAAGATTTGCCCTTCTTAAATAATCAATATTTTAGCTAGTCACTTTTGTTTAATCTATTTTTGACCTGTTGTAATTATCTGTCTATGTTGGTAGTTCAGTCATTCGTTTAATTCAAACAGAACATTAAATTGTATATAAATGTATAAGTTATGAGACTTAAGCATATGGTTAGATATGTTACTTGGTGGTCTGACAATATACATTTATGATGTTCCATAAAAATTATGAGAGGTAACAACTAAGAAAGAAAACTAATGTATTGAAATTTATATTATTAATAGAAAATAAATATTACATGGATGTAAATTTTATTATATGGTTCTATTTTTAATGTAATTATGAAAATATAAATAAATTAAATTTTGTTTCAATCTCCAACTGTTTTAATTCCTTTTTCGGCCAGCTTCTTGCTGATTCTCTCATCAATAGAAGCCTGCTTAGCTGCCTGCCTTTGTTTATGCAAGTCCATTGCAACCTCAATTTCTGAAGTCAGTTTGACGATTCTTGCCTGAAAAAAAAAAATTAAAGCTGAAACTGCAGAAGAGAAAAAAAACTTATTAAATTTTAATTTTATCAACAAATTTTTATTTTATAATGTGCCCTGTATACAGTACTGTATAATGCTTATTAAGGGATTTGGAGAAGGCTGTATATATTAAGTCCATAACTTATGGAAATATCAGACAGAAGCATGGAAGCCCTCTTCCTGAGCAGAGCTGAGTCATATTTAAATAACGAATACATTTATTTATTAACTGACTTATTTCTTATTTGTGATTTTCCAAACATAAGTAATTTTATTTATATTTACAGTTATAAATAAATTACTATTGGACCAAAAATGAGTAAAAATAAAATTTTGAGGTCATGTAATTTATTTTATTTAAACACATTACTTTAATTAAAATAATGAATTTAGAACTAATTTTTGTGAATTCTTACAATTTTATTCATATTTCAGCAGGTATCTGATGTTAATAAGTGTTTTCCGTTTCTACTAGTTAAAGTTCTGAAACAAAATATTGTTTACTAAATAAAAAAAACAATATATTTAAATTAAAATCCGATTTCTGATGATGTATGTACTTATTTATTTCCTGTTACTATTGAAATAGGGATCGATTATTAGGTTTTCAAGGGTTCTAAATCGCATTTTTCAATGGAATGGGACTCTGACCACAGCAATATTCAATATACTTATAAGAAAGAAAGGATTTTGAAGTAGAGTTTTAAGTTTAATAAAGGGCAATGCAAAAACACAAGTTATGTCCTTGTGAGTTTAGGCATTAATTTAAAAATTTTACACTTTATCAAAGTAGAAACAATCTTGTTTAAGAAAATCGACATAGTTCAAAAATGGAATCAATATCAGGAGCAAACTGGTAGATTACACTGTACTTTTTATGATGAAGATGAGATTATCTTTCTGATCAAATAGGTGAGATTTAGCAATTGAGATATGTGGATTTTCAATAGAAAGCCTTGTGGTAATACCAAGCGTAATTAATCATTAAGTTTAGAAAATATGGTGAAAGTATAAATTCTTTTATGTATGAAGTACCTGGCTTCTCTATTTTTCATTTAAAACTTGAAAGAAGCCCGAAGAAAGATTTGTCAAGAAATTGAAGACAGGGTCAAAACCCAAAAATAATTATGAAGATAGCTACATAGTACAACTTGAATCCAGTAGCGCAATAGTACACCTATACACGAACCCCAGAGAATATTATATTCCTAGATGAACTATTAATATAAAATTTTACTACTATAACTTATTGGTACACCTGTCCCACAAACAATAAGTTTCATTAATGTGTGGAACTTAATTTATTTATACTCAGGAAGTATGGTCGACAGTCGAAATAATCGGGTTGGGGATCCCATTGCTGAGTGGCTAGCGAGCTAGTCTCTCATGCTACAGGTTGCGAGTTCACCTGGGTATGTGAGACCCGTCAGTCGAATGGCGGTCACTCACAAAATTAGGCATAGGGAGTGAGGTCACTACACTACGAATTGCATCGTGAAACACGAGTGTAATCTCCCAGATCACAACACGAGGCCCAGGACCTGCACGGCCTGTCGCACCACTGAAAAAAAAAAGAAAGAAATAATCGGGATAGAATAATATTTTAATTTTCCGATTGTTCGGCTCAAACATGTGAGACATCATCAGGGCATCTGTAAGCTATGACAAGCATAAACTGTTTTATTCTTTTTAGAGTTAATGCTTGTCATAGCTCATGGGTGCCTCGATGATCGCTCGCATGTTTGAGCCGAAACGTTGGCAAAATTAAAATATTTTTCACACAACTGACTCCTGATTATTTCTACCTATGTTAATTTATGTATGTGTTGATTAACCATCTCCAAGAACTGAAAAGAATTTCTGTAAAATAAAACAAATAACATATTAACACATTTTCATGATGCTGAGGTATGCAATTTTTTATTTATATTAATAGAATTATATTAGATTTACCTTGACCTTAAAAACTTTAAAAATAAAATGTTTTACAAAAGATTTTGACAGATTATGAAAATTATCAAATATATTAAACAAGAAAAAACTAAAAGTATTTAGTATCTTTAGAGAAGTATTAAAAGTATTCTTACTGTGTACATCTTTTGTTTTTCTATTCTTCTGCGCTGTCCTGCACCATATGGTGTGGGTCTTTTATCTAAGAAGGTGTAATCCGGTAAGTTGAGAAGGATGTCATTTGTTTTCGGCGGTATCCATCGACTAAGGGAAGACAAAGATAAGTTTTTGAAATGTCGATCAGAACTAAATAATAAAATTTAAATTATCGACAATATGTAATGAAGTATTCATTATTGCAAATAAAAAAAATATTATTGTATAAGAACTGTTGGAGGGTGAGGTGAAATAACAAACCTATTTAAATGAATGCAAATGTTAAAGTTTAAAATTCGGGTTCAAACAGTTACGGTTCAAATGGTAGGTATTTTTAATTTGAGAAATATTTTGTATTTTCATGCTGGTATCCTCCTATAGACATCTACACTTCAGATTTTCTGAAGCTGACAATTAACCCTTTAGAGTCCATGGACTACTAAAGTATTCAATGAAAGGTGGGCCCCACGGACCATGGACTACTATATTAGCTTTGCTTCTCTAGCATTTCAAGTCCGTTGGCTACTTTAGTAGCTCTGTTTCTAGAGCCATATAGTGGTCTTGCTGACAATGTGAAGTACGTTTCCTTGACAACAGATACCGAACAGATCCACTTTTGGCTATGTTATTGAGATTAAGGCTATATTACTGAGAGCAGATTTCTATGCAATTGCATATTTTGTTTAGTCGTTTAGTCTGAGCATCCCGGAAATCAATTTCCTATCCGAATCATCTATCCAAGATACACTGATTAAACTTTGTATTGCATATTTGAAGAATTTTGCATAAATTTATTAAATTAAAAAATTATTTTTTTTAATAAAAAAAAAAGTTTTTAAATCTACCTGTGCCTGTCCAATATCTGTATCAAAAAAGTGTAGGAAACGTAAGGTATTAACGAAAAAAACGTAATAGCGGAGTTAAAAAGTTGTTGGTCTAGCGGGCACAGTTGCCTTCACTACCAGCTGGAACAAGCATGCTCCACCTCCACAGTAGTCAAACACTAAAGGGTTAAGGGTTAATCTATTTTTACTTTCACATACATATATATGAAATATACAGTAAGGGAAAGTATTGCGATCGTGAAAATTTTCAATTCCAGTTTTCAACGGAAATTCACTTTTAGGGTCTCCTGAGTCCAAATGACCTGCGAAAAAGGTCTGTGTGTGTGTGTGTGTGTGGGTAACTCCCGTGCGAAAATGAAATGTCATATGAAACTGAAATTTCACATTTAAGACAACTATACGCTCAAGATGTTACAAAAAGTTTTTCATTTAAATCAGCTAACCAGAAGAGCCACTTTATACCATGCATTTTGCAACTTTTTACGATTTTCTCAAAAACGGCTCTAACAATTTTGATTAAATCGCTTAAAATTTAATAGGCTTTAATATCATGTAGGTTTCATTCTGACTGAATAGTTTGAAAGAGCTTAAATGCCGATATTTTAATTTTTCTTCCTCTAAAGTACCTTTAATTTTGTACATTTTATAAAAATAGGCATATCATCTTGTTACCATTGATAAAAAACAGGTAAATATGTAAGTTGAACGAATTCATATCCAACTAAAGATAAAACTCAAAAAATATTTTTTTAATGTAATTTTTGTTTTTGAACATAAGAACAGTAATATACATGTATAACATACCATTGAAGCTACAGATTTTAGAAAAAATATCATCTTATACACAAGCTTGTAAAAGTTAATAAATAGTGATGAAAAGTATAAAACTAATGGATTATTTCAGATAATAATATAATCGATTCTTTAATAAAACACATGTTTCTATAGAAATTCAATTTAATTAATTATCAATGGTTTCACTCATTTTTATCTCTAACTGTATTTGAAAATTCTTTCAGCGATTTTTAAAACGGAGGTAAGTGAAAGTCATGTATTGCCCACACCAGATTTTTATAATAGATAAAACAAATATACCATTGATATGAATTTAAACTATAATTTTTTTGTTCAGGTAAGTAAAAAAGTTAGATTTTTCAAGAGAGCAATTTCAAAATTTTTTATGATACAACTGCTGGGGTGTGCAGTAAAAATGTGCTGTTAATGTTTTATAGAAGCTTATATATTAATAATAAAATAACTTTTTTTTTTTAACCATTTATTGTCTAATTAAAGCTCAAAACAATACTGGGATAAAAAGTTTTCTTTAAAATCAAATTTGTCACTAATATCTTGTTGAGGGAATAGAAATTTATAAATAATTCCAAAAAGTCTAATGACATTTTTTTTTTTTTCTTTAGCACCACTGTATTTGTTAACATTTATTAATGGTCCAATGTGATATTTTTTTTTTTTTTTTTTTTACATTATTTTCCATCATATCCAACAAGTTACAAAATTATTTAAATACCTTCACCTTGCTCTCCCCTTATTAAAACCAAATAAGCAATGACAATGTGGTAATAAAATTTTTGGGAAACTAGTCTTACATTTACTCATAGAGCTTAAGTTTACAATACAAATCCCTTTATTATATTATCTGAAGGATAATTATAATGAAAAAAATTGCAATTATGGGTAAAGTTTTTTTTTCAGATTATCCAAACAAGTTTATTTACCTAATTTTTACATGATTTAGAACATAGCTTGATAAGATTTATAACTTTTCAACTTTGGATAACTACAAGCAAGAGTTAAAAAAAAAAGAAGACGTGTGAAAAACAGTCAAGAATTGATTATCTGAACACCTATTCTCATTATGTAAGGGAACTCACAACTGTATTTCATGGGTCAACTGATCAGAACCAATTCAAGACTGTGAGCGAACTTACGCAAATTATACCTTATGCTACTTAACAGGTAAGGTATCAAGATTAGTTGTTTAAAGTGCAACTTCATTCTAGTTAGGGAAACTCATGGTTATGAAATCAAATGGTAACTATATCATGTATAAATAGGTATAATTAATATAATATTTGATAAACAGAAATACCACTGCAAAATTCCATTTCAGACCTTCACCAATCAATGAATTAAAGTATTGAATGAAACAACATATATCCATGAATAATTAATTGAAATTTCGATAATTTTCATTGCTATAGTTCTTAACAAGATATATCATTCGCTGTCTACAATAATAAATTAGCGTTTATAGACAAACTTTGGCTTACCTCTCCATCCACTTATGATCAACTTGTAAACTACTGGAAGTAGAAAAATTCACTGAGCATCTCAACCTGTCTGAAAATAACAATGAAATAGGCGTTCAAAGAAGAAGTATTCCTTAACAAAAAATGTAGCCAACCTCAGTCAATTAAAATATAGTTGATAAAACTGTTCTATTTAGAAGTTTTCCACACAACATAATCAAAAAACCAAACCATGTAAAATTTCTAATTAAGTCAAATTCTTTTGATTGGAACAATCTGGATATTTCTGTAAGCAATAGAAATATTGAACCTCTAACAAGTATTAATTTATAAAAATATAAAAAAGACTATGATCTTAATACACGAAATTGGTAAGAATGAGAGGATGTAAATATTTATGATATTCTAATGACCTTAACAAAGAAAATATTTGATATGATCTGATATTATTAAATATATAATTAAGAAAATTTAATCGGTCTAAACAATCAATATAACATAACTATAACAATGCACCATGTTTATTTTAATTTTGCATCCATAGAACTGTATAAAGAAGAAATGAATCTACTTTAAGCTCATAAAACTCTTCAAATCTTCTCTCTGGTGACAAAATGTGCAGTTTAAAATTATGACTTCATTATAATCTATATTTTAGTATTGCTACACAACCAAGCCTAGATGTGCCCAATTCAGAAAATCAACTGTGATTTTATATACAACTAATTTCAATTATTAAGTTTTATTTTCTTAAATTAAAAGAACAGGGTGCACACAGGAAATTAAAATAGAATATAAACTATTCTAAAAACTAATACAATTGATTCTTGGAAAAATCAAAACTATAAATAAAGCTTACTCAAGGCATTTATGTTTCTTAACGTTATCATTTTAGTGATAAAATTTTCATATACAAAGGTAACCTAAGGGTTTTCTAACATTAAGGTTATTTGTTCCATCTTTAAGAGGAACATGCTACTATCGATAAGTTGCTCTACCAACACTTTTATATATGAACAAAGAATTATCTTTATTAGCCGTAGATTTTAAATAAATGGAATATGACAATTCTTAAATCCTGGAAGGCTTCTTTATCATAAAAAATAGTTAATGCTTGGTTCATTTGCGGAATATGAAGTAATTTAAATGCCTGGTATATTCTAAACAGATCAAATACAATTATAAACTGTTACTAAATAGTTTATTCCTGTAGAAAAGGTCCCGATATAAAGTATTAGTAATAACAATATATACTTTAAATATAAATAATACATGTTAAGTAAGAGAGGATGATCGATGAGGATGGACTATTAAATCTATGGGCGATCAACCTATTTTTAATAAAGTAGGAAGGGTGTGTTTCATTCTAGGGACAACTACCATAGAAATTTCAACCTGTCCAGACCGGATTCAACGGAGATCGTATTACTTTGTGAGAAAAGATGACGTCTTAATTCGTTTGTCACAGTGGCCTTAAAATTATAATACTTGAATTATATTCAGTTCAATAAAACCAGTCCCTGTCCTTAAATATGGGTTATTTAAGTTTCCAAGAGACCAAAATAAAAAAAAAACATTCTTTTGATGTTTCTCATGTTTCTTTGCTTCATAACTCAATAGGACAATACTATTATTGTAAATAATAGCTGTAGTTTACAAATAGGGAAAATGACACCGAGTCCGAAGCAGATAACACACCGGTCCAGGTGAAGGAGGACGATGTTCAACGGGCCCTATCAAAAGCAAAGACTGGAACATCTCCGGGACCAGGCGGAATTGCTATGGTGCTCCTGAAATCGGGAAGTGCGAAATTGGTCACTCTTTTGACGGATGTGATTCATCTTGTTCTCAATGGAGATGATATTCCGGAAGATCTGAGAGCTGGTTTTATTTCGTCAATATACAAGAGGGGAGACAGAAAAGTGTGCAGGAACTACCGAGGAATATGCGTGCAAAGCTTCGTCACCAGGATTATGGGTAGAATGCTCCGGGACAAGTTAGAGGAGGCATATTTTATCCCTCGGGAGCAAGCAGGTTTTACAGCGGGCCGGTCATGTACGGACAACTTATTTGTTCTTAGCCAGCTTATTGAGAAGTCCCAAGAAAGAAAGCAGCAACTCCATATGGCGTTTATCGACCTGCAACAGGCGTATGATGATGTACCCAGGGAGAGACTGTGGTTGGCACTTAGAGAGGCTGGTATAAGTGGGTCATTGATAAAGGCTGTGAGGCACTTGTACAGCAATGATGCATATCAGATAAGACGTGGGAACCATCTCTCTAACCCTTTTCATGGTACCAAGGGATTAAAGCAGGGGTGTAGTATGTCACCTACACTTTTTAAGATATACCGGCATGAATCGGTGAAGCCATGGTACGAGCAATGTGGGGATGTTGGGCCGTTCATTGACGACGAGCAGCTGATATCTTTGTTTTTTGCGGATGACCAGATCGTTTTTGCGAGGCGGAAAGTCTATCTCGAAATGATGATATTCTCACTGAAGTTCTGCTATGAAGCGGCGGGCTTAAAAATAAACTTCGAGAAGACCGAGTACATGTCCATTGGCGATAATGACACTGGTGCGCTTCGGGTAGACAGCAAAACTTGTAAAAAGGTGGAAGTTTTCAAATATCTTGGATCTTATTTGGATGCCGCCGGGTCGTCTGAGCATGACGTGAGAAAGAAGGTGGAACAGGCCCGTAAGGCTACCCGAATGTTACATCCAGTCCTTTGGAATACGGAGATATCTTCCGAGAACAAACGCCGAATTTTCTCAGCCATAGTTGAGTCTATCCTGACATACGCTTCAGAAACATGGACAATGAACTCCCGTTTGTATTCGAGGGTGCAAGCGGTGGAGATGGATTTCTGGAGAAGGTGTATACGGGTCACCAGGCTGGACAAAGTTAGGAATGAAGTTGTTCGCCAGAGGATGGAGGTGGGTGCATCGGTGAAAGAAAGGATCGGGGCACGCCGCCTAAGATGGTATGGACATGTTAAAAGAATGAATGAGGAATGTTGGCCCAATAGAATCCTGGATTGGGTTCCGCCAGGAAGGAGAGGGCGTGGACGACCCAGAAGCAGGTGGATTGAAGGAGTCCAAAAAGAAATGGCTGGCCGAGGCCTGCAAGAAGATGATTGGTTGGACCGAAGCGCTTGGAACTCTGCACTGACTGGTGGAGGCAACCCTTGATGGAACGCCTATAAAGTATAAAGTAAATAGCTGTCATTAATTAGGTTTTCAAAGACAAGAGGTCTGTTTACCCCAACCCCTGCTACCAATGCTTCATGCATGCATTGATATTAAATTCAGAATTTAAGGAATGTTTAGGTAATAGCTCGAGTAAATCCCTTCTGATAGTAGCACAAATAGATAACAAAAATAACACTTCTATTTAGCACCATCAGATTCTAGCTCTATCCAATATTTCAGCTCTAAATGTTTATGTTGGACGCCATACGAGAATAAATTTACTCTTTTATGTGTTAATCATTTTGGCCTAAACTGTGAATCAAAGTGTGTTTTTGTGTCAAAAACGTGTTTTACCTTCCTTTTAAGTTGAATTTATCTAACACTCACTCAAAAAACTCTCCATACAGCATGATATTAATTTGCAGGACTATTTCTTTTCATCTTAACAATTTCCCAATGTAAAAAATTATCAATATTAATATTAGATAAAGAGAAAGAATAATTTATTTATTTAATTACTCTCGTGATTTGAGACAGCTTATGGTTCTTTACCAAATGCAGGGCTTATCCCTAAGATAAATTGCACATCTATTGAATAAGTCACATGCTTTTTTAATGTATGTACTAAAAATAAATAGGGGGTTAAAATCTCTGGAGGATATACCATGTGCAGGAAGACCTAGGAAACTGGAGAATCACCACTGGCGAGCCATCCTTGTTGAAGTTCATGCAAATCCCCACACTACCACAACTCAATGGCTATTAGAATAAATAGTGGCTATGAGATTCAATTCCACTCTGAAACAGTCAGAAATATTCTAAGAAGGGGAAGATATAATGGTCGAGTCGCAAGAAGAAAGCCTTTCATCAGTAAGATAAACCGGAAGAAGCGGCTGCAATTTGCCAGAGAGATTGTAAATAAACCCAACAATTTCTGGGAAAGAGTCATATTCCCTAACAAATCCAAATTTAATATTTTTGGGCAAGATGGAAGGTCAAAAGATGCACATTTCTCTTCTTCTTCTTTGGCTTCTCCCTATAGTGCCGTGTCAGCGTAGGGGAGCGTTATACCACCGCTGGTTAAACGCTAAAAAAAAAAAAAAAAAAAAAGCACATTTCTCTAATTACTTTATTTTGCATTTATCCAATTATATTTGTGTGCATGGAAACTTGTTTGAGTGAGTGTATACTATTGTTTAAACAGTGATAATCACTGCTGGAGATGGTCAGACGAGCCTACAGCAACAGGCGCAGGTCAAATAAGTGAAGAAGAGGACATTTAGTAGCTCGTTGCGGGTTGTAAAAGACTACCATCATACGAAGCAGATTGTTGAAACTCAAAAAAAAACATAACTAAGACATCCAATCGGTTTCAGCTTCTCTCTGGAACTAAGGACAGCGAGTTAAATCGTCAGGTCCTATGGTAAGCCCACCTCCCATCCATATTAACGGTGGGCAAAACTACAGTGCTCTGATTACCATTCTTTAAAAGGAATAAGGACACAACTCCTCCAAACTAAAAAACGCTGTTAGAGGTGTGGCATAACAGTCTGAATCATCCGACATCTATAGACAAATTGTATCAAGTTTGCGGCGAGATGGAGCTGAATTTCATGCATTCAACAGCTCCCAAAAGATAAAATGCCAAGAATTGTCACAAAAAGATTGTACCATGCTACTCCGCCAAATACAATCAAAGAAGAACAAACTAAGAAAAAATCGCATATTAAAAAATTACAAATACTTCAGACCAATCATACAAGCCCCCTGGTATATGTAAGTAACGTAACATTACACAAAGACATACGCGTGCCGACAAATACAGACACACTACAAAACAATTTATAGCAAGTTCCAAGGACATCCCAATAAACTCATACAAGACATGACCAAAAACATTTCCAGAAGGCTGAAAACTTGAATGAGAGACTTTAGAGAGGAGTTACGTGTGATTTCCATGTCAGGCTTTTATCTATTTTGTTTGGATGAACTGGAAATATGTTTGCTTTAGTACGCTATTTATCAAGCCAATTTTGCAGTACATTTAATTATTAAGTAGCCAAGAAAAAATTTCCAAAACCTTTTAACGTACGCCTAAAATTTCTATTACTCGAAAATAATTTTGTAATTCCGCGAATTTTCCAACAATCCTTCCTAAAAATTCCACCTTGGCACATTCCCTCGATTGATATTAATTATAAATTCCGTCATTATTCGAGAGAAAGTAGCACCATAAAAAAATACTTTTATGAATTCTTAGAAAGATATACAGGACATACTATTGTTTTTACTGATGTGTCGAAAAGCGCCAATAGTGTTGGATCCGCAGCAATAGTTGACGATTTATCGGTTCAAACTAGCCTTCCGCCTCAATGTAGTTCGTTTACAGCTGAGCTAACTGCGATATACCTGGGACTTAGGGAAGCTTATTACAGAGAGAGTAAAACTGACATTGTTCTCTTCACTGACTCATTGAGCTCTTTACTTTTCCTGAAGAACGTGTATACAACACATCCCATCGGTATTCTTATTCTGCAATTCGTTTACATGTTAAATTGGTCAAATAGATCAATTCTATTTGTTTGGATCCCAAGCCACGCAGGAATATATGGCAATTGTCAAGCAGATGAGGCGGCGTCTTTGATTCCTCCGTCCGATTACTTAGGCATTCCACATAATGATCTCTATAGGCTTATAAAATTATTAATCATGGACAAATGGCAGTTTAATTGGACTAAAGAAAGGGATAATAAACTCAGGGAAATAAAATAAACAGTATTTCCGTGGAAATCATCTGTACAAAACAATAGAAGAGAGGAAGTAATATTAACAAGACTCAGAATAGGACACTCACGACTAACGCACTAACATTTACTGACTAGAACACCAAGACTTTACTGTGAACAGTGTAACGTACCCATCACTATAAAACACTTACTGACAGACTGCAGGCAACTGATAGGTGTCGACCTTCCATATCATTTGAATACTCTATTAAATGACAACAGTACACACATCCCACATTTATTTGATCATTTAAAAAGAAATAAATTATTTGAATCCATCTAATGCCCCGAAGTATACTGATTTTTATTTTATCATGAATAATTTATGCTTAATATTTTGATTTTTTTCTTCCAGTTGTATTTTATTGCAATTAAATTATGTTTATCACTCAATTGATTAACCTTCTCCATATTCCTACCTACCTTCTCAATCTATATAACTATGAACTGTTATTGGTAAAATATTTGAAATGGCAATATTTTACGTCGGCAAACATCACCTATGTTGTGGATTGCCTGTATCAATAAAATAAATAAATAAATTATTAAGTAATATGTATGAGGTAAAATTGATTTCATTTTATTAAGGAGGCCATCATTCTAATTTTATTTGTACGAAAGAATAGAGAAATTTTATATTTTTTACAAAATAACGGTAATAAACTGATTGGTCTGTATGAAGGGACTCAGTCTAACAGTTTGTTTGGCTTTGGAATCATCTTTATAATTGAAAGCTTCCATACTGGAGGAAAATAAAATTATAAATAGATGTTAGGAAGAAGTCGTACAATTTTAGTTCAAAACCAGGAGTTAAGTTTTTAAAACGCAGGTACCATTAATTGACTTTACGGTGGATACCATTTCCGAATTACTATCGAGCATGCGCGTTTCTGTTTACTTTGTAATTGTATATGCTGGATTTAATGAGTTTACAGGGGTGCCATTTCTGAATATAGTATCATATTTTTGATCAAGCATTTTACGAATTCGAGCTTTTGCGACTTCTTTGCCTTTAATTGACGGTCATACAATTTAATGTTTACAGGGATGACATTTCCAATTATATCAGATTTTCGATTGTGCATGCCCGTTTCTGTTACTTTTTCAAATTATTGTCAATATGAAAAAAAAAATCAGCACCACTTATGAATGGTGTAGGATTTAGTACTTACCCATTTCTTGGACAACCTCAGAAAACATTCCCAACTACTAGGTTCTTTTCCCATTTAACTGTATATTGGGATATGAGTATGACCAAGAAGGGATAATCCATAGGTAATATTAAAAGATCCTGTACCTTGACAACCCATGAAGGTCTTGGGTTCAGTACAAATAAAGCTTTGTTCTTTTTCAAGGCCAATTGTCATAAGAGGAGGTGATGAGGCAGAGATCATGCTCAGCCATCAGGTTTTCACCCCAATTTTGGGTACACACTTTATAGAGGCTGAGTTGTCTGCAGAAGGGTGAAGCCTGGAATCTGGTGAACAATAGTTTAGTGTTCTATACAACCCACACCCAGAGCTACTATAACATAATAAAGAATTATCTACTATAGTCGGATTGCATTTATTCAGTTTTTAACTCTTAAATCCTAATATATGATTTATATTTGGTTTGCCTAGTGACATGACATTTATTTCTGTGATTCTGAGGTTTTCTGTCTTGATAGTACAAATATTAAAGAAATGCTGATGACAGTGTTGGTACTGGCTACTATTTTAGAGAATAAGGGGATTAGATTTGGATCTTCAAGCAATAAGCTAACTACAAATTTTATTAAAAAATTAAGCAATTAGCGGAATAAAATAACGATTTTGTAATGGTATGCCTAAAATTTATAAATATTCCGCGTCACACAAAAATTAAGACATCAGGAAAAAAGGGAGCAAATAGGATATCTTTGGTTATTTTGTCATCCAAAGAAGCTCATCAATATACAATGAAAGTTTCAGTTTTAGTTTTCAAACGACTAATAATTAAGTTTTGTATACCAGATTAACTCTGAATGAATTTGAAGGAAAATTAATTAAGAGTGATAATGATTTTAAAAAAGCAGTACCCATAGATAAGCTAAATATTAAATGTTAATAAAATACTTAAAATTGTAAGCAAGAAGTAATTAAAATTAAAGACATTTTCGATTTGAACAGTACTCATCCCCCAAATGACTCTATAATTAATGTGAATGTGCATATCTTCAGATCTAAAGTTTATTAATAAATATTACATAATACATATGTTTATATTAAATAAATACTAATGATTATAACATGAGAGTAAAATTTATAAAGTGCTTAGCATTACATATATAAAATTATAAGATAGTACAAACAACATGAATAAAATAATCTCCATTCTCATTAAAAAAAAGTCATTAAGTATCATGACACATCTTTGGGTGCCAAAACAACATGATGTAAATAAAAATATCACATCATGAACATCATCAATATTAATCCAAGCTCCAATCGCTTCCTTCATTTTCTTCTTCAGTTTGCATGATCATTGGAACACAGTAAGGATCATTCAGAATTCCATGTTCAATTAGAAAGTTCTCAACATCACTATCGTAAAATTCATCACCAAGTTCATCAGTAACACGGACAAAATTTCCAATTACAGAACCTTCTTTATAAACAAGAAGAGCAGGTACACCATCCATTTTGAACCTGTTAACATTGAAATAATGATTGATTTGAAGTTAGTCTTTATAAACTAACCAACTAAAACATTTATAAACTAACTAACTAAATAAATAAAGCTACTTAGATGAATTTATTCAACTTAACTTATCCCCCAAGATTTCGTCCTTTGAACAATAATAGAAAAATTAATGATATCCATAGCCAAAATGTAATGGTATCAATAGCAAATATTTTGTGTAACAGAACAATTAACAGATGAAATTATTTTATTTACTTCTTTCTAGGGTACCTAGGCACATCCATGTATTGCATTGTACCACACACACACACACACACAGTAATGTAGATTTAACCCAGGGCTCTCTGTAAAAATCCAAATCTTACCGACCAATATGTCTCCTAGACTGGAGATGATCATTTATGGCATGTTGAGCGATTTTAGTGAAGAAGCCAGGGGATTATCTGGTAACCATCAGTTTTGCTTTCAAAGCTACTCAAAAAGCCATTGCGGGAAAGAGGGGGAGAAGAGTAGGTAAGAAATACTTTGCCATTATAAAATTAGACGTTAAAAATGCCTTTATTTCAGCAATTGTATCTTAAAAAGATTTCAAAAGATGCAAGTCCCACACATTACCTCATAAACATTATTAAGAGTTATCTTACCAACAAAATCTTAAGGCATGATACGGAAGCAGGATCAAAAAGTTATAAGGTCACAGGTGGTTTTTAGTGAGTAAGAATCTCACACTGTTGTGACTTGATTGTTTCATTTCGTCTCATGAAAGATGTTTCCCCTACCCAAAGAATGACTCAACGCATTAATAAATAATGAGAAAATGACAAGATTCTTTGTCCATAATTAGTATAAAATAAATGTATGCTTTACAAGAGATAATAAATTAGGATTTTTGCCTCAATATGGCCCAAGGGGCATTTATCAATGGATGTTTCTATTAACTTGTGAGACTGGGCTGTATAAGCTCTTTGTTCTGGTAAGTAATCTCCTGCAGGACCAGAACAGGATTCATGACAATACATTATTAAATGGATAAAAGTTGAATGGCTCAATACTTAATATAACTAATATATTAGACTTAGAAAAGATTAAACTATTAATATGATAGTAGGACTAAACAATAAATAGATGAAATTACCTGTGGCTCATTCCTGCACATAAGACATTTATCTTACAGAATTTGACAGAAGGATATTGTTTGCATAAAGATCCTATGCACTTATTCATTGTTTTGCATCCAGAATTATGCTCTTCATATATATGTATGATGATAGTGACGGATTTATTTTCATTATCAATCGCATCGAGGAATTCATTGCCATTTCTTAAATTGATTACAGTACCAAACGAAGGATGATCAATAGGTCTTAAAAGCATTTCCTCCATTCTTTGCTTCTGGAATTGTAAAAGAAAATCATCACTCATTAACTCTAACAGATCTTTATCCTCATCTTCATTTGGCTTTTGAGAATTTGACAAAGTAAGCTTTTTGGCTAATTCGATTTTTTGTAGGTCCAAGTCCACTCGTTTTTCTGTTTCCAATTGCTTATACAATTGCCAGTCCCTGATGACACCTTTAGGTCCGGTATTTTTTGAACTTCCTTCCCATTTGGAAACTGGTTCTTTGTGTTGTTCAGCAGATGTATGCTTTTCTGTAGTCTTTTCTATGTCACTACCAGATTCACTTTCATTTTCTTCTTCGCTTTCACTACTGCTACAATAATAATCTTTCTTAATGCCAAGTATTTTATCATCCAGAGTAGTCATTTTTAAAAATTAATCCTCTTCATTTATTTTTATTTCTTGTGGTGGATCTAATACTAGATGAAAAATTCGAATATAAAACGGATAGGACGAAAACAAATTAATTTTCTATTTCTATTTTATCTTAACCACTAAACGTAAATATAACAAAACAGTTTATAACCACAAAACACAACTACAAGACAATCAGCTGATCACATGGACGCCAACTGAACTGGCGAAAGTGATACTTATAAGTTTGACATTACGTAACCAATGATCCATTGATTAAATTAAATTTTATATTTAAAATTTGAGCTAGAAATCATTAAGAAACATTTTGTTGCCATTATTACATCATTAGTGCCGTACCAACTAAGCAGCCTTTGTCAGTTGAGTATAGATGATATAGCAGACGTAAAACATGGGTGATAGTCAAGATGAAACAAAACCACTTTTGCAGAATGAACTCAATACGAGAATTGTCACTAACTCTGCTGTCCGTAAGTACATATTATATTTAATTTTAGTTTAACTGATTTCTCCTAAATGGAATTTTATTCGTTATTAGGGTTCAGAGAATAAGTTTATTGTCCTATTTGTTTATATGTTGACAATCAATTAACCTTTTATTAAAATTTGTTTATTATGTTTGAAACTGTTTATTTTGTAACTATCCTACTCAAAATGAGAGTTTATTTTAGCTGCAGGAGAACAGGAGCCCCAAACTGTGTCACCTCTTGGACCTGATGATTTTCCTCCATCCTATCAAGCTGCGATTCATGGAAATGCACCCATGGTTACATGTAGAGTCTGTCAAGCATTGATTGATGTTTCTGAAAAAAAAGAGCAACATGTTGTGAAATGCGGTCATTGCAATGAAGCCACAGTAAGTGTTATGCCAATATATGAATTGGTATGTGGTTACCATTTGAATATTTCAAATGTTAATTACTAAATAATCTTTTTTATACTGTCAGTTACTTTGGAAATATTGATGCCATATTTTTATATTTTAAAAATATCCTTTTGTTTAGTAGACTGTTATAAGAATCACATTGAAACAAAAGATATCCATACTAGGTACACTAGTGAATAGTGCATACATACTAACTCAAAACGTTTTTCTAAATGCAAATGGAATAATGGTTTTTTAATACTTCTATCTAATACTCTTCATCATTTTCATTTTTAAGAAAACAATATTTTAATTAAATCTGTTTTGTTTTTTCTGTTAAATAAATTATTTAACAGTGTCATATATTAACCATTAGTTAGGCTAGTTGGTTACTTTTTGTTATAGAAGAAACTAATGTTTTTACTTTTTTTAAAATAAAATTTTTATTGTTGATGGGTTTGGGCTGTTTGCTATGTGACTCACCAGTTGACTGGGTGTGTTATTTTTTTGTTATGATAAAATTATCAATTAAAGATTAACATAAAATTTATGGTATGTTACATAGCACAATATTACTAGTAAGAAATGTTGAATAGTTACTGTGATTTATGGCCATTCAAATTAAATCATAATGGTTTAAAAGTTAACAGCCATTTAGTTGTAAAACACAGTAGCTTATAAAATGAAATATTTTATAGCATTAAAATGTTAGTAATTTAAAATATCCATCTTCGACCCATAGCTCTTGCTACTACTTAATACCAATATCATGCTATGTAAAATATAAAAATATTCTTTCTACAACATCTAAAATCATTCTGAAAGTATATGGAATTTTGCAACATTATAAAACATGTCAAACATATATCTTGTTTTGTGACTAAATAGCTCAATTATTGGGCTATTTCTCAAATAGAAAGAAATTAGTTAATAATTATTTATTAAATATTAATTTGTTCTATTTATTGAATTCAATCATTTTACAAATACAGAGATTAATTGGAATAATTATTTATTGGTTTGCGGTGTTAATTATTTGACAAGTACCAACAAATTAGATAATATTTTTCTTTGTAGGATCCTTAAAAATTGTGAAGGAACTGTGGATCTGTTGGAAGACTTGCTTTGAAACTTTTAGGTTAATTTAAACATTAATTAAGACAAAGTATGACTTCAATTAAGCTATTTTTAATGATTTTCAATTTAGTATTCTTGAATGATGATTTTGTTTCTACACTTCCAACACTATACAATGGCAGTGGTTTCAGCTTTCATGAGTTTGTTGCCCATGTTTAAAATTAATATAAACACTTTTTTTTAAATAAATTTGGATTCTTTTTTATATTTAAAAGTTATCTTTCTGCAAAAAAAAAAAAAAAAATCTGAAATAAATCAAAAATATTATAAATGTGTGATTTTAATCACAAATTTCATTTAGAAAAAAAAAAAAAAAAAGAAATCAATATTACTTGCAATGCATATTTAAATAACAATCTTCTTGAATATCTTTAGTATAGTTATTTTTTCCCTGTATTTTATAATTGTGATTTGCATGTTTCTGGTTAATTATATCTAAACGTGCATAAAATATAATGGTATGTGACCTTGTCTTAAAGCTTTCATATTCCTTTTAAACTAAATGAAATATTGTTAACTGTTACAGCCTATAAAAAAATCCTCCTCCTGGGAAGAAGTATGTGCGTTGTCCATGCAACTGTTTATTGATTTGCAAGTCATCTTCTCAAAGAATAGCTTGCCCTAGACCCAACTGCAAGCGGATTATTAATCTTTCGCCATCACCTGTTACTCCTCCTGTTCCATCTGTGCCTGGAATGTGTCGAGTGACATGTGTTCACTGTAGGGATACATTTCTATTCAATACTCTAAGAAATGCTCTTGCTCGCTGTCCCCACTGCAGAAAAGTGTAAGTAACTTAAGTATTAACTACCTATATCTATATCTATACTTTAAATTATTCATTATAAAATGTTTTACTTAGATTCTGTTTCCAAAAATTATTTTTACCATGTTGCTTTGCTTATATTATGATAACATGTATCTTATTCCAATTTGCTAAGTAATTAAAATTAACCATCCTCACTTGTTTTTTATTGGGTACTTAATTTATGTTCATAAAATAAATGGTTTTATATATATATATATATATATATATATATATATATATATATATATATATATATATATATATATATATATATATGTTTAGAATAAGTAAATTGTGAGAAAAACTTCTAAAGTCTGGTGTACACGCAACACAAGACTTTTACTTACCACCATTGTTAAAATCAATTTAAGAACTTTTAAGTAAAGGTTAAAAAGTACATCGAAAAAATTATTATATGCCACAATCTCTTAGTTTTATCCGTTTTTAATCACTCTCCATTAGCTTATGCAACTTTGTATATAAGATAACATTTTTTCTCAAATCTTTAGTTTTCCAAATACCATATTATACATATGCCAATTACATTTCATATTTACCCGTTTTTTATCAATACTAACAAGATGAAATGAATAAATTTTTAGAATATACTAAATTAAACATACTTTTAAGGAAGAAAATTTAAAATATTGGCATTTAAGCCCTATAAGACTAGTTCAATTAGAATGAAACCTACATGATATTGAAGCCCATTAAATTTTATATGCGCATAGCGAGGTTAATCAAAATCGTTTGAGCAGTTTTCAAGAAAATGTTTTAGAAAGTGGCTCTTCTGCCAATTTTGTTGAAAATGTTGCTGTAACATCTTAGATATATATACGCTTCTAAAATATGAATTTTCAGTTTTATACAACTGAGTCATTTGGACTCAGGGAACCCTAAAATACCCTGCCAGAATTTTTCAAGGATATAATCTATGAGGAACTTAAGTCATATCTCACTCACAGCTTCCCTCCATAAAGAAAAAATTCATTACGAAATTTCATAAAAAAGGGTAAAAAGCCATCTTTTAAGGCCACGCGACATGGTGAGAATATAGGTAAGTGGAGGTGAGGTGAAATTTGGTAAGAGTGAATTATCATACACTCTCACATACTTTCAACATTTTATAATAAATATTCAATATCCGAATTTTCCATATTACTTCATCGTTTATTTTTTTATTTTATTTCAAATAATTTTTAATTTCTAAAATTGAGTTTCTTCATAAATAAAAAATATATATGTTGTAAATTACACTTGTTTGTTCCGATATAACTTTATCATTCAGTTTTTATCTTCTTTTTTTTTTTAAATAATATTTAATATTATAGGATTTTTTAAAAAGCAATATTTGATGTCATTATCCAAATTTATTGTTTTTAAATAAGCCTTCCTCCTCTCCCACTACTTTCATGAACTCTCACAAGACCTCGCTCTCACCTCACCTTCACATACCTGTTTTCTCACTGTGTAGTGCAGATTATTTAGTCCACATTTATGGTGTAAAATTAAGAAAAAAATCAGTGAAACTGATGTTCATTGTAACTTTTACTTACCTACTCTGCTTTATAAAAAAACATATACCAAAAATATCTGCTGTGAAAATCTATTATTAATACCACATCTTGTTATACAATCATTCTTTTCTATTTTGTAATTTCCTTTCATTCATTGTTTTTATATTGTTTAGAAATGTATGTGAATTGATTCAAGGAAACTATAAACTAATACAACAATTTGTATATTTTATATTTATATATCATCATTTGAGGATCAATGAGTGTTATAGTGGAGGGTAATCTGTAAGGGATTTATTGCATGTAGCAATGTATCATCTCTCTTTAAATTGAAATTATCTTTTATAAATAGTGGCTAATTTTAATATTATTATTAGTAATAGTGGCTACATTTTAATATTATTATTAATAATATTTTAATAGTGGCTGGGAAGCCTGTGGCTGAGTGGCTAGCGCGCTATTCTCTCAAGCTACAGGTTCTGAGTTCGAATCCCAGTCCCGGCGGGGCTTTTATAAGGATGTAAAAAAATGGGGATTCATTCACAACCTCTCCCCCGGGTATGTGAGACCCGTCAGCCAAAGGGTGGCCACTCACAAAATTAGTCGTAGGGAGTGATGACCCTACACTAAAAATAGCATCATGAAACGTGAGTATAAACTCAGAGGAGTTTACACCACGAGGCCCAGGGCCTACACGGCCTGTCACGCCACTGAAAGAAAGAAGAATAGTGGCTACATTTTTTTTTTATTTCAATATTAAAAAAAGCCCTAGGCTTATTAACAAAGTGAGTTATGTAATTAAAGACCAAGTATTTCTGAAAATAAAACAATGAAAATGTGATTGTTTAATAAATGAATAGAATAGCTCAGTAAGTGAGCCACTAGACTACTAACTCTGCCTGGCTATAGCAGATAATTCATTTTCTATTTTATTTATCACCTATTGATCGTCATCAGGGTATTGTGATCCTGGGAAATATCAAGTGCAATTTTTGAAACCAATATGCTGTAAAGAATCGCAGTGGTACTTTCCCCAAATTATCAAACAAATTATTTTAAAATATGTGTGATATGGTTAAATATGATCATTTTTTGAGAAACTTTCTGAGGATGTACTTTATAATCTGAAAATTATATAGTTTTACAAACTTTCCTTTGGTTTATAAATTAGTACCTCTGAATATATATTATAAATTTTATGTTGTTTATTTAGTACAATTTAAAATTTATAAATATGATAAAAGTAACTTTTTTAGATGTATTCTAATTTTTTTTTTTTTATGATTATAAAAAGAAAAAAAAGAAGGAACCAATCCTTGAGATAAAGGTCATCAACTGATAAATATCAACTGCCTACTTTTATAGCCTTGTTGATAATAAAGTTCACCTTTCCCTATATATGCCCTAATATCATAAATTAATTTATTTATATAATAATATTACACAATAAGTATTAATGTAATTAATGTATGAAATATAACATTTGAATTCTATTTTATTATATATATATATATATATATATATATATATATATATATATATATATATATATATATATATATTTCACTGATACTAGGATTGACCCATGTGGCTGGCAAAAAAACATAAATAATTATCAGCCACAGCCAGGACCCTAAGTACATAAGAACTTACATGCTATTGTGATTGTCGGAATATGTTTATTAATTAATCAACATTATTTATGAAGAGACGTTGACCTATTTAAAAAATTTCATTCACTATTGTAGTTAATCAACTCTGAAGTTTTATTTTATAATGAATATTTATCTAAGTAGTTTTATATATGTATATATATATTTGTCTTCTTTACCAGTTCATCTGTTGGACCAAGTTTCGCTCGTTGGAGAGGAAAACTGTTTCTAACAATATCCATTATATTATTTATAATTGGAACTGGAGTAACGCTTGGAACATATCATTTTGCAGCTTTGAATGGTGGCTATTTTTTTATTTATATCTGTAAGTATTATTTTATTTAATTAATCGTTTAATTTAAATGGCTAATAAGTTTTTAAGTCTCTAATGTTATCTAGTAATAAATATAAAATCTTAAAGTTTTATTTTTACTTTAAAACCACTTTTTCTTTGAAACTGGTTTCATGAGGGTGATAGGGACTTTTTGTATGTTTTGCAAAAGAGCATAGTAAAATCATTAAAAAAAAAAAAATTAATTTGTAGTTATCAATGATATATTTACCTAATAGGAAGTCTATTAATGTAATTTTGTTTGCCATTAATGGTATGGGATTTATACATATACCAAACATTTATATATAGTTTGCTAAGTTTATTTTTCACATATTTATTTTACTTATGTCTAAAATTAGTGAGCAATGAAAGTCTTCTTACGAGAATTTCTTAACTGTAAAAATGTTACAGTAACAGTAGCAATCTCTCAGGGAAGCCCATGGCTGAGTGGCTAGCGCGCTAGTCTCTCATGCTACAGTTTGTGAGTTCAAATCCCAGTCCTGGCGGGGCTTTTATAAGGATGTAATTTAATGGGGATTCACTCACAGCCTCTCCCCCGGGTATGTGAGACCTGTCAGCCAAATGGTGGCCACTCACAAAATTAGGCATAGGGAGTGATGACCCTTCCCTAAAAATTGCATCGAGTAACGCGAGTGTAATTCCCAGGAGATTACACCGCGAGGCCATGGGCCTGCATGCCTGTCCCGTCACTGAAAAAACATTAGCAATCTGTTGTACCTAATCAGAGCCAGAGGTCTCATTTAATCATTAATTCATTTTATGGAAAATCATTGTTTTTAAATAAGTAGCACTTTATCTTATATTATGGTTATACACGTTTTGAAAACATTTTAAAGAGCTGGCTGTCCTCACAAGGATTGTAATAGGTAGTAACTCTTATAGCTCTTTTCATACCATAATTTCTATAGTTTTAGTTTATTATCATTTACTATACTTTTTACACCCTTTCCTTGAATTTCTGGCAGATTCTTCATATGATGGAATAAAATCTGCATCTCTTTGTCTTGTTAATTTATTATCATTTGCCATTTCTTTATTGGCAAAAATTGATCAATAATTTGTTATTCGAATATTTATATTTTTATTACCCCATCATCGATGTATATACCACATATTTACTAGCAAATTCTGCTTATTAATTGTATTTCACCTTTTCAGTGCATATTACAGTACAACATACAAACTGGTCAGTCCATTTCAAAAATGTAACAGTGATACGATTTTCAAAACTCATAATTTCATTTTTTTTTTTTTTTTCATGTGCACGCTTTTATCTATCATTCCCATTTTTTAAATGTAATCAGTAGGGATAGGGTTTTCATGTAATTAAAAATGCCAAATATGTAAATATATATCTATTGATTTTGATTCAAATATAGAAATAATTATTTAAAATTAGTGAAATATATAATATAATACTCTCATTTTTTTATTACAATACAATAACAGTTTTATTTTAAACATAAAAAATACAAAAACAACAAACTTTTTAATGACTAAGGAAAACAGTTTGAAGCTAAAAGTATTTTTAAATGTAAAACTACATTGGTGGGCCTTAGTATCGACCAAATTGGCCCCTCCTTGATATTTCCTCGTATTTTTGGAAGTTTCTTGGTATACCTATATCTTGCAGGTATTTTTTTCTTAATGTAGATTTATCAGGAAGTTTTTTTCAATGTACTTTTCAAAAAGAATTTAAAAGATGGATTATTAAATTTGCTTAACGTAATGTCAGCTTGCACAAACACTCGACTAAATCTGTATAAAAGGTACTGTCTTCGCTTGAGATAGATGATGTGATGAAACTTTGCTTCAATTTTGACTTTTTCTCTTTTTTCGATTTCTGAGATCATGTTGTTGGGTCACTTAAAATTGTTGCATTGCGACTTTTCCATTCCGACAAAAATGAAAATGGAATAAATCACAAAATAATAATTTTCAAATTGTGTTTGACAAGAGTGGCACGCTCTTTACAATTCACAGATGAACAACAAATAGGTTTGGTTCTGTTTATTGAGAGCCTAAATCAAGGAAGATGGAATCTCAGAATTGTTTTGTAGGGTTTTTGTTCTAAGAAGCAATTAACAGCTACAATATAAGGGCCAATCTTAGTGGGAATTTTTCTTCATGCAATCGTAATTCAGATTAGTTGCAAAGAAATATAAAAATTTAAAAATGAACATGTATGGAGTAAAATATGTAAAAATTTGCAAAGTATGTAAGAAAAATGTAAATTTAGTCAAATATGTAAATTTAAATTGGCTTAATTTGATCCCGATTGTGTTAAAGCATATACTATGAGTTGTTACAAAGTTGATGTCAAAGTCAGGAGCCAATATGAATTTACATAGGAAAACTAGCTTTAGTATAGTAATCAGTAATGGGAGAATAGTATTCATCGTTATTTTGCATTTTAGCCTCTGCTTGAATGTGTCAAGTGACAAGATAAATGACTTGATTTAACATCTTAAATTAACTGAAACTTAGGTTTTTCTCTACATTAAAACTTATGATCAAACTTAAAATTATATTGTTTTATAATAATTATTATTTTTTTTAGGTATATTTCTGTTTGGTCTGTTTGCACTCCTTAGATGTATTTATTATTGTACTATGAAAGTGAGTGAAATCGAGGGGCCTGTTTGAAGAGAGAAACCTGTGATGCATGTTTGATTTGAAGCATAAAGGTCCCTTATATTTTCCACAAATTTTCACACACATATATTTAACCATTGTTTTATTGTTTATTCAGATATATTTATATCATCATCATAGTGTATAGGAGTATATATATATATTCATATATATGTTAAATGTTTTGAAAAAACTAAATGCATATTTTATTGTTATTAAAGAATTGGGGAAAAATGGAATACTTTGTAAATAACTGGGATCTTTTATGATACGCCCTGCACTATTATTGTGCTGTGGCAACATTCTTAAGGACTGAGTATATCAGAATGTTGTTAAGAATATGAATTTTTTTTATTTTAATTTTTTCGTGAACATTAGTTGTTTGTAAGATATTCTATTTGATCTAACCTCATTCTGATTAAATCTTATTTTGTATTTTTTGGCCATAATAAATGCTTTAATATTGCTTTTTGGAAAATTCCTAAAGCTTTTAAATCAAGCCTTTTTAAAAGTCAACTAGGTAGGTAAGTTAGATTAACAAATTTTTACTTATTTTTGTTTTTGCATATATTCATCTTGTAAATGATTACAAATATTATCAATAAAGTAGTTATATTGAAATAATAAATTTTTTCCCTCAGTATTCATCATTTGTAAGAGATAAATTGATGTTCCGTGATAATAAATACAATATTTCCTGAATCAAATAATTTATTATTTCTATTTTCTTCTGTATTCTCTACTTCCCTTTTTAAAGTAGTTACATATTCCTTCAGGATTGATCAAAGCATTCTATTAAAAAAAATATACTTATGATATTTTATTGTTCATTTGTTATATGGCTGGCTATCTTTTGTATAATTTTTAATGTATATTATTTAAATTTTTGTGATATTTTCTATTCCATTGATCAATTCTAAATGTGTGATGTATTTGGCTTTTTTAATAAAATAAATGTAATTGGTTAGTTTATTGTTTAAATAAAGTAAAAAAAAGGCAGTGATGTCCAATTCTCAAGTTTATGGTATTCTAGGGATACAGTGGGCTCCATTTTTTCAGAATCCTAAGATGATGATCTTGGGGAGCCCGTGGCTGAGTGACTAGTGTGCTAGTCTCTCATGCTATAGGTTGTGAGTTTTAATCCCAGTACCAGCGGGGCTTTTATATGGATGTAATTAAATGGGGATTCATTCACAGCCTCTCCCCCGGGTATGTGAGACCCGTCAGCCAAATGGAGGCCATTCACAAAATTGGGCATAGGGAATGATGACCCTACACCACAAAATGCATCAAGAAAAGTGAGTGTAAACTCCCAGGAGACTACACTAGGGCCACGAAGAAGAAGATGATCTTTGTTTAAGTATTTCCAGAAAAAAAGTTCAAATATTTCCCATAAGTTCTGAACTCACATAAAATCAACAGTAACAAAAAAATAATGATGTACAACAGACCGTAAGACCTCAGTGCATTAAGCTACAATAAAAAATGAAAATGCCCGATTAATGAACTGATGCATTTTAGTAATACATTAAAAATTATTAATTGATGTTAATTTCAAAATATATTAAACAATCTAAATCATTGGCAATCATTCCAATTCAAATTTTGGGTATTTTTTACATTTAGACTAAAAGTTAATTTTTATCACCTAATGATTACTTTAAAATTAATCATCATTATTCTTGTTTTTTAAATAAATTGAACCATATGACACCTACAGACACTATTAAGAATGTTATTTCCTGAGTGTATAATGGATAAAGAGGTGAATTTTATTGATATAATTTATTTATTGTTTTGTAATAAAGAAGAAAATATCTTCACTTTTTTCAAGATAAAGTTGTCTTACCTAAATTTAAAAATAATAATGGACACACTATAAAATTGAACAATAAACAAATAATGTGGGTTTGCTATGTGAGAAATTGCAGAACTTCTAAGGGTTTATTCTCTAATACCTGGTTCGAAGAATCAAGACTACCTTTAAGTAAGGCTCTTACTATATTGCTGGACACAGGAATACACAACTACGAAATTTTGTTCTAAAGAACTTAGTATTATTAGTTTGACTATTACGGACTGGAAGAATATGTTGAGAGAAATGTGTGCCTATAGTTTAATATATAATCATATTGAAATAGGAGGGGGGAAAATATGGTGCGCGCAACACACAACTTTCACTTACCTTCCTTATTTACATCAATTTGAGAATTTCAAACAAATTTAAAAACAAAATTAATTGTTAAAAGTATTATTTTCATTTTAAAAGAAACACATGTTTTATTAAAAAATATATTATATACATATACATATATATTATATATACAACAATCAGTTTGTTTTATTGGCTTTTTATCACTTTCCATTAACTTTTACAATAGCAATAGTATGTATAAGATTATATTTTTTTCTAAAATCTCTAGCATTCCAATGGTATATATTATACATGTATATAACTGTTCTTTTTTTTTTAAACATATTTATTGATATTTACAACTGTATTAAATAAAAATACATCTAGTAAATGTGATGGTAATATACAAAACTGTCATGAAAAACATGTAGAGACACTACCCAGTGGCAGCACTCTAAAAATATTTTAAACTAGAAGGTCCCGGGGCCATTTCCTTTTCAGGCGCCTCGGAGGATTATCCGGAATTGAAGAGGAAGAAAGGATTGATACTAGTGGGTTAGAGTGAGAATGGAGTTTGTCATGAAAGGATTGATACCTGGTCCGGGCCAAATCAGTAACATAGGGAACATTAAGGTCTTTATGGATAAGTTTATTCGTGACAAAGTAAGGAGCGTTGAGGATTTTACGAAGGATTTTGGATTGTAAGGATTGGATGCGGGAAGAATTTGATGGTTTAGTAGACCCCCCAAAGCGTAAGTCCAGATTGGTCTTATAATAGTCATGTAGATGAGCCTTTTGTAGTTAAGAGGAAGGTTTGATCGTTTGTCTAGTAAGTGTTGAAGTAGCCTAAAGCGGCGAGCAGTTTCTTGTTGTGTATGTGGATTCCAAGTTAGGCGTTTGTCAAGAAGAAGTCCTAGGTATCGGATCTGTTCTACAGGAACTAGTTGAGTGTTATTAAAGGATACTTTAGGGCAGGAAGTCAAAGGTTTACGGCAAAGGGTAAAGGTTATTTGATGGGATTTGTTGGAATTTATTTTTATTCTCCAGTTCTGACACCATACTTCTAGGTCTTTGATGTGGGCTTGAAGGGTATTTGAAGCAACAAATGGATCTTTATGAACTGATAACACGCAGGTGTCATCAGCATAGGTAGAAAGGAAAGTGTTAGGATGGGTTGGGATATCAGCTGTATATACTGTGTATAGAATGGGTCCTAGAATACTGCCTTGAGGAACACCAGCAGTCTGTGTAAAAAGGGATGAATAGGAACTATTGTGATTAATTTTGAAGGATCTATCAGAGAGGTAGGATTGAAGAATCAGGAAATATGTGGGAGGAAGGAATTTACGGAGTTTGTACAACAGTCCTGGGTGCCAGACTCTATCAAAGGCCTGCTCTACATCGAGAAAGGCTCCCGTGCAGTACAGCCCGCGCATAACTGTTCTTAAGTTCAAAAACAAAAAATTGCATTAAGAACATATTTTTGCAGTTATCTCCTTTACTTGGATGTCAATTCGTTCAACTTATACATTTACCTGCTTTTTAGCAATGCTTATCAGATATGGTCAATTTAAAAATCTGCATTCAAGACCTGTCAGACTATTTCAATCAGAATGAAACCTACATGATATTAAGACCCATCCAATTTTATATTGATATGGTGAGTTTAATCAAAATCGTTAGAGCCATTTTTGAGAAAATTGTAAATAGGTGTAAAATGCATGGTCTTAAATATGAAATTTCAGTTTCATAGGACTTTTCATTTTCACGCTGGACTTACCACACACACACCTTTTTGCAGAAATTGGTCATTTGGACTCAAGGGACCCAAAAACGTGTATTTCCGTAGTAAACTGGAATTCGAAAATTTTCACGATCACAATACTTTCCCTTACTATATATTCCATATATAGGCAACTGAAAGTAAAAATGACTGTAGAAATAGACGAATCTTGTTTTATTAAAAGAAAAAACAATATTGGAAGAATGTATCCTCTTTATTGGGTTTTAATGGGTATATGTAGGGAAATATAAGAGACTGTTTTCTCTAAGCAGTACCTGAAAGGACATAATATAAAAAAGGCCAGGAACAATGATCATTCCGGATTGTTGGAAGGCATATCAAATTAATGAAACATCAACTTCTATGAATTATGTGCACCTTACACTGAGAATCATCCAGAAAAAATTGGAGCCAATACATAAACTATTGAATCTCTCTGGGCAAAAGCTAAAAGGAGGCTTTATAATGATGGTTGTTCCATGTTTCACTTTAGATTTAGCGAATGTCAGTAATCCCCATTAACATTTTCGTACCACAAAAATACAGGATGCTATGGTCTTATAATATTGGGTTGCAAATAAGTAATATTGATTTTTCTGTTTATTTTTATTTCACTATGATACACTTCTATAAGGTGGATTGTTTATCTTTTTAGTTAGTAATATGTCAACAGCTATATCTGTTGAAACTAGCTTAGTATTGAGTTTGAAGAAAATTTAATTCAATATCGGCAAATTTAGTTATATTTTTTTCAAAAAGGTAAGTATGCTGCAGAAGCTCATAGAAAAATAAGCAGTGTTTATGGAGATGATGCCAAAATTGGTTTGCCAAATTTTATACAGAAAATTTTGACATAAATAATGGTCAACTGTCAGGTCACGAAATCATGAATCGAAACGATCAATGTTAAGGCCATTGTTGATCAAAATCCCACCCATCTCAGCGCAAGAGATTGCTATGGCCCTAAATGTGTCGCACACAAGCATAGAAAACCATTTGCACAACCTTGGCTATGTTTCCAGGCATAATTTTTGGAACCCTCACACTCTTCATCAAAGTTTACTAGGCTACACGCATTTCTGTTTGTGATTCACAACAGAAACAGCAACAAAACTTCCGATTTTTAAAAAAAGTTGGTAGCAGGAGGTGAAAAATGGATATTTTACGATAATGTAGAAAATCATGGGAACCTGGTCCTGAAACTCCCCCAGATTGTGTCCAAAGAAGATAATGCTTTCTACAAATAGGGATTTCAAGGGTGTTATTTTCTATTATTGCCATCAGGGCAAACAATTTTTTTCATCCGCTCACTATTAAAAAAATTAGATCAATCATTTAAAAATATGATCAGAACAGGCAAATCGGAAGGGTGTAGTGTACCACCAAGACAATGCTAGGCCCCACACATCGTTCGTCACTAGCAATAAATTATTGGGCCTTGTATCAATTGTGGGATCTTTTGCCCCACCCTTCTTATTCACCAGGCCTAGCTCCAAGTGACAACCACTTTATTCTGGTCTCAGCAAAACACCATGAATGGAAAGAATTCCTAAAGGAAGAGGACATAAAATACCACTTGGATCAGTTTTTTAACAATAAACTCCAGACATTCTATGAACATGGCATAATGCACTTAAAGAAAAGATGGAAAAAAGTCTTACTAAATAATGGTTAACACATTAAAGGTGGGAGTCATAGTACTACAACCCCCGCCTTTAATGTGTTAATATATTAGTTTAAAATAAATTTTACATCTATAATACATTTGAGTTTTATTTCATCCTGAAAAACCGAAAGGACTTATTTGCCAATCCAATCTTAGGATATCATTCTCTAAACATATACTCGTATTTTAACTTGTTAATCATGATTTTTTTATCATTTTATACTTCTTAAAATTATTGAACTCTAAAAACATGTAATTTGTGAGTCAGTAATTATTAAAAGTGCATTGTGAAAAATAATAACACATACGTTCAATCAAGAGTTTGTTGAACTGAGTAAATTAAATACTGAAGATGCTTTAAAGCAGGAATTAAATAAATAAAGAAACAAATAGTAACTCATGAATATAATTTATTTCCAGTATTCTCTATACATAAAATTAAGGATATAGCTTTTTAACTCATTTTGTTTCTCTTGCAGTCTATTATTTTACCTAAGTGGAAGTGACATGTTTCAGTGTTTAAAACTAGCAAAACTATTTCTTATTTATATATACAGTGTTATTACTTAAAATTAAAATTAGCCAACAATAAAACTGAAATAAATAAAAACTATACCATTCCATAGAACTTTATAAACGTCAAAACAGAAAGAAATAATGAGGAAGGGGAATGAATGAAAACCTACCTCTTATTAAAGAAACTTAGCCACTTAGAATTTCATGAAATCCTTCAATGAAAGATCAACAGAGGATAAGATAATATTGGATTAATTCGATGAATTAAAAGATTAACTCAAACATAGTCAGGTAAAAATAAAAGATAAAATTTTGTTTACATAGTCATTTCAGAATTACCTCTCACAGATTAGGAACCAAAAATATAATATATTTCTCTGTGGAAGATACATTTTTTATTACTCTTGTCTTATATATATGTATTAAATATATAAGAAACACACATTAAATTAATAAATAATTCAAAGGAACACCAACCTCAATTATTAACTAATGTGGAAAGATAACGGCAAGAAATCAATTATTTACAAATAAAATAAAATAAGGAAAGTTGAAATAATTATGATTTAAAGTGCAGTCGATAATTTGTTAACTTTCCTTTATTTTTCTCAGTAAATAAGCCAAACTAATACCTAAAAATAGATAATAAAACAAAAAAAAAAAAAAAAAAAGAAAAGAAAACTGTCAAGCAAAATAGAACGCCTAAAAATCACAATGTCACATCACAAGTGCTCTGTGGAGTCAAAAATGAACTCAAAAGAGGACGTTGTCTTTAAATAACTAGGGAGGAACTTCTGTGCACAATCCTATGATACATGTGTATGCACTGGCTCCTTTCTATGATCAAAGTTCAGGTTGCCAAAAAATATTTTTTTATAATTTAAAAAAAAAAATTAGAACATTTCATGATATTATTGTCAATAATATTCAAATTTGTTATTCATTTTAGTCAAAAATGTTTATATTTACTTTTTTAAAGTAAAATATTTCATTTACATTATGAAAGCTTTCTTTGGTATTTTGAACCTGAAGGCAAACTAAACTCTGACACTGACTTTAAATAAAAGTATCCTGTCATAAATCTCACTCTATGAAGCCTATCTCAGTCTCTATACACTATATACATTGTTTACATATACTATTATTCACTAACAAATAATCAACAACAGCTTACATTAAGCCCAATTATTAAGTACATTTATAACATGGATGTCCATTGCCCTGGACAAGAAATGTAGTTAAATTATGTAACAAGAAATGTATTAATAAACAACGACAGCAAAGTTTAAAAATATAGACAATAAAAATTGAAATAAAATCTTGAAAGAACTCACATCTACACTTAATGTCTCAGGGAGTAATTTTATTGTAGCCTTGCGAGAAAAATATTTTTTAATGGACTATGCTATGACTTAGAAACATTAATTTTCCATGATCTACTATAAAACTATACATTTTAACAACCTTCTTTTTTGCTTTTATTTTTTTCTATATTATTTTTTTTTCAAATTACAATAATACATACAATTGTTCAACAATCAACTTGAGGGACAGGATTATATTTTTTAGAATTCAAGCGCTACTTAATGCCCTACAAGCTATTCACAAGTAAGGTAGTACTAAACACGAGGCAGTAACTAAAAATGCTATTCAAAATCAAGAATTAAAAATTAAAAGCTCTTTCATGAATTTAAAGAAATTAAGGTCTACTTCTGTTATTGCACCATAAGAGGCATATCACATCTGTAGAAATATTGTTCAAGATGAAGTGATGCTTTAGATAGAAGTTGTCATGTTGAAAAAATAATCAAATAAATGATTATAGTCTTTGAACTTATTTTTTAAATTTCAAAATAATTCATTTATTAACTAAGAAAACCCTTCTCTTTCTAGGATATACATACATTTTTTTAATTAACCACTATCGTAATCCTAAACACCTATTTAGTTTTAAGTAAAATAAGGCCAATAATATTTGGTCAAAATGATTAGTATGTTAAAAATGATTTTTATATTGTAAAAAAGATTTGCTTATCCATTTAATTGATAACACTTAAACATAGTACAGTATTCGAAGTGTCCCTTAATTTAATTTTCTTGATTTATTTATAAAATTTTTTTTATATAATTGCACTTCAAAAAACAGCAAATTGTAAAATCGTCTGGTTAATCTCTACGGTGATAAGGCATTTTTAAATTTTAAAAATTTATAATGAAGAATTCAAATATTATTTCGGAAATACACAAATTTAATCTTGAAAAAAGGAATAAGTAACAAACTAAGAAAAAAAAAAATAGATAATTGATAATAATGTGAATGAACTATTTTTATTTGTTTTACCATGAATAAATCATGATAGATAATATTTATAACTTTCTTTTTTTATCACAGCAAAAATAGTTCCAAATTTATATCTACGTATAGAATTAATAACAAGATATATTTCTATAATGTAAATGACAGCCGGCTAAACATTCTGAACTACCAATAAACCTGAGTAAAATCAAATTATTAATTTGAAAATATACTTGAATTTGTTTATAATTATTTTTCTTTTGGGAAAGAAAACTGACTTTAAAGAGTAAAAATATATGAAGTAGTCTTAAATAGATATCTTATTGTAATCAATAGTTCATTCAAAAAAACTTGCTGCGACTTAATTGAGAAGAAATTTAGTAATTTATGAAATAAAAAGTATTCTAAAAATGTTTCATAAAGCACTCATATAATTAATATAACATGTATAATAATTTGACTTCATAATTAAAATATGAACACATCATTTCATGGTAAAAACTAATGCATTTGCTTAAAACTAGATTTTAGAAGATGTGCCTATTATTTATATTATATATTTAATTTTTTTTTGGGCATTATGAATTTTTAAAATTTTTGTATAATATATATATTGAACCATTCTAAAAAAATACTTACATATTTTGTCATATAAATATGCATCTAGTAATATTTAAAATTCTATAAGATTAATAAATATTATATTGATAGATAAAAGTGCAGATTGTGATAAAAATGATGGCAAATATGATCTAAAGATATAACATAAGTAACTGCCTCAGTTGGTGCAATACTCATGAGACCTTTGTATTTATAAAGAACAATAAATAATTTAACAGTTTCACAGCCTAGCTATTGACAGACAGAAGTTCCTTGTTGAGGTGGAGGCTCTTCCTGATCCGAAGAATCCTTCTGTGTTGTTGCGGTAGTCGACTCTGGTCCAAGTATTTTTAAAGCTTGAACGAGGTCTGATAAGACAACTGTCTCCGCTGGATCTATGAGAGAAAATCTCTCATCGAATAAAATCAAATGAGCGAAGAGGCAGTTGAGATGAGCGTGGAGGTTTAGGAGAACAACCTCACGAAAATGGGTGTGATAAAGATGGGCCATAACATGAAATAGAAGACGGAGTATCTTTCGAACGATTGACTCAAATGAAGATGGAAATTCGTTAGCTGTACAACAGAAAAAAATATATACATATATTAACTGAGGTGATAACAGACACAATAAAAACAAAAAGAAGGGTTCTACAGATACAAAATGAGTAGATAAACATATTTTACTACAAGAGTAAAAGAAGGACTAATCATTTTCAGTGGACCAAATTATTGTTCTTGGAGAAATTTTATCCTAGATTTTCCTTCATGATTATATTATTATGTTATAATAATGTTAACTAATCAAATATTCTATCCTCCCTCATCTTCTCTACATCTTAAAATTAAAATTGAATAACATAATTTTGATTGTTTTAAGATAAATAGAAGAAAAAAGAATATTCTAGAGCAAGGGTGAAATTTAAAAAAACTTATCACAGGTTAGTTTTATATTGAGAAAAAAAAAAAATTAACATGGACTAAATTTATTTGACTTTAGTATAATTGTTTGTTTGTTTATTCGTTTAACATCACTTTTATGCAACTATGGCTAATCGGACGATGCTACAGTGGGAGTCCTAAATTTTGCCTATCCAGTTTTTATTAGGATATAGATCTTTAACGAGTACCTGACATCGCACAGGCTCGGGACCACCTTTTAACGTCCCCTCCGAAGGACGGCGTAACTAAGGATTTTTTACTCCCATTAAAAAATCCTAGGACCACCTGCGGGTTTGAACCCGTGACCACTTTAGTATAATTATTACATATATCTGGGCATACTTTTGAGCAAGTAGAGAAATTTAAGTACTTAGGTTCAATGATAACAAGAAAAAATGAAATCCAGGAAGAAATAAAGTCCCGGTTGAAGGTGGGAAATGTGTGTTATTATTCAGTTGCTAAATTACTTAGCTCGCGACTTCTGTCTAAAAACTTAGAGGTTAGAATTTATAAAACTATTATTCTTCCGACGGTTCTTTACGGATGTGAAACATGGCTGCTTACTTTGAAGGATGAACAACGGCTTAAGGTTGTTGGGGGACTTTAGAAGGTTGCACAACACGGAATTGCGGAGCTTGTACCCTGTGAATATAATTGAGTTGATAGCATCATGGAGACTCAAATGGGCGAGTAAAGTTGTTGGGCTCCGTGAGGATCGGATTCCTCGAAAGTTGGCATTCGCTGATCCGACTGGTAAGCGTCCGAAACATCAATGGAAGGATTGCGTTAAGGCTGATCTCAGGGGCTTGGGCTTGAATGGTGAACATAGGACGAGTCTGTGCAGGCGGAGTTTGGTGGTATCGGCATCGAATTTTTGGGTTCGATAAGCCTATTATAATTATTACAACACACTTTATAATATCTTCAATCATGATCATCTTTAATTGAACTTAAAAAAAAAAATATATGTACCTCTAAAACCCAAGAAGGGTCTTGGAATCAGTACATATTCAGAGATCCATACTTTTTTAGGCTAACGACTGTGTAATCAGGTGATTGGGCCGAAATCATACTCAGCCATCAGGTTTTCTCCCCATTTTTGGGTACCCGCTCAATAAGGCTGGGTCTGCCCCATTAGGATATCCATGCCCTTAGGTCGTTAGGCTTGTTTCCTAATGTGACACCACCTTTTTCTGCGTTTGGAAGTGAACGTGTGACATCGACGCTAAGTGGACCTTAAGCCACTTGCAACACCTAGTATATATATACTAGGATATTATATATATACTAGGATTTATATATATATATATATATATATATATATATATATATATATATATATATATACACATATATATATATATATATATATATATATATATGTAGATATATATATATCTACAAAAATATTTTGTATGATTTGCGGACAGCATTGGTTTTCTGCTACCATTTGAAGAAAACGGCTACAGAATCGCATAGAATGATTGTCGAAGCATAAGGTGAACACGCTCTTAGCAAAACTCAATACTTTGAGTGGTTTAAAAAATTAAAAAAGTGGTGATTTTGACATGAGAAACGAGAAGCGTGGGAAACCACCGAAAAAGTTTGAAGACAAGGACTTGCAAGCCTTATTGGGTGAAAACGATACTAAGACTCGACAAGAACTTGCGGAACAATTAAATGTAACATAAAAAGCAGTATCTCTTCGCTATGGAAAGATTACCGAGTACCATATGAACTGAATGAAAGACAGCAAGAAAATCATTTCTTTATCGAATAGTGACAGGTGATGAAGAAAAGTGGATATATGTTCAGAATCCAAGCATCGTAAATCATGGGAGAATCAAGGCAAACTGTCAACATCAACTGGCATGACCAAATCTTTTTGGAAAGAAAACAATGCTGTGTGTTTGGTGGAATCAAAAGGGTATAATATATTATGAGCTACTAAAACCGTTAATACTGATCACTACCAACAACAAATGATCAATTCGAATAGAGCAATATGTGAAAAACGACCGGAATAAGCAAAAAGGCAACATAAAGTCATTCTGCTTCATGATAATGCCCCCTCTCACACTGCAAAAGAGTCACAGATTTGTTCCAAAGCATACTAAAACATTTCCTTCATCACATAAAAATGAAATTTCATATTTCAATGCAAAAATAATATTGGTTTACAAAAAAAAAAAAAAAAAAAAAATCTGATTATTTCCTTAAATGATATAGTACATATTCCAAATCATTGTATTAATTTTAAAGCACATTTGACTAATAAAAACCTTTTGTTATTAATAATTGACCAACTATTTAGTGACCACGATCAAAATAAATTATTAAAGATAATCTCTACTATGAATATAGTATATGCTGAACCCAGGCTCTAAGAACCGACCATAATCAGCGAAAAATTGTTCTCAGCAAATTACTAAAATTTATTAATACAATATAGGTACCTATTTATTTATTTAGAGTATTACACACCTGATTATTCCTTCTATACAAATAACAAAATATGCAAATTTAGCCGATAACTTCAAATAACAGTGTGTCACGAAGGTATGGTAGGGATTGAGTTAGTGCAGCAGTGGATGAACACAAGTGACATGTACAGCGGTTAAAAACACAATATTACTTTTCTTTGTTAGTTCTTTTATAAAATAAATATTAAAATATTGAATGAAGATTATATATAGGCAAGTTCTTTTGCCAAAATTTGATATATAGATTATTTATTAATTTTTTTTTTTAATAGAGTGAAAATCATTAGATCAAACTCAACTTTTGCTATTGCCACCCTAATATCATTAATATTTATCGAATAAAAAGAGTTCACAATATAATCATTAATTAAATTCCAGTCCTGTTACACCCTTTCAAGAATAAATTAAAAAAAAAAAAAAAAAAATATCAACCTGTTAAATTATCCTTACGTACAACATGATTAGGGAACAGAGCTTATTACAGTATAGCATATAACTTATAAATCTATTGTTCTATATTTACCATATTTTGTGGGAAATATTGTTTCATCGGTAATGGTTTTTTGAGTAAAGGTCATAACATAATCGATGTATTGTGGAGCAGCAACTCTTGTCTTCTTCCCTTTTTCATCAAACCAGAGGTAAGTTCTGAAAATAAATATTACACAGTTCATAATAAATTACTTATTATGAAGTTATAACTGTAATATATATCATAAAAAAAAGAACCAAAAAAGATTAGTGTTGATAGGCGTTCTTAATATTGACTAAGTTATCAAAATTAATCTTTCAAATGAATATTAGCTCAAAAGTTAAATACCCTATGCTTCTAACCCATTCGGAAATGGACAAAAATTATGAAATAAAGTTTTGAACCATAGTAACTTAGATACTCCAGAAAAGTTGACAAAAACTTGAAGTAATATAAACAATATAGGTAATAATTTGCTAACATACATTACAGAAGCTATGGTCTACAACTGTGACTAGCAACATCTTAGTGCAATACTCCAGGGAATAAATTCAAATAGCAATTTTTTATGCTTCAGAAAAAAATGGAGTTCCATAAGACTGAGAATATTTTCCTTAACTAATGCAGTTTCAACCTAAATAAAAAAAAATAAATGCCCTCCACTCGAACTTCAAAAACGAGTTAGAAGATCTGATGACAATGAAACACTTTATCATTCCTTATGTTCACATTAAAAACAATGGCAATGGTGTTACATAAAGATGAAATACTGATTGATATAATCACCAATAAAGAATTTAAGGTGCAGTTAAGAAAGGGTTATGAGAAATTCTGGTATCAGTCAAACATACTATTTACATATCCAGCAATTATAAAATTAAAGCTTTTAATAACTTTTTCATTTATATACTTTAAGGGGTTTAAGCATTTTCAACAATCTCATATTGCAACTATTTTATTTTATTAAAAGAATAATGAAATCAACTCAAAAATCAATGAAGATATTAAAATTTCAAAGGCAACACTTTATTTTTAGGCAATTAAAATCTGAGGAATCCTAGTATTAAATGTTTACAATTCAATAATGCCTGTTTATTGTTGTCATTCATACCAATAAGGCAATATGATATTAAGAAACCAACAAACCTCACACTTATAATTTTTTTCCCTTCTAACAGAAAAAGAAGAAAATGTCTACAATTTTAAAAGAGTAGAAAGTAATGTCTTTGGGAAAGAATAGCTATTAGGTTGTTGAGATGCCTTTAGAACCAATGGACTTCATGAACATGTCAATGAACAAACCAGTGTTTCTTCAAACATAACAGGAGAAAACTGATGACATTACTCTCATTAATATAACTTGATTATAATTTAAGTTATAAACACCTTAAATAATACTACTGACGAACAAAAAAAAATATTATAAATTATTACATTATTTATATAAGTACAAACCTCAACTGGGGTCCAGTCATGTCTGGGCATCCAGACATAGTACAGAATTCTGATATTGTTCCATAGACCAAATTTATATGGTCAAAGAACGCAATAGCTGAAAATATATATACATGTTAGTATTCAAAATTAATCATGTCAATCACTTAGAATATTCACAGAAAGTGACATACTGTGAGAAGCAAGCCATTCATTATAATCCAATCCAGCAGGTAGATCTACCAATACTCTGAGGTCAATTTCAGGTAACTTTCTTTCTAAGACTGCTTCTTCAAGATATAATTTAGGTTCTTCAGAGCTTACTGATGACGATTCTTTATCTTTTCGACGAGCTTTTCTAAATTAACAAAAATTGACAATGAAATGAAGTGATGAACACTAAAATTATAATTTAGAAAAATCACATATCACTAGAAACGACAATTATAGTACCACTAAATAAACAATTTCAAAGTAACCAATATATACCACTATTCTTCTATTACAACTAACAAAAAACAAATAATATGATTAGTAATGGAAATCAATTTGAGTTTAACTTGAAGTTTGACGTACCCCATAAACCAGTCCACGGTATCGCGGAGATATTCAGGTAATCTATCCAGCTTGAAAGATGTTGGATACCTCCACGATACTAACAATAATTTTATAAAATCCACAATTTCACCATATCACAATATCTCATCTGATAATGAACATGGCGAATTTCTTTTCTGTATCATGGATCACAAACCATGGCCATCACATAAGAGTCCACAGCCATAAGAACCAATAACACAAAGTCATGAAAAAGTCCAGTTCAAGTTTTACTCTTATTTTATTTTGTTTTTAAATTTCGGCTTGCAAAAGAAAAATTAAACATAAGGTAATCTAAATGACTCGATAAAACTTTTTAATGTGTATGGATGTTTCAATCATTAACGAAGTATTTCATTTACTATAGACAGTGGAGGTTACAAGTTTATGTTTATAAATTAGGATTCAAACTTTTTAGTACGTTCTGTATAACCGGGTTCTTTGAATGCTCTTACTCATGATTCTAGAATATTTTATTTTTCAGAGCCGTGACTATGTTTATTTTAAATTTATAAACTTTCGATCTGTTTACAGACGTATTGAGTGAGTTATGGATGTTGTAAGTCCACTTTCTTTATTAGAAGTAACCATGAGTGAAGAATGCAATGCTGATGATGGTAATATTTCTTTAATGTCAGATTTGATTTACTTGAAGCTTTCTTATTTGCTTGTATTGATTTTTAATTTTTACTTTAGATTGCATTGTGATAGAGGATGATGATGATGATGTTGAAACTCCTGTCAAAAGTGAACCTAAGCCATGTAAGATTGCCAAAATGGAAGTGGAAGTTGATCCTTTGTCAGTTAGCCCTTCAGTATGTTATACTAACAAACAAGATGATATGCCAACTCTTTGGGTCTCCACCAACATTAATAATTTGGCTGGTGTAGCCCATACTGAAACAGAATTCAGAAAAAGTCAATACTCAAGTAAGTTAATTTTGAATTGGATCTACAATGATTGGTATATTGAAGAAGCAGTTTAGTGCTAAGCCAGTTTTTGATCGTTTTGTTGAATGTGATACTGGTTTTACTTTGAGCTCTTAATGTTTTGTTTGGAGAATTACAAACCTGCACACTTCTCCATTCATATAGATCAATCCTGATCTTTTTGAACCTTAACTTCCTGTTAATAGAATCCTTGGAAAATGAATGTTGAGAATTTTTTTTGTGATTAAGTTCAATTGTTTTTTTCTTTTTTCTGTATGAAACTTCAATATTATTATTTGTTAAGCTCTACAACCCACAACACCAGTGAGTATTGGCTTCCTCTACTAGCAATTGTCTAGTCAGTCCCCCTATCTTGTGCTTCTGCCAAACAATGCCTTATTCCAATAGACCTTAATCATTCCAACCACTACAGCCTGGGTCTCAGAACTTTATATTGGCTGAACTGCTGCTCCCTCAGTATTTTCTTTGGAATTTAATCATCAGGCATTGGTGGGAACTGTCCTACTAACCTTAACCTCCCTTTGTTGATCATTCCAACAATGTCAGGCTCGTAATAGAGGCTACAGATTTCTCTATTCTCCATTGTCCATCCTCATAGGTGGGCCTATAAATTGTCTAAGGATGTTTCTTTCAAAAGTAAGGTCTCTTTCATCGATCTTTGTAGTTGTCAGAGCTGGGCGGATGAAGGTTTTGTAGAGAATGTTCCTAGTGAGTTGCGAGACATTTGCTTAATAGGTGTGAGTGGAATCCATAATAACAATGATTTGGTGATATGATGATGATTCTTCTCTGCATCCTTCTCTGAGATCCTGTTGTCTATAGTCACTTGTGCACTTAGGTGCACTTGTTTGCACATGTAAGGCCAAATGCAACTTCAGTACAAATTTTTATGGGCACTGTTTGGCACCATATATTTTGTCTTTTCTTGGTCAATGATAAGATATGTCCTGCTGCAGAATTGAGGGACAGGAATGCTTGCAATACTGTCTGATATAACCTTCCAATGATGTCAACAAGATATTTGCCCGCCTGGAGAGGAGGCTGGAAGGAGATGGTTGCCCCAAAGACTGTCTGCCTGTTAAATTCAACTTATAGAATAAAGTTGAAGCATAGTGGCGGCTTTGGGAAGTGTGAGAAAGAAGTCTAGGCAGCAATGGTATCGGTTTTGCCGCACAGAAAACTCCCTTAGTTACGGACGCATGTCTTATAGTATATTGAATGAGAGCAATGAGAAGAGCCCCTGAAAACTGAAATCCAGTATTCCAAAATGGTCAGGTATGGGGAATAAGAACAAATAATTAAATTACAAAAAAAAAAAAAAAAAAAAAAATGGCTGTTTGTAACTTTTTTGTCACAATTTTGAGTATTCATGTTTTATTTTTCTATTAATTAAGTCTATGTATGTTTATAGCTTATATTCAAATACTCATATAGAAATAAACAACTATAATTCCAAACTTAATGCTATAAGAATGTTTTCTTTGAGCTCATTATTTAAAAAAAATATTTGGGAAATGGCTGACTGTTTATCAAAAAGGCTTTGGTTTTGTTGCAGCTTTTAATTATCAGTTAATATGCTAAGGCTTACTTTAACCAATATGACAAATGTGAATCTGTAATGCTATTCCAATCAAACACTTTTTTTAGGTGATTTAAAAAAAAAATTCCAAAGACATATCAGAATCCACTATACTTTAGACCATGTATAGGAAAAGTAAACAGCTATTCATTTCTACAACTTCATCTAATCTAGAAAAAAAAAACAAAAAAAAACTGAATTACTTGAACTTTAAATTAAAGGAAATTCCAATAAATCCCACCAAATAACCTTCACCCTGCATGGTAACCCAATGACATCCTGCCCTACTGTTTCCTTCAATAACACTCCGCTTGTCCCAGTTGAACAGATCCGATATCTATGACTCCATCTGCACAAACTTCTTACTTAAAATCCTCACACAAGACTGAAATGACATGAAATTGCCCGACGTTTTCGACTACTGTAACACTTACTGGACAAACGCTCAAACCTACTGCTTAATTACAAAAGACTCATCTTCATTACCATCATAAGGCCGATATCGACTTACGGAGTAGAGCTTTGGGGCTCTACTAAACCATCAAACTCTTCCCGTCTCCAATCCTTACTATCAAAAATCCTCAATGCTCCTTATTTTGTCACGAATCAAATTACCCATAAAGACCTAAATGTTCCCTATGTTGCTGACTTGGCCCGAACCAGGTATCACTCCTTTCATGACAAACTCCATTCCCACTCTAATCCACTAGTATCAAACCTTGCCACCTCAGCAATCCCTGGTAATCCCCCGAGATGTCTGAAAAGAAGATGGCCCCGAGACCTTCTGGTTTAACATAGTTTTTTGGAGATCTGCCAATGTGAAAGTATCTTTACATGTGAATCATGACAGTGTAAGTTTGTATCACATTTACTGAATGTATTTTAAAATACAGTTGTAAATATCAATATATATATATATAAAATTAAAGTTTTTTTTTTAGCATTTTAGACTGCTTGAAATAAAAATAATCTGGTATATTTAGTTATCCTATTTACTATTTACTATGTAGCTCTACAGCCTTGGCTTCTTTGGCAATATTTCTCCAATCCCCTACACACAACGCTCTCCTCTTCCAGCTCCTTATACCAAGCATTTCCAAATCCTTTTCCACATCCTGAACCCAACGTCTCCAAGGTCGTCCTCTTCTTAGGCTACTAAACATTTTTCCAAGCATCCTATCATGGTGCTTTGTTCATGATTATTTCATTAAAGTTAAAAATAGTAATGATAGTGATTTGAATATATGGAAAATGAGGAATTTTGTGAATTCGGATCTATCTTTTGAAAATAGCACTTATCTTGGAAGAGGTGTATCAAATTTTAAATTGAAAATATTGTTTATACATGTCTAATAGTTTAAGGATTAAACTGATCTTTTAGCCCTTTTTCATTATAATCTTAACAGAATTTGTGATTGTGCAGTGTTATGAATTTATGTTTTTTTAGATGTATATGAGGTGTTGACTGAGATACTACATTGCACTATTTGCCTTGATCATGTCGGTTGTGATATCAGAATCCATCCTAGTTCTATTGAGCATCCTGTTTTAAGGGTTTTGATTTGTGAACATTGTGTTTGTATGTACAAAACTGTCAATTTTATTATGAATGACAAAGGAAAAGAAATAAACTGCAGATGGTGTGGAAAAATGTCTTCTGCAAAAGGTCCTGTTATAAGAACTTGTCAACAATGCCCTTTCAGTTTTTGTGAGGTAAAAATTATTTTTAGAGTTATTTTACATGATTATAGTAATTATTTATTTTCTCAATAGTGTTTATTTGCTGAACATTTTACCAAATTTTGAGGTTATGTCTTGACACCATAAACAGTAGTATTTGTATCAATTCAGGTCCTGATATTGTTATGCTGTGTGTGTTTTCCAAATCCGAAAGATGGAATAACCTGTCGACTGCTGTGTAAAATAGTGCCTTAGCTCAGTGGAGACGGGCTAGGGGTTACAGTAAAATGCCATCAAAAAAGGAAAAAAAAAAAAAAAGAATGATAACGATACCCAATCCATAAATTTACAAAAGGGGTACTCACTATGTTTGCTATAGCATGCTCAACAATCAACATGCTAATTGTAATTGATAACTATTACTGATCTTGGGTCAAATAGCAAAACTCCCACAGTATTAAATAAATAATATGTAATCCTTCAAAACAAAACAAACTCTTAAAAATATATATAAAATAAAACAATCTGTAAACAATAATAAAAACTCTTTTTTAAATTTACGATAAATGATAATGACTTAATAATAATGAACTAAAATTAAATTTTTATACATATGTTAACACGAAAATAAAAAAAATGAAATTAATACAGAATTATTCTACAGTTGTAAAAACAAAAACAAATACAATTAAAACTAATTTTACAAAAATCTGTGTTTTAACGTATAGGTATAGGTATTCCAAGTGTTGACTTCTATCCCTTCTCAGGAAACCGGAAGATCCTCGTCTCACCAATATGTTGACCTGTCTCTAGCCAGCAATACTCTGAGCCCGGTTTGTTTACACTTCCCCCACCTGGTACCTCAGAGGGATTAGCAATTCTAACAGTTACAACGATTCTCAAACCAGACTTATAAATAAAACAAACATCCTTTTCATATTGTCATGTATTCATATTCATATTTAACTAACATCTAAAATTATAAATATATTTACTTGAAATCTAATTAAAACTAATTACAGTTATCTAATAAATATATTTATATTTCAATATTCACCGAAAACAGTCTGTTAGTGGCTTGCATTTTAGACCATTTCACAGCAGTAAAATATTAATATTAGGTCTTAACCCAGAATAATCAACGGTCATGTAGCTTTTAAATACTAAATACCTTTTTAAGTAATGATACTGATTATTTTTTATAAGATTGCAAGTATCTATATTTATTTTGACTTTTGTGGTGAATAATAATTAATACTCCATGGTTGGATGGACAAGATGCTTATGTCCTCCATTTCCTGCTGTTATACTGCTTTGTTCCATTCAACCCAGCGAGGCTGCTTTTATTTAAAACTCCTTATATTCTTTGGAGTTTACGAAGTACCTTTTTATTTTTACCTATGTGAGCCCTGTGCCACCATATAACGGAGGAGTAAGTGCGCATTGGTCTAATGGCTGTAGTGTAGAGCCAATAGACGATTTGGGGTTTGAGTCCCCAAACATTATTAATAGCGCCTTTACACGCCCAAAGGCATTTTAGAGCTTTACCAGCAATGTAAGAGATATGAGTGTCCCACCGCAGTTTGTGGTCAAGAATGACCCCTAAGTGTTGAACTTCTTTTGAGTTGGTGAGTTGTGTGCCATTAATACTAGGTAAGTTCATGTTTACCTTTCTTTTGTGTTTAAAAGTGCAGACATTAATCTTTTGTGGATTGATGTTAAGTCCAGAGGATCCACACCAATCACAAAGAATGTATATAGCATGTTTAAGTAAAGAGGATACCACACATTGATGTTTGCCCCCTATAAGAATTGCAACATTGTCTGCGTAGCCCTGTGTATAGAAGCCTTGGGAGTTTAGTTTCTTGATTAGCGGATCAATCACCAAACACCAAAGTAGTGGCGATAAAACGCCACCCTGAGGGCAGGCACCATATGGTTTGATCCTTAGCATGGTATTGGATAATTCCGATGCTAAGGTTCTGCTTTCAAGCATAACCATTATCCATCCTCTGATGACAGGATCAATGTCATAGTCAATCAGGGCACCCAGGATAGTGTTAAAGGGAGTTCTGTCAAAGGCACCTTCAATATCCATAAAAGTGCCAATCATCATGTCTTATTGTTCCATGGATATCTCAATCCTGGAGACTAGATTGTGTGGTGCTAATTCGCAAGATTTGCCTGCTTGGTAGGCGATTGGAGTGAATGTAATGGTTTGTTAAGAGATAGGTGTACTCTAATGTGCCTGTCCAGAATTTTTTCAAGAGTTTTCATCAGGAATGAGGACAGGCATATAGGTCTGAATGATTTGGGGTCCGTGTAGGTACCTTTCCCAGGTTTGGAGATATAGCAGAGTTTGTATTCTGTCCAACTAACTGGTACATATTTTAAAGCCGGTAGCTTGGCTCTGAATAGTAAGAGGAGGTATCGTTTGATAATTGGAAGACCTTTCTGCAATAGAGCTGGAAAGATGCCATCAATGCCTGGAGACTTGAATGGGGCTAATGATTTAATTGCCCATTCAAGGGTGTTAATATTACTTTATATGATATGAAATAATTAAAAATATATAATGGATTGGAACACAAATCGTAGGACTTGGTTGCTAACCAAATCACTAACTGGTCACAGTTCCCCTTTGTCAGGTATCTTTTTTTTTTTTTGTGACCCTTCATGAGTTGTAAATAAATAAATTCTTTATTATTCTGGGACAAGTCCCTTTAGAATAACATTTACATAATATATAAATTGGGCGTCAGAGTCTTAGAGTAATTAATTATTTATAAACAAGTTAACAAAAAAACAATCGAAAACAGACATACGAAAATATGTAGAGACTAAAATAAAATAGTCTTATTTACAATATTGTTCTGACTGGATGGTCATGAGATGAATGAATAAGCAGGATTTGAATGTATAAAGAGAGTTGGAGTGACGGATAGAAAGAGTAATAGAATTCATAGGATTGAGGATTGGATAAGGAACGATCTGTCAAAATGTGCAGATCGGTGGACCGTTGTGTATAAATCTGAAGGCCTATGGCTTGTACAGCGGGAATAGACAGAGGATTTGAATTCTAAAAGGTCGAAAATGTATGATGGACGGCAGGATTGGATAACTTGATACAGGAATGATGCAAGGAAATACTTGCGACGACTGAAAGGGTAAAGCCACTTCACTTCCAAGGCGGAGGTGAGATCCCCAGAAACACAACCGTATATGGTACAGCTGTAGTCAAAGTGGGGGAATATTAGAGAGGTAACGAGGAGCTTCCGGGTTTCATATTGGAATAGGTGACGAAGGGAATTCAGTCGCTTTAAGGGGAAAAAGGTGTGGCGGGAAATTTCGGAAATATGGTTTTTGAAAGAGAGGTTTCAAGGACCTGACAGTCGTATAAAACTTTATAGGGTTACCATTTAGGAAGAGGGTTGGAATATGTGGAACAGTTTTCAAGAAGTAATAGGAACCTATTACAATTGCTTTTGTTTTTCAACATTTACTTTCAGTTTATTGACTACTGCCCAGTGACTTATTCGATCTTAAGTCCTGTAGCTGGTAATAGGTCGGAAGGTGGAAAGGAAAGGTATATTTGAAAATCGTCCGCATAGAGGTGGTATTTAGAGTGATTAATATGGAGAGGCAGGTCATTAATGTAAAAAGCGAAAAGGGTAGGAGATAGAGACGACCCCTGTGGCTGTAGTGGTACAGATTTATCTCTGATGCTCATTTCTACATTTTTCATAAAAAGCAAGTTTTCATATATCATCTTCACGATTTTTAAAACACTCAATATCAGTGCAGTTGGATTTGTTAATTTCATCCAGGCTGGATTTGATAAATAAATATAATAATTACCAATTGTTCTTATTTTGTATTTATCATCAATTCTTAAACGTTGTTTAAATATAATGGTTTATTTCAGATATGTCTACAAAAAAACTGTCCGGGTTATTTTGAAAGTGAACCACGCGTTCCATGGACGTGCATAGTTTGTAATATACAGGTGCTTTGGCCTGCAAGAGCGACTCTTTGGGCTTTACACTGTTTAAAAAGTTTATTACTATCCAAGTGAGTGTCTTTGTTATAAGTTAATTTTTCAAATTAATTAATGTAACCATGGAAGATGATTATTATTTTAAGTTCTGGTGATTGTGTCTGCTACTAGTTTGTAAAATTTATATTCACTGTTATGCATTTTTTTTTTTTTATGTTGATTTTTGCTGCTTTCATTCAAATTAAAATTCATCACGCCACTTCATTCTAGTGTTAAATAGTTGTTACCTTTAATGGTAAAATTTAAGAACCAAAGCAAGTCTATGAATCACCTAATTAGCTATTTATTTTAACATCATATCTTATAGAGAAATGTGTTAAGATTCCGCCTATATCTTGGAGCCAATCTTTTACAAGAAACTTCTTGACCCTCGGATTTACCAGATTATAATAAGCTTTGAACTAATCCCTCGAGTTTTTTTACCTTCACATTTGAGGGTCTGGTCTCCATTTTATGGAAGCTAGATAAATGAATTAAATAATTTTTCTGTGATAGATTTATTAAACCTACATTGCTTATTTGTTTTTCTAGTTATGTTCATTATACAATATGAGTAATAGTACGAACAACTATTGCATGGCTGTTGTATTTATTAATTTTTTTTGTTTAATCATTAATGTTACTTTATACTGTGGCTAATTGTACAATGCAACAGTGGGGATCCTGAATTTTGCCTATCCAGGTTTAATTAGGATAGGTATTTTTAAAGAGTATCTGAGGTGTCAGGTCATGGCAGAACTCAGACTCGGGACCACCATTTTATATCTCCTCCAAAGGGCGGCATGACCAAGGACATTGAAGGCTATTGTGCTAGATACTACCCCACAGATGAACTCCATTGTGTTGTATATAACCTTTTTATGACTAGAGGTGCTCTGGCTATTTAAGCGTTTTTATTTCTTATTCCGTTGCTTGGATTGAATATTTTTAAATTTTATGGCAAGTTATGTATTGATATCTGAAGGAATAACTTAAATAAATGTTTGTTCTTAAGTAATAACAGATAATATAGAGGTAGAAGATAAAAAACAGGTGGAGATAATTAAATATTGTGTAATGATTTAATGACATTTCATTTGTTACAACTCTTACTATTCAATACTAACCAAAATAGGTTGTAACTCAAACGTCTTTTGATAGATTATTTTTTTTTTTATTATAATGAATGACAAAGTGTGTACTTATTTAATTTTTATTGAGGTTTTTATCTAATTGTTTGTTAATTTTTTTTTTGTTTAACAGCCCAGGAAATTCATTAACACAAATAAATGGAGATATCTCGTTATGCTGCAAACATCGGAAGAAAAAGAAAAAAAAAGTGGTTGATGCCCTTCAAACTTTAGAAGCATCGGAACCAGGATTAGTCATAGACCAATTGGTTCCTCCGCATTTGCTTAATGGTTCAACCGAGGTTGATTTCTATCGAACTCATCTTCCTGAAATAGATTTTCCTATTGAATATTATAACAACAGCATTAAACCTAATGTTAAACCAAGAGCTAAACCCAGACCAAGACCAAGACCAAAACCTAAACCGAAGCCTAAAACCAATGCATCTTGCTCATCCTCAGTTTCAGCTCCTCCTGTTGTGAAGCCTGTTGAGCCTGATCATAAAACACCAATAAGAGCTCCACCTGACAATAAAAAGCCTCATTGGTTAAGACAAAAACTAAATGGATACATTAATGATTTTGAGCAACTAAGGAAAAAGTTGGAAGATATTGAAAAGTCATTAGACTTTGATGAAAATGATGCCCAAACTGAAGAGAAAGTTGACAATGTCACAACCCTGCTTTCACTTCACCGAGAGCTATTAAATAGTTGTCGCCTTAGTTTAATAAATGAATGGAAAGAGAGGAAAGCTAGGTTGGTCCTGAATAATTACAATCACAATGCAGAAGAAGGATTTGAAAAAAGCAACATAACACCTCGTCCAATGGTTATATTAGAGAAAGTGCCAACAAAAAAAGGGACAAAAATAAATTCCAAGAAAAATAATATGGTAAACATTAATAATATAGAATATGCCAATACTGATAAAAACACGACCTATCCAATAAAAGAATGTTACGTGAAATTAAAAAGACTTGACATTCCTTTGGGGTTCCCGATCAAACAAGACAAAAAAAAAGTCAAGTAAGCGAGTAAGCAATAGTTTCTTCAATTTAGGCGAAAACATTTAATTAAGGCAACAAGTCGGTTGAGTCGGCTTAATTGAAATTGTATATTATGTTTTATGTTTATTTGTACGTTTTGTTATATTTATTTTATTTATATTTATTTATTTTATTTTCGAAAGATGTATGCACAGTATTTGTTTAAGAAAAAAAGGTAATCACATTGTTCTATTATTAAAAGTAAAGTTTAATTTTATTTATGTAGTATTTAATTTTTTTTTTTTTTTTACTAATCAATAATTAGTGATTTGGTTAATAATGTGTTGAATATTTTACATAAAGTTTTATTTATTTTTAATATGAAAGCTGCTAACTCAATTTACTGTCACTCTTTGGACGCTGATTAAATCTAACTTTTTAAAAATGATTTACGTTTGCAATATTGTAATTGCTTAATTTTTTTTATATTAAACCTATCAAGTGTACTTATACAATTTATATCAATAGCTGATTGTAGATGTATATATTGTATATATATTAAAAAAAAAAAAAATGTTTATTTCCTTTATTAGGGATTCAAATGAGTTATAGCTTATCTGTTCTATTTCCCAAGTTGTTTCTTTCTGTATAATGGATTATTGCAGTGTAGACCATAAGTTTATCAACCTGAGGTGGGAAAGCTGTTTTTTTATTTATTTATTTGTTTTGTCCTTTATATTTTAGATTACAAACATCTGTTCTAATCTAACTGATATATTTATCTAAATATCTTATATATTTAACCTAAATGATATATTTAAGTTAGAGTATTCTATTCACAGTTAAAATTTAAATATTTCTCCAAAATCAAAATAAAGTTCATTTTATATGAAAATGAAATTAATATTAATGAAGGTAATTCCATAAAATGATCAGAATCAAGTACTCTATTAAAGAAACAAGGATCTTTATAAGAAAAGGAGTGCTTCCCTATATTTTTCTATTTGTTCATGTTTTAAGTTCTTTTATAAATTTCTTTTCAATAAAGAATTATTTAATGCTGCTAAGATCTTATGAGCATTATAATTTATTTTTCTTTTTATTGCCAATGAAGCTATTATTGATTAATAATGAAAAAACCCACATTTTACCTGCATCCTTCTTTGTTTCATCATTATAGATAATTGAAGTTATCTTTTCTGTATGTTCCAAATTATTTTTTGTTACTCTTTCACTGTAAATGTAAATATTTAATGTGTATATATTGTATCTTTATAACTTGAAAAATTAGGAACAAATTAGATTGATGTAAATATGAAGTTATTTTATGATTAAGGATAGTGATATAATAAATTTGTGGCATCAGTTGTATGTTCGAATCAAACTTATTTTTATATTAGTACTATGCAAGTACACATCATTTGATTCCTAAAGTTCCTGATTATTATTTTTCCTTAAATTATACTGACATTTTTTTTACTTTTATGAGAACAATTTAAATAGTAAATATGTATCAGAAGAATGAATCTTAGTAAATTGTTATTATACTTTTAAATTGTTAATTTTTTTCTCTTTACTTAAAAAAAAATTGTATCCAGGAAAAGTTGATATTATGTAATCTTTAAAACAAAGTTTTAAATATGCCTTTTGTACTGCAGATTCAGTATTGCAATAATTATTTTAACTTTAATATTGATTTAAGGTTTCAATAAAACATTTATTCTAGCGATGTATTATTTCCTCATTATAAATTAATATATTTTGGATTACCTTATCATAGTGAGCAAGATGTTGAACAGAGAATAATGATAATAAGCTAGTTCAATATTCATTTTAATTTCTCTGTTACTCATAGCAGGAAAATGGTAATATCAAAACACCTGGCACTTGTTAAGAGACGAGGTTTTTAATAAGCAAGCAGCATCAAATATATAATTGAAGACTTTGAATGTTATTTCTATATATACCAAGGCCAAATGCATTTTGAACAATTTAATATAATGTGATTGATAATATTATTATTTAGAATTCATTTAATAATTAAAGTGTGGAGTATAAAATTTGAAGGATAAGATTGTTCGGGTGGTGGTAAAGAAATATATCTCAAAATAGTTATTTTCATAAGATAAACTGCTCCGCAAAAAAAAGTGGGCGGACTTTGAAAAAACATTTTATTTTTTTCCTGTGAAATTAATGTGCATTACATCAACATTTTTATAAAATTGTATTCTTTTGGGATGATTTAGAGGTAAAATTAAGATAAAGAAACAAAAAATAAAGATTTGTTTGGAAAAAAGAGAAAATTAACAAAAATTTATATTACAGGAAAAAAAAAATATATTTTTCTCTGTTGAATACAACTTTCAATTACGGGTATTGCTTCCTCTTGCTTAAATTACTGCCTGCTACAACATCTTGAGGGAATTACTCCCATGCTTCCACTGAAGAATTTCTCAGCTCCTGTAAGTTTTCAGGAGGGTTATTTCTTCTCACACATCAGCCAAGTTCATTCCAGAAATGTTCAATTGGATTAAAGTCAGGGCTCAGAACTGGCCATCTTTAAGTCTGAATTTGTGTTTAATAAAGAAATTGCTGAACACAGTTTGCAGTGTGTGGTTGAGCATTGTCATGCATGCAAATAAAATTTTCTTTGGAAGTTATTAGTCCAGGTGGCTGTCATTAAATGAAACAACTAAATAGTTTTAACCATTTATTGTTCGCCAACGTTTTGATCCCCATTGTGGGTCTTCATCAGGGCATGTTGTAGGCGAAAGGAAACTAGTTTCTATTCTTTGCTAGTTTCCATTTGCCTACAACACGCCCTGATGACCCACAATGGAGGTCGAAACGTTGGCAAACAATAAATAGTTAAAACTATTGGGTTGATGCAAAATTAATGCAGGTTTTTAGTAGGTATTGTAAATACGCCATATCTTTACTTTAACCATATATATTTAATCAAAATAATTTCCATCTGAATCAATGCACTTTTGCCAACGTTCAACAAGCTTTCTTATTCCACCAGAAAAAAAATCCGAATCCCTAGACTCAATGAAATCACGAAAAGAATTTTCAATGTCGTCCTGGTTTTGAAAATTTTTCTCCCTCAAAAAGTTGTCCAGATGCCTGAAAAAGTGGAAGTCTGTAGGAGAGAGGTCAGGTGAATAAGGCGGATGTTGGAGAACTTCGTAGCCCAACTCGTGCAGTCGTCGAAGCGTTGGTTGTGCAACGTGTGGTCTGGCGTTATCGTGGAGCAGGATCGGCCCCTTCCGATTCATCAATGCTGGGCAAAGACGTTGCAATTTTTGAGTTCCGAGTTCCGCCGCCATTTCTCGTGTGGTTTTGGTTGGGTCTTCTTCCACTTTTGACCTCAGCTGGTCGTTGTCCAGAGCAAGATGACGGCCCCGACCTTCCTTGTCTTCGAGGTCGAAATCTCCTCTGCGAAACTTCTGGAACCAACGCTGCACCGTGCACTCATTAATAGCCCCCTGACCCCACACTTCATTAATATTACGAGCCGTTTGCGCAGCGCTGCGCCCTAATTTAAATTCGTAAAAATAAATTTGACGAAAATCGCACTTTGACATTTTCGATTCAAGACCTTTGAACACACTGAACAAAACGATTTTACTAAACAAATTCATGGTGAAAGAGAGGGTATTAGATAAGGTTTGTTTTGGTATAATAATGATCAATGTTAGGATTAGCTTTGTTTACACAATTGGAATTAAGATATTGCAATAGAGGAAACCTGCATTAATTTTGCATCAACCCAATATTTAGTTGTTTCATTTAATGACTGCCACCCGGACTAATTCCTTCCAGTAATTCTCAATGGTCAACTAATTATATCCACAATAAAATTTTCTCCAATAAATGGAGCAAAAGGTATAACATATTGTTCAAGGATCTCTGTTATGTACAAATCTGCATTTAGGAAAGGTCTGTTGAAGGCACGGAGATCAATTTTCGCTTCTAGAGATATTCCTCCCTACACCATCACTGAACCACCTCCAAATTGCACTCTCCCAGCAATGTTACATACAGAATATCGCTCACCTGACCTTCGGTAAACTCTAGCACGTCCATCTGGAGAGAAAAGTGAAAAATGTGATCCGTCAGAAAAAAGTACAGTCCTCCATTCATTTTCAATCCACAATATGTGCTCTCAAGCAAATTCTAAACAGGCTCTTCGATACAGTAATACCTAGCTACCCTCCTGAGATGTAAGCTCATTTCAGCAAGTCTTCTTCTGACAGTTTTGGCACTAATTGAAACATCACAATCCACCCCGAGGCTTTGAGCAGTCTCAGAAACAGTATAACAGCGACTTCGAAGAGTATATATTAAAATAAACCGATCATCTTGTGATTGTGTCGTTCTTGGGCGACCTGAATCTGGCTTGCATGTTTAGAGTGCAGTGTCACTAAAACGTTGGATCGCAAAACACACAGTGGTTTTAGGTAATCCTAATGCCCGAGCAGTGTTTCTCTGAATATGGCCATTTTCGACTGCAAAGTGATTATCACCTAGAAGAAATCAATTTTTCAAAGTGCACCACTGTTTTTGTGAAGCAGTGTATATCAAAAAGAATTATACAAAAAAAAAAAACTTTTCGATCTGCATTGCTGTTCTTCATCAGGATTTGACATCCCCATGAAGTGGAACAAATCAAAGTTACAGTCAAGTCCCTTCCTCCTCTTGAAAGTTTAAGTCCTGCAATGAAAGTCAAAACTGTGTATAATAAATAAATCAATTGTTTCAGACCTATTTCTTGACCGCGATCTGGATAATCTAATCCTTCAGAGTTCATTGTAATCTATTAGTCCATGTGGTATTATGATATAAAACCAGGTAAGCAGAATTTGTTAAAAAAATAAGGTATCAACCAAAAATTCTTATTTACTATTTGAAGAAAGAGCAAGAGTTTACTTCTCGGGTGAAACTTAAAATAATTGCTCTGAAATGAGGATGATATTCTTAAAAAGGAGAGGACTGAAAATTAAAACTTTCAAATAAAATGAAACTATCATTATATCATCAGGCCATCCCTTGATATATAACAAGCAGTATTCTATCAGATTACATGCAATAAATGCTTCAGGGTTAATAATAACAAATTCATGTTTTTAAATATATTTCTCATATAAATTAAATCCAGAAAGTAAAAATAAAAACAGACATGGTTAATTGGTTGTTTACAGTTCTAAATTTTGTAAATGTATGAAACAAAACTTTTGTGTTCTAATTAATGAAATAAATTAGATAATTAAAAATTAAACATCAATCCACAATTTGCCAAAAACAAATAAAAGGGAAGCTCTTGATACAAACAGAGCAATGTGGTAAGAAAGGCTCATTGGTCTACTTTAAGACAAGAGGAATACAGCAGACTCTCTCTCATCCAGCTGAGGACTGATAGTAACAGAAAATAAATATAGTTAAAGTTTTTTTCTTCTTCATTTCATCAATATTTATTAATAAACCAGGCAGAGGGTGCTTAAGCTGAGGCCAAATACCAGCTTAAAAAAATCATTGCATCACCCTACTTGGAAGGTACAATATGCATCAAATGGAAAAACAGGGTTTTGTTTTTTTGGGCTTTCAGCTAATTTTAATGGTCTGCCAGGTGTGGAAATTTAAAACACTTAAGATGAAGTGGTATCCTACATAGGTGGAGGGTTCTCAACATGATTTTGCCAATGCATCTAGCTTAAAGGAAGTGAGTCCATCTATATCTTTATTATAAAAATCTTATTATCCTTTTTCAGGAAAAATTTATTCATAAATACATTTAATTCTAACTCTGTTCTGGTTAGGAATTCTTGATGTGTGAAGTCAATAGAATACCAGATAAGAGAGAGTGTACTGTTAATAAGGTAAAAAAGCAGTCACAAGTTTGTTTTAATTATTCCATTAGGTTTAAGACAAAATTAACATTAGAATAAAAATATACACTGTTAAAGTTTTAATAGTTAACTTTATCAATGGTCAGAACAGTTAGAAATTTGATATCTCATGAAAAAATTCTTTAAAAGTCAGTTAATGTTTTTATATTAGTTAGTCATAACTAATATAACCAAAGATGATTATGCTTAATAAATAAGGAAATAAAAAATTGGATCGATAATTTAAAAATATGATAATGCAGTTGGAATGAACTTCTTAACTATTCAATTAAAAAAAAGAAAACACAGATCAAAATCTGACAAAATGAATTAGAAAATATCTTCAGATCTACGATAACATGTTATTACAAGCATAAAATATTCTGATTTGTGGATATTCAAATAGGGATTATCTAGATGGTTATGTCTAGTAATACTTCAAGGAAATAATTTTGTAGGCTTATAAATAAAGGAAACATTTTCATTTATACATAAATCAAATAATTAGTTTCCAATATGTTACAGATAATGGCGAACCAATATTTTCTTTGATAAGAAGCAAATATACTCTTGTCATTGAAAAAAAGAATCTTAAAATTTATTATTTTAGTTTTAATATTTACAATCAAATCTACTACAAAATATAACATATTAAATTGAAATAAAACATTCATTTGTTTTTTTGGCTCCTACTCAAAAAAAAAAAATAAATAAAAATTACATTAAAAATTCACAGCCTAATGCACATATAAATATAAAGATGTAGAATTATAAAAACTATAGAATTTTAACGATTAAAAATGAAATCAATTAAAATTAATCAGAAATTTGGATAAAATAATAAGTTTTTTAAGACAAGAAGTCGTAAGAAGCAACGTCATCGAACTGCTGTTGCTGAGAATTCATTTGCTGGCCAGGTTGTGGTTGAGCAAGTCCTCCTCGAACCATTTGCTGTTGCCCCATGTTCATCCGATATTGAGGTTGTGGCTGAAACAAAATTACTTTTTGTAATTCTTACGGAAAAACTTGTACTTATATATAGATTGGCAATTATGGTTTACTTTAACAGAATTTAAGTAAACAATATTTATAGAGTTACAGGTATATTTTCATTAAATGACTCAAGAATAGTTTGTCATCATCACGCTTGATTTACAAATAATTACGGTTACACAAAGATTTATATGTAGTAAAAGATGTTTTGTTTCATAAATGGTGCAATAGAAGAATTAAGCAGTGGTATGCCTCCACTGTAGCTAATATTTTAACATTTTATTTATTTAACATTGTTAAGAATTGAGAAATACTGATTTAGTTTTATATATATGTGTATATATATATGTATGTATGTTTGTATATATTTGGTAAATATTAAGTTCAGACGCAAGAGGGGGGCACTATTTACCTAAAAGGGATTAAGTGATAGTGACCGCTGGGGAGAGTGCTCTGGGTGCCAAGAGAGAAAGGTCGCTTCGCAGTCGCTACTACCCTTCGTCGCTCGCCATCGTCGCCCGCGATCGTCCTTGTGACTTTAAGTACAGTACACTCATGTTTATAAGTTAATTTTATTTGTTCTTTTGAATTTTGTTTTCCTCAATATATATATGTTTTACAAAGTTAGTAATCTTAATAAACCCATAACGAAACCTAATCAAGTATGAGAAATTCGGCGACTCAAAATTAACGTTCGGGTTGAGGCTGCGAGCGAGTGTGTTGTCGCCCCTCTCCCCAACAAACATAATATTTATTCATTTATTTAAAATAATTAATATTTTTTTAACATTTTAAGGGGTAAAGATAGCCACAGCGCCACCTTCTGATCCTACTCCTGCGTACACCTCTGTTTGCTATGGTAAAATATTCAGGAATGAGAGTGCCATTAAATGCCACACACTACGATATGTCGAAAATGATAATTGGAATAAGACAAGTTAAGAAGAAAGGCAGTGGAGAGGTAAGACTTCCAAGGAACCATATCATGATATATTCGGGAGTGCAGATGGTCACCAGAGCTAAAGAAGGTGTTGGAATAATCATGAAAGAAAATGTATTCACCAAAGTAGAAGAATGGAATCCTATATCTTCCAGGATTATTACCATGTACGCAGAAATAGCACATAAACAATTAGTTATTATCCACGTATACGCTTCTACCAAAGATTCAGATATCCTCGACAAAGTACAGACAGAATAAGAATAGAGAGGTGATCATTATAGGGGACTTAAATGCAAGAATAGGAAACAATTTCATCTGAGCACGTGTTGTGATGGGCAAGTATAGTGGAGAAGAAATAAAAAATTCTAATGGACAACATTTGATTCGCTTCTGTGTCGACTATGACCTACTGATTGGAAACTACATTTTTTCAAAAGAGTCCACAAGATTACTTTTAGTGCCCAAGAAAAAAATGCCAATAGCATTTCATTACTTCCTCTACAGTAGAAATGTGAGAAAACTTATCACAGAAGTTAAGGTCATAAGAGGTGCAGAAATCGGTCCAGACCATATGATGCTTATAGCTGATACACAAGTTGTAAATTGAAAAACTCCTAAAAAGATCATATAAAAGAATTGATGTTGCAGAGTTCCAGAATTCAAAAATAAGAGAGAGGTATGCAACAGAACTTGGAACAAAGCTGCAGGAAATAAACCTTGATGCAATATTGGATGAAATTTGGAATAAAATGAGAGATACAATTCTGTAGACTGGAACAACAATATCTGGGATTAAGAAACACTCCTGCAATGGAAAAAGGACAGAGTGGTGAAAGGAACGGGTTTAAGCAGCAATATAAAGGAAGAAAATTGCGTGGAAGGCATATCTGAACTCCAAAAATGACCAAACCTGGGAACTATATGTGAGGCGGTGAGAAGCAAAGATTGTAGTATGAACTTCAAAAAGGAAAAGTTGGGAAGGATTTGGTAGGAGTCTACAGAAAGATTATAATGAAAATATAAGACTTTTCTTGAGGAAGATAAAATCCCTGAAAGGAAAGCAATGTAAATCCATGTGAAATATTAAAGATGTCTGAGGTTGTGTCCTAACGAAGGAGAAAAACATTCTGGACAGGTGGAGACAGCACTATGTGCTGATGTTTGAAGATCCTGAAAGGCAGGGATATGATGAATCAGAAATAAGGCCAGATAAGATCACAGACTACGATGGCACAATATGGGAAGAAGAAATAGAGGTGGCAATAGAGAGGCTTAAGGCAGGACAAAGGACAAAGCAGCTGGAAGAGACAGTATCTATCCAGAACGTATTAAATATGGAGGGAATTGATGTGTGTTGTTTTTGGCCAAAAAATCTCTCACAAGCAAAGATGAGTGAGCAGGGGCATTATCGTGATGCAAAAGCCATGAATTGTTTTTCCACAATTTTGGATGTTTTCTTCGTATTGCTTCTCGCAAACGGCGCATAACTTCAAGATAATACTGTTTATTGACCGTACGACCATATGGTAAGAACTCCTGATGCACGACGCCATGGTAATTGAGGAAAACAGTGAGAAAAACTTTGAGATTTGAACGAACTTGGCGTGCTTTTTTCGGTCTTGGCTCACCTGGGCTCTTCCATTGGGACGATTGGGCTTTGGTTTCGATATCATAACCATATACCCATGGTTCGTCACCAGTTATGACCCTTTGGAGTAAATCTGGATCGTCGTTGACGTTATTCAACAGCTCTTGAGCGATGCTCATGCGATGGTTCTTTTGGTCAAAATTTAGCAAATTTGGAACAAACTTCGCTGACACACGTCTCATGCCCAAAACGTTAGAAAAAATTTCATGGCACCAACATCCTCAGCAACTTCTCTGATAGTGATTTGAGATTTTCCAAAACAATTTTGTTCATTGCCAGAACGTTTTCATCAGTTGTTGAAGTGCTTGGGCGTCCAGAGCGAGGCTCGTCATTGGCATCTTCCCGGCCATTTTGGAAGAGTTTTGAAAAAAAAATCGATAATCGAAAGTACATTGCCCGCAAAATTTGAAAAGTCACCTTACTTTTTGAACACACCTTGTATATGATGAGAAAAGGATTTCCACAGATTGGGAGTACAACATCATCATCCTAATCCATAAAAAGGGTAGTCAATGTGAATGCCACAACTACAGACCGATATGTACAGAATGTACTCCGCTATCCTGGAAAAGCGACTTTGAGTCATAGTAGAAGAAGACCTGGAAGAAGAGCAAGCCACCTTCAGGCCCAGAATCAGATTTTCTCTTCAAGGACAATAATAGAGAAGATCTGGGAACAAGAAAAAAATGGAACCTGTAAGCTGGTTTTGACTCAGCACCGTGCAATGAGATATGGATTGCACTGAAGGCAAAAAATGTCCATGGAGAACTTATAGATGCCATCAGATCCTCCTATAAAGGCTCAAAAGAAACGGTAAGAATCAATGAAAAGGAATGGGTAACTTTCGATATGAAGAGATGCGTCAAACAGGGAGACAGTCAAAGCCCTCTCCTCTTTATCATCCTGATGGACGAAGTCCTAAAAATATATAAGAGAAGGACAGCACGGACAGTGGTTGTAAAATGGAATTTAAGGATAATTCTTGCACAAGTACTTCTCTAGGCAGATGACATTCTGTCCAGAATCTTCAAAAAGCCTAATGGAGTGGGAAGCTGAACTAGTGAGGAAGGGCATGATAATAAATACTAAAAAGAGCAAAGTTATGCAAATTAGAGTGTGTACCTGAAGATGTGTAGGTTATTTGCAGAGAAGAACCCCTTGAAGCAGTAAAAGACTATACGTATCTGGGCACAGTCATCAGCAGAAATGGAAGAATAGAAGAGGAAATATCAAATAGAAAATTAGAATGAAAAAAGCAAATAGTGTATATTACCAAATCTGCAATACTGTCGTAGGGAAATGTGAGGTTGAGAAAAAGGTAAAACTGTACGTCTTCAAAGCAATATGCCTTCCGATCCTACCGTATGGAAGCGACAGCTGGGTTCCTCTTGACAAATATTAAAGCAGAGTCACCACAGTCTCAGAAGAGTGGCTGGCCGAACCCGGAGAGATCTAATAAGAAATGGAAGAACAAGAGAGGATTTAGGGGTAAAAATCTTAACAGAGATCTTAGAGACAGGACAACTAAAGTGGTTTGACCATGTGTCTTCATTAGAAACTACAAAATTAAAGGTACTTGTTAACAAAATTAAAAGCCCTGTCAGACTATTTCAATCAGAATGAAACCTATATGATATTGAAGCTCATAAAATTATACATCAATATAGTGAGTTTAATCAAAGAAATTTTTTTGAAAAATTCATAAAAAAGTGCAAAATGCATGGTATAAAGTGGCTCTCCTGGTTAACTGATTTTGATGAAAAAGTTGCTGTAACTCAGGCATATAGTTGTTTGAAATATGAAATTTCAGTTTCATACAATTTTTCGTTATCGTACTAGACTTACCAAACACAGACCTTTTTGCGGGACTTGGTCATTTGGATTCAGGAGACCCTAAAACGTGTATTTTCAGAGAATACTCGAATTAAAAAAAAATTCACAATTGTAATACTCCCTTTACTATATATATCATATGAAGGTAATTGAAAGTAAAAAATATTTTATCTAACCTTTTTTTTTTTTAAATATATTTATTGATATTAACAACTGTATAATAAAATACATTTAGTAAATGTGATACAAGATTAGACTGTCATGAGTCACATATAGGAATACTACCCATTGGCAGATCTACAAAAACTATGCTAAACCAGAAGGTGCCAGGGCTATCTTCTTTTCAGACGCCACGGAGGATTATCAGGGATTGTACAGGTAGTAAAGTATGTTTGATACTAGTGGATTAGAGTGGGAATGGAGTTTGTCATGAAAGGAGTGATACCTGGTTTGGGCCAAGTCAGCAACATAGGGAACATTTAGGTCTTTATGGATAATTTGATTGTGACAAAATAAGGAGCATTGAGGATTTTTGAAGATTTTTGATGTAAGGATTGGACACAGGAAGAATTTGATGGTTTAGTAGAGCCCCAAAGCTCTACTCCGTAAGTCCATATCGGCCTTATGATAGTAATTTAGATGAGTCTTTTGTAATTAAGCGGTAGGTTTGAGCGTTTGTCCATAAGTGTTGCAGTAGACGAAAATGTTGGGCAGTTTCTTGTCGTTTCAGTCTTGTGTGAGGATTCCAAGTAGGACGTTTGTCCAGATGGAGTTCTAGATATCGGATCTGTTCGACTGGGATAAGCGGAGGGTTATTTGGTGGGATTTATTGGAATTTCCTTTAATTTAAAGTTCAAGTAATTCAGTTTTTCTTTTTTCTAGATTATGAAGTTCGGGCCAAGTCAGCAACATAGGGGACATTTAGGTCTTTATGGATGAGTTGATTCGTGACAAAGTATGGAGCATTGAGGATTTTTCGGAGGATTTGATGGTTAAGTAGAGCCCCAAAGCTCTACTCCTTTTATCTAACCTATAGTGTAATTTGATAAAATAATTAGCCTTTCTCACTAAAGGTCCATCCATGGTCCATGCTTCTCCTTGTATTACTGACGTCATAAAAGTATTGTAGTTAACATTATAAGTCACATGTTACAAATTATTAATCAGCTGATCACATAATTTCAAGATTATTAATCAAATAAGCTATATTTCTACAGAGATTCCAAGTAAGGAAAAGTTGTAAAAATACAGGAACTGATTGTATTGTGGTTTTGCCTTTTAGCCAGTTATATTATTTATTTTTTTTTAATAATACCACAAACTTAGTATTATTCAAATTAATAAAGATTTAAATGGGCCCAGTATTGCTTGTACGAAATATTAAAATTCAAATTATTTGGTTTACCTAAACTGTACAATAGATTTTTAAAATGCCTAAAAGGTTTGCACTTCATGTAAATTTCAATAAATGAAATAAAAAAATTAATAAATACATAAGAACAGTCAATACTTACCCCTTGAAGTAAATGCCTAAGCTGGTTATTTGAAATAGGAGGCCTCATCATTCGTTGTTGAGCAGCATTGGGCTGCTGTTGAGGAGCCAAACCTCTAACTTGTTGCTGTTGCTGCTGTTGTTGCTGTTGCTGCAACTGCTGCTGCAATTGAGCTCTTAGCTGTTTTTGTTGCTCCTGCTGAAATATGGACATTAAACTAAAAATCAAGCATTATATATCTATTTCTTAAATATATCCATTTTCAGTTAAATGATATTGATTTAAGTAAAAATCTGGTTCGTGCAACACACGACTTTCACTTACCTCCGTTTTTAAAATCAATTTAAGAATTTTTAAATACATTGAAAGATACAAATAAATTGTTAACAAATTATTTTTTTTAAATTTCAATAGAAACATGTGTTTTATTATGGGATCACTTGTAGCTGGGTGGTTAGCATGACAGCCTCCTAAACCAAAGGTCACGGGTTCAAACCCGCAGGTGGTCCTAGGATTTTTTAATGGGAGTAAAAAATCCTTAGTTATGCCGTCCTTCGGATGGGACATTAAAAGGTGGTCCTGAGCCTGTGCAATGTCAGGTACTCGTTAAAGATCCTTATCCTAATGAAACCTGGTTAGGCAAAATTATAAGCTGTAGCATCGTCCGATTAGCCATAGTAGCATAAAGTGACGTTAAATAAATAAATAAATGTGTTTTATTAAATAATCTATTATATTTTTTGTTAACAACAATCAGTTTTATCAGTTAGTTTTATCGGCTTTTCATCACTCTCCATTAACCTTTAAAATTCCGTATATTAGATAATTTTTCTAAAATCTTTAGCTATCAAACAGCATATTATACATCTATATTACTATTCTTGTGTTAAAAAACGCAAAAATTGCATAAAAAAAAAAAAAAATTTTAGTACTTTTCTTCTTTAGTTGTTTATCAAATTCGCTCAACTAGCATATTTACCTGTTATTTATCAATGCTAATATGATGATGTTCCAATTTTTTTTGAAATCTATAAAATCAAAGGTACTTTAGAAGAAGAAAATATAAAATATCGGCATTTAAGCCCTGTCAGACTATTTCAATCAGAATGAAATCTGCATGATATTAAAGCCCATTAAATTTTACAACCATACAGTAAGTTTAATCAAAATCGTTAGAGCCGTTTTTTAATAAATTGTAAAAAGGTGCAAAATGCATGATATAAAGTGCCTCTTCTGGTTAGTTGATTTTGATGAAAAAGATTTTGTAACATCTCGGGGGTATAGTTGTCTTAAATATGAAATTTCAGTTTCTAGCACTTTTCGTTTTTGCCCGGCGCATCAGAGTAGGTGAAATATTCTGCTTTTATTCCGATAGGAAAGAGGTAATTCTATACCTGGTTCCATATATAATAGATCTCCAGTAAATAAAAAGGAGAAAAAATGACCAAAAGTAAACAAAGATAGTGATGGAGTAACTACTAAATGAAATGTGAATGTTTTATCGAGACATTTTAAGGAATCTTTGAGTCACACTTTCTCTATTTTATATCATTGTTGGGACAGTGGAATGCATATGCTATGGGGTAAATGGAATATAATATGAGAATTTCAACATAAAATAAACAGATATCCTAAAATTGTAAATATGAGCGTTCAGTGCAAACAGCCTCAATAAATTGTGAATCTTACCATTTAAGAAAACAAATTTGGAAATATAATAAAAACGGAATGATGGTTAAGCACATTCAACAACGATTAAGTAGTACGATTAAGATGTTGTTTGTTATTATTTAACGTCATTTTATGCTACTAGGCTAATCGACGATGCTACAGTGGGAGTCCTAATTTTGCCTATCAGGTTTATTAGAATAGGGATCGATTAAGATGTAAAGTAGTACTTCCGGTCAGCCGAATTTATCAAAAAAGTTGCTGTAACATCTTGAGCGTATAGTAGTCTTAAATATGAAATTTCAGTTCCGCACGACTTTTCGTTTTTGCACTAGAGTTACACACATACGAACACACAGACCTACAGACCTTTTTGTTGACCTTGACTTAGTTATTTGGACTCAGGGGACCCTAAAACGTGTATTTCCGTAGAAAACTGGAATTTGAAAATGTTCACGATCGCAATACTTTCCTTAACTATATATTTCATACATAGGTAAGTGAAAGTAAAAATAGAAAAGTATATTTTAATTACCTCAGTTCCACGAGGCAGGTAGAACTATTGGCAAAATATTTGAAATTTTTTTTTTTTTTGTTTTATAAAGGATAATAAAAGTCAGCAATTTGGATCATTGGCAATCATGTTTTGCTATGATTGGTAAATCTGTGAAAATATTTCAGAAAGAATACCAAGTGTGAGGTCAATCAGATGTTGGTCTAATGAAATTTTACAATATGTACCTAATTAAAATATCTCTGCTTAAAGAAAATGTTGAAATATATTATTTCAACAGATTATAAACTTGGATTACTTTGAAATGATGTATATATAGGTACATGAAAATTCAACATTGATGAAATAATAAAAACTTACTTCTAACTGTGACTTGAACTGATCTTGAGGTTGGCCAACCTGTTGTAAGCCAACATTTTCTTGCATCTGTTGTAGTTTCATTTGATTCATAATCTGAAAAAAATGACATTCATGATATAAAACTATAACAGATTATTATTTTTTCTCCAAGTTTTTAAAACAGATTTATAAAAACTTTAAAATATTTTTAGTTAAAAAATAAAATAAAATTTATCTAGAGTACTAAATACCAATTAATAAGTTACTGATTAAAAAGCATTAAATACAAATAAAATTTTTCAGATAATTTTCATCCCTAAAAGAACTGAACACTAACTTGAACAATATGTGTTATATGATGTATTCATGACAAAAAGAAATGGAAACTTAACTTTTACATTAATATAGTTCATTTCACCGTTTTTAAACTAAAACAGAAACGTTATAACTTTAGTATACCAGGTATAGAAGTATGAAACTGGATTTTTTTTTTTGTAAAAATTGCATGTCTTTTATTTAAAAATTATAAAAAAATGTATTCAAAATAGTCTCCATTGGAATTTATACATTTTTCCATCTCTTTGGCAGGTTATGGATGCTCAGCCAAAAAAAACAAATACTTCCTTTAAAGAGAATGTTGTTCGGTGAGTGCATGTCCCAATGATGTGAATAGATGGTAATCAGATGGAACCAAGTCTGGAGAATAAGCCGCATGCACTAGTATTTCCCAATGGTATGCCTTTATCATATCCGTGACCCATTTTTCTGAGTGTGAGGGGGCATTATCATGAAGAAAAATTACGTAATGTTGCCTTTTTGCATATTCCGGTCGTTTTCACATATTGCTAGATTCAAATCAATCATTTGTGGTTGGTAGCAATCAGTGTTAATGGTTTCGTCAGTTCTTAGTAGCTCATAATATATATTACCCTTTTGATCCCACCAAAGGCACAGCATAGTTTTCTTTCCAAAAACATTTGGTCTTGCAGTGGATGTTGATGGTTCGCCTGGATTCACCCATGATTTACGACACTTAAGATTCTTAAAATATATCCACTTTTCATCACCTGTCAGTATTCAATGAAGAAATTATTTTCTTTTACATCTGACGACCAGCATTTGATGAGTCTGAATATCGTTTCAATCCAATAAGGCTTGCAAATCCTTGTCTTCAAACTTTTTCGGTGGTTTCCTATGCTCCTTGTTTCTCATGGCAAAATCGAATTTTTCAAACCACTCAAAGCACTGAGTTTTGCCAAGAGCATATTCACCGTATGCTTCAACAAGCATTCTATGCCATTCTGCAGCAGCTTTCTTCAAATGATAGCAGAAAACCAAAGCTGTCTGCAAATCATAGTTCGTAGGCACAAAACTCGACATGTTTGAGGTTATAGAAAAAAATACTGGTGTATGAAACTTAGGCTATTGTGTCATGACAAACTTCGTCAGCTGTTAGAGGGAGAAGATGGTGCTACAGTAGTCTTACTGTCTTTAAACTGATAGCGAGCACCATCTTATAGGGAAATTCTGTTTATATACTTCTAAACCTGGTAAGTGCAGTAATATCATGATTAAAATAATAGAAAAATTTTCCTTGATGATATTTTAATAAAAAGAGAGAAATAGTAATTATATTATTTAGAACCTTAAAACTTGAACCTTATGCCTTAATATTTTATTATCTTATACACTTAATGATTATTTATCATGAGATCGGCCTTTCAAAACCTCAGGAAGTTGAGTTTCTAATGCATAAAGCGGAATTATTAGTAATATAAGATCACAGATTTCCAAGACCCTGAACTGTTCTCTGAATCAGCATTAAATAGTGCTAAATAAAATAAAACACAGCTTCCTGAAACTTATTCCTGTTTAAAATCTGGGAGTTTTAAAAACTGAAAATTAGGAATAAAAAAAAAAAGAAAAAAAAAAGAATACTTGAAATAATAATTTTTTTTATCTGTTATAAATTTATTGTCAAAGTCTTACAAATATTACTTTCAACATTTATGAGATCTAATCCATCCTCAGTACATCTTTTACCTTGATATTCTTTCATTATTACATCAATTATTTTATCTCATAATAATAAGTTAAGATATTTCGTTCAAAACATATATGGGGAAATAAAACCTAATAAATGTTATAAGCCAAAGATCTAGTGTTCTAGATGAAATCGTTCAGTGGATTATGATAATACTGAACAATCAGACTAAAAATATGTCAAAATATTGATCTCATAGAAAATGTCCTTTTGAAAATCATTGTCTCAACCTTCACATTTTTTTTTAATAACTGAAATACTTCTAAACAATGGTGCAGGCATTGAATAATTAAGAATATCATTTATTTATTTATGTCAACATGAAACTGGGGAGGATATTTTAATTAATTTATAAAACTCTTTTTTTTTTAATCCATATGTCATGAATGTTATTAAAAAAAATTTTAGTGTCTGTGATGCAATTATACATTAATGTAATCACTACCCAACACTTTTTCTTGGTAGTGGAAAATAAATACTGACTTAAAAAAATTAAAAAAATAGCATTCACTGACCTGTGAGTAATAATTAGAGGTTACCTCTAATTGATTTTTATATTGTAACTCTTGCTGCTGTGCAGCTTCTAGTGTCTGCTGTAGCCTCTGTATTTTGAAAAGATTTTCTTGCCTTGCTTCGACAAGATGTGTATTAAATTGACCTCCCTATGGCAAAAATTTGCATAACAATAAACATAAAAATGCTGCAAATTATTACACAATAACTATATTAGGGTATAACTGTTTTTATAGCTGTTTATTAAAGGCAGTTAAATACTATAAAAAGCTATAAATAATTCAAAGGAAAATGGTCTATCACCACTGCTAATTTCAAAATGCTATATCTTTGCTATTTCTAAACAGATTTCAATGATTCTTTTTCAGTTTTGTAGGAAATTTAATTCTTTAAAAAAAAATTGGTATATATTCATTTTTTAAAATTTGAACAGTGGACAAATGGTTTTTTTTTTTTTTTTTTTGTCGATTGCTAAGGTTCATTAGGGAGCTGCGTGGTATAGTGGATAGAACACTAGTCTACTGTTCTCCGGTTCCTGGGTCGAATCCGGCTATGGCAGATTATTAGTTATTTGGTTAATTCAGCCGCAGGCGACACTAGGGTATGGAGACCCTTCTGGGGCAGACCCAGCCTCTTTGAAGGGGGACCCATATTGAGAGAAAAACCTGGCAGCTGAGCGTGATCAAGAACCAAATCATCTCATTCCACAGCCCTTGGTCTAGAAATAGTACGAAACTCTATATGTATTGAGCTCAAGATTCTTCATGGGTTGTAGAGGTGCAGGCTTTACTAAGGTCCATTATTGAAAATAATAAACCAAAAGCATTTATACTTGACTTCATTACTACTTCCTTCGATTTATTATCAAATAAAATTTCCTGATTCCAGAACACCTTACATTTTTTCTCAATCAATAATAACCCAGTTATCAGGGAATCACATTTCTTATAAGTTGTGGCTTGATCATATAAGATTGTTCTTTCTTTGTTCATCGCGATCACTTGATCCCAAAAATCTTTTCGGTTTTTTCTATATCTCCAAAAATAACCGAGTTTTGGGGAAATTACATCTCTTATAACTTTTAACTTCAATACCAAGAACTTTTTTTTTTCTTCTTTTAATGTGCTTTACTAATTCTTAAACTCTCTACACATTTTTCTCTATCCTGAAAAATAACTGAGCTATGGGAAAGTATACATTTTTTTCTGTTTTATAACTAGTAGCGGTATACTGATTCTAAAACTTTTCTCTATCTTCGAAAATGATGGAGTTACAAGCTTTTTTTTTTTTTTTTTTTTTTTTTTTTTTTTTTTTTTTTTTTATTCGCCACGGTGTTCTGATCCTAAAACTCAATAAAACCTTTTCTCTATCTTAAAAAAAAAAAAAAAATGAGTTATAGGCGTATTTAAGGATAAAATTTCTATTTTTTTTCTTTATTTTTTTTTATAAGCGTATGCCTTTTCTTAATTTAAAAAATCTAATACTTTTTTTCTGTATATTCATCAATAACTGAGTTATTGAATTAAATCATGCTTAATCGGCCACCATTTTAAAACTAATCGGCGGATATCAATGTTTAGGGGTTAGGATCATCGTTGGATGTGCTAGTATTTTTGTGGGGAATTTCAAAACAATTGGTCCAGTAGTTTTTATTCACTATTCGTAAGCCCTCAAATTTTGAGGGGAGGGGAGTAATGGTTTTTTCGTCGATTACAGAGTTTCATTATTGGAAATAATAAACAAACAAAAAACACACACAGGACCATAAGAATGAAATTCATGAATAAATTTAACTTTTTATGACTTATTATTATTGTCAATAACTTGTTTTGATTACACACATCAGTGTGAGCACTCTGTAAAATGAGTGGTACCTCTGATATTACTATATTTTGAAAAATGTTTTAAGTTCTATTACACTGCACTTTGTTGATAGATAAAATATTGATTTACCTGATTGGAACCTTGTTGCTGATTAGCTTCTCCTTGCATTCCAGTAGCCGACAGCATTGAAGTCGTTTGTCCGACACCTAAAGCTGCTCCTGTAAAGTTTAATAATAAAAGCAACTAAATCTTTACTAAATCCTACTTAAGTGACAAAAGATCGACCAAACTAACCGATCGGTTGTTGCTGCTGCTGGAGGCTGTTGTTGCTGTAACATTGTACCCATCTGGGCTTGGCTTGTGGGAGGCACCTGAGGTCCGGCTAGACCCCCTCCAGGTAGAGGCTGTCCAGTTGGAGCTCCACCCTAAATCCCATAAGTAAAATGAGTCTGAGTATACATTTACATCTGAATATTAAAATCCCATCCTTCAAACATTAAAATTTTCAAAAAGTAAACATTAGTTTTACTGTGCACAAAAGTTATATTAGATGAGGAAGATGGTTGGGGGTGCAGTCATAAATTAAAAACACACATTTAAAATAAGTGTTATCTTAATTATGTGCCGACGTTTTGGCCTACAATGTGGGCCTTCATCAGGGCTAAAAGAAACAAGATAACAACCAATGTAATTATAGACTTAATAATTCGTTAGGTATATAATAATAATATGACAGTAATAAATTATGGGAACATAAATAAAATTGTAAAATGATAATAAGATGACAATTATAAAGTATGGAAATAAGGTGACAGTTATAAAGTATGGAAATAAACAAAATTAAGATGATAGTTATAAAGTATGGAAGTAAACATAATTGAGATGATAATTATCCATACTTTATAATTGTCATCTTATTATCATTTTACATTTAATATTATTTATGTTCCCATAATTTATTACTGTCATATTATTATTATATACCTAACGCATTATTAAGTCTATAATTACATTGGTTGTTATCTTGTTTCTTTTAGCCCTGATGAAGGCCCACATTGTAGGCCGAAACGTCGGCACATTATTAAAATAACACTTATTTTAAATGTGTGTTTTTAATTTATGACCGCACCCCCAACCATCTTCCTCATCTAATTTCTCAACGGTCAACAAAACTCCATCATTAAAAAAGTTATATTACATTCTTTTATGTATGTGAGATAATAGTACTACTTTTATAATGAACAAGTTGGCTAAAATGTGAAAATCACATTGAAAATTTTCTTCTTATAATGCTATATAGTTTCCGTGTCTTCTCCTAGCAGTACCAAATCATTGGCGTTTCCCAGAGCAGGAATTTTATCAACCAGATTTAAACCTTTCTCGGTACATGTCACCTTTTCTTTGACATTCTGAAGCGACTTCATCTTTGTCAATTTCTGTTATTATGGTCGCTATTAAGAAAGTTTTAAAAGAATATATTATAAAGTACTTCCGCGTAAATGGCATTCTTAGTTTTATTTTCTTGTGGCAGAAGAACATACTGATTTTTTCCGCAACCCGTTCTTGACGTAAATCGAGTCCTACGTGTTTAAATGTTTGTTTTTGAAATGTCAAATAGAAATTCCATTCTTCCACCATTCTTGGAACATGGGTTTATTAGGTTTTCTTAAGGTTCTGATTCCAATTTTTGTATTGGATTTTGGATCGTGCTTGAACTTTTCATCGATTTATTGTTCCCGTTAATCTTTTAATTGATATAGGCATCGATTATTAGGTTTTTAGGGATTCTGATTTCATTTTTTATATCCGATTTAGGATTGCGCATAGACTTTTTAATTTCTTGTTCACGTTTATGTTTTAATTTATATGAGCATCAATTATTAGGTTTTCGAGGGTTCTGATTCTGGATTTTGTATCGGATTTAGGATCTTAGATATTTTTTGTTATAATGTCATATATTTGAAGAGATTAAAAAAAAAAGTTTATTATTAATTCTTACGTATTATCCTAACTGTAAGATTAACTTTGTTATTTGTAATTCTTTCCATTTTTTCTTTCTAATTAAAATTAGTTATTAATTAAAATTACAATTAACAATTAGGATTAATTAACTAGTTTAATTAAATAAATCTAATCATGAAAATTTTAATTAAAAGTATTTATTTAGAGGTGATATTAAATTAAGTTTTTAATTATTTGCCCAGCTCTGCTCTGAACCAATGTTTAAAAATATATTTGAGCAATGATTGATCTAATGATTTACAATAACATAAACAAATTTCAAAAAGAATAGTTAGGAAATTATACCAACTACCTGTCTGTTGAGGGCATGCGTTGACTTCTGATGCTGAATGACTTTCCTTAAGCGATCGACAAATGCAACTTGATCATTGGGAATAAAACCAAGATAAGCCCTCTTTTCGGATGTATATAAAAGAATCAATACTTTTATATCACATTGAGGAGTACTAGTGAAGTGGACACATCCAGCCTGTAAAATTACTAAATTGAAAACTGATACTTGGTCATAAATTTTTGTGAGTGTTGCACATATAAATCGATTGTTAAAGGCTTGATTAATTTTCAGACTTCACTATAACCAATATTCTGTTAAATATATTGAGTATAGTCTGAGTTGCAATCTAAAATTTAACTAGTTATTATTATTGATTTTTTATTTGTTTAACGTCCCTTTATGCTAAATAAATAAACAATCGTAATAATAATAAAAATAATAGGCTTACTGAACCTGAAGGTTCGATGACGATACCACCAAACTACACCTGTACAGACTTGTCCAATACTCATCATTCAAGCCCAAGCCCCCGAGATCAGCCTTAACGCAGTTCCGCCATTGATGTTTCGGCCTAACTTTTGGACGCCTACCAGTCGGATCAGCGAATACCAACTTTCTCGGAATCCAAACCTCACAACAACTTTATTCGCCCATTTGAGTCTCCGAGATGCTATCAACTTAATTATATTTACAGGGTACAAGCTCCGCAATTCCGCGTTGTGCAACCTTCTAGGGTCCCCAGTGGCTTCATCTCTCTTCGGACCAAATATTTTACGCAGTACCTTATTTTCGAAAACCTTAAGCCATTGATCATCCTTCAAAGTAAGCGGTCACATTTCACATCTGTATACAGAACTGCCGGAAAAATAATAGTTTTATAAATTCTAACCTCTAAGTTTTTAGACAGAAGCTGCAAGCTAAGTAATTTAGCAACTGAATAATAACACACATTTCCCACCTCTAACTGGGACTTTATTTCTTCCTGGATTTAATTTTTTCTTGTTATCATTGAACCTAAGTACTTGAATTTCTCTACTTGTTCAAAAGTATGCCCTGATATATCAATATCACTAAGATCGCCACCGTTTCTGCTACTAATCATATATTTCATCTTATCGGTATATATTTCAAGTCCTATTTGTTTACCAGTTTTTATTAACACACTTGTATTTAGTTGTATGGTTTCCGTGTCTTCACCCAGCACTACCAAATCATCAGCATACCCCAAAACCGGAATCTTATCACCCATATTTAAACCTTAATCGGTACACGTCACTTTTTCTATGACATATTCTAAAGCTATATTAAATAAAACAGGGGAAAGGAAGTCACCCTGTTTCAAACCAGATCGCACCTCAAATAGTAATAAGTAGTTAAATTTTAGATTGCAACTCAAACCATACTTAATATATTTTACAGAATATTGTTTATAGTAAAGTCTTCTTATTATTATTATTTAATTGTTCTTTACTACCACACATCCTATAGTCTCATACTCTCTTGCTGATATAACAACTAATAAATAGTTAATAATATACTTACATAACCAGTGCTCATGACTTTGGTCAAGGACTCCAAAGCCTCGCATGCTTGGGGATGGAATAACACTGATTTAGAGTTTTTCAAATATGCACCTCCTATATTACCAATCAACTGCTTGGGCATTAACTGCATAATCAATTTCTGAGGCCAAGAATCAGCCTTCCTGAAATATTAGATCATCGTCATTACTAAAATTAATTTAATCTAAGAAAACACCAATACAATAAGTTTTATTTAAATTAAATTAAATTTCAAGAGACGATCATATACTGTTATAATAAGGTGAGCTCACCACTCGCACGCATAAATTGTGTTAGCCACTTGGCCATATACTTTGTACATTTCATATTCTTGCTAATAATTATTTTTTATATTTTCTCTAGATTTATTTGTTTATCTCTCTCTCTATATAAAATGATAACAGGATTTTGGTTTCCACTAACTCCTTCTAAACTACTGGACAGATTTTGATACTGTTTTCGCAATCATTAGGGCATTGTTTCCTGAAGGTTTATAAGTAAAATATTGGGTTGTTTCACATCAAATGTCCGTTTTTATAGTTTCTGAAATACATAAAGGATTTTGCAGGTCTCTGTTGTTTCCTTCCGAATGTTTACATATTTAAAGTAAACAGTTACTAATCCTCTACCTTTGTATTATAAACATTAGCTTCCCAATCAATTACCCAATTTTCGAGTTAATATTTTTGTACGAGTTTAAACTCGGCCATTCAGCAGCTGAGGCCGCTAGAAATATTTGCAAGGCGTTTGGGGAAGGGAGTGTTAATGAACGGACCATTCGCCGTTGGTTTGCTAAGTTTTCAGCTGGGGATACCAACTTGGAAAACTTGCCCCGAGGAAGACCTCTGTCCATAATAGACAAAGATGTCCTCAAACATACGGTAGAAGGAAACCCCTACCAAACAGTTAAAGGACTCTCATCAAACTAAATGCAAGTGCATCTACTGTTTCTAGACATTATTGGGAAAGTAAAAAAGGTCGATACCCCATGATCTCACTGAGCGGCAGTAAGACCCATGTTTCAAAACATACAGTGCAAAAATTGAAAGAACTGGGCTACGAAGTTCTTCTGCACCCACCATATTCTCCCGACTAGTCCCCAACAGATTACCACCTGTTCAGGAATTTAGACAACTTTGTCAAAGGAAAACTTTTTGAAAATGATGATCAAGTGAAAAGTGCGTTTTCAGATTTTGTTTCACTTCAAAGCTCAGAGTTTGGGGTTAAAAAAGTTGTCACGTTGCGAAAAATGTGTAGAAAAAGAAGGTAAATAAATACTTCGAATAAAATTATCTTGTTTTCATATCGTATTTTTAATAAAAATCCTTTAGCTTGAAAACGGACATTTCATGTGACACAACCCAATACATGTCAATTTAGCATTTCTTCAAACGGGAAAAATACATTTTCTGTGACCAAGTCATAAAAAAATTATTCATGAAACATAATTAGTGACATTGACGTATAATATACCATTGGAAAGTGCAAGATTTAAGAAAAGTATATAAGCAATAAAATAAGTCGGACAAGTTAATAGAAAGATGTTATAAGCGCACAAAGTTATGAACAAATGTTATTCGTAATGTGGCTGAGGGAGCATATGGTGATTTGTAGTGATTGTACAGGTTATATTCTTCAATACAGTATTCAAGATTTTAGAGAAAATATTATGTACCAAATCGTACGTAAGTTGTTAAAATAAATGGAAAGTTGTTATAAACTAACACAGTTAATAATTATTTCTACTTTTAGATCATTTCACAAAAATAGTAGTTCCACAGTAAACTAAATGGGACTCCCATGGAAACTAAATACATTAAAATGTACTAAGAAAAAGTTCTTATGAAATATAAAATTGTAATAAACCAAATAAAAAAGGAACTGTTAAACATGACTAAACCAATTTTTTGATTTTTTGACCAATTTATGTTTCTAATTTCTGCCGATGATTAAATATAATAATAAATAGACTTTATATAATAAACATAATATTTTCTTGCTAAGTGCACTTTTCGTTATGATGAACTTATAATCCAAAAGTGATAAACTTTTAAATGGTCAAACTGAAGTTTTTTTAACACAAATGACACCACATTTAAATTGCACCCACAAGTATTTTATAAAATACTAGCTGTGCCTCGCGGCTATATTTATACTATTTCATTTTTTTTTTTTTTTAATTGCTGCAAATTAAGAAAGTTGTTTATAATAACTGTGTTAGGTGAGGTTATACAATATAAATATATCTGAGATAGCAGTGAGTTAAACTTTTAACTATGCCTATGTATGAGAAATAAATTATTATTTTTGATTGTCAGATATTAATTTTATTCAGGTTAATCTACAGTAACATACCAGTAGCAAGTAGCCATACCAGTGATTATCTAATACTGACATTTTCGCTTTAAAACATAATCATTCTATACCATCGTAACTTCTATGTAACATAAATGCGTATTTTTTCCACTCAGGGGTGTACTCTTCCAACTGAATAAGGTCGCAATTTTTTTTAGGATTCAGTACTAAGACCTATTATCTTTTCAAAACTTAAACCTTTTTCAGCCTATTGATCATTTTAAAAAACCAACAACAATGAATTTGATAGAAACCTACACATGAAACATGGCTAAATATATAACGAAGTATACCAAAATATATTTGTTATAAGTATTTTAGTATCTATGCTATTACTGATCAGATTAAGACAATTTTGCTTCTAGGTAGTTAGAAATTTGATTGTCATTCAAATGAGTACTTATAGTTTTTGATGATGCGTACAGGTTTTGAGTTATTTGAAAACAATATTGTTTTACGTTTTAGAAAAATATTTTTTTAACCACTTAGAGGAAGAATTTTCTCAAACCTAGCCTTATTGCACATCTAGACACTAAGACGAACCTCCAGGAGAAATTTCAACTTCGCAACCATAGTCGTTTTTGAGAAACTGCGATGACTAGAAAATCGAGTGAAATGGCACTTTCTTTTATAAATATAGATGTACCAGGTAGATAACCAAACAGTAACCTCCTTATAAAAATGGCTGTTAAAATTGTTGTTAAGAAAGGTTGCAATATCAAATTAATAGAGATTTGTGTTTTAATTACTATTCCATTCATTGGTTTTAAACTAAACTCATTGAATTGTATTTAAAATTTATTAAAAGTCTTAATAATATTCAAATTCCTATTTATATGACAATAAAAATTAATAAAACTAATAAAGAAAAATTCTTACAATTCTGGCTCTCCTCCTTCTTTATAGTTGGTAGAAACTTGACAAGGAACATGCCTGGTCATTTTCTGCGAATCGCCAGGTGCCTTCTTCTCAAGCCACTCAAGTATACCTTGCCAAATTGTTTGTCTTTCTCTCTGTCCCTAAATCAAAAATTAATTTCATTCAAAACTATTCTTTTGAGAAAAAACACACATACAAGTTCACTGTATCCTCTCGTTCTAACCTAACTTCTGGTTTTCACATTTTTGTTTAAAACAAAAATAATAATTAAGGTAGATATTTGAGCTGAATAATTTCTTCCATAAAAACTTAAATTTTTTTTATTAAATCAACATGACGTATCTGGATCTTCTCCCGAATATAATATAAATAATTTAATGATAAAATGTTTTCAAGAATTTCACAATATTTAATAACAATAACCATATATAAATTATAAATTGGTCTAATCCTTAATCCAGTTAAGGACAAAGATCTGAGAAATATCTTGCTCAGATCTGATGTTTCTACCTATTGACTACTTTTTACTGATTTTCCTTACTAATTTGTGTATCAGTGAAAATGCTGGTAGGAACAATTGAAGTTCAAAATATATAACCACGTAATTTTAAAATATTTATTTATTGCATTAACTTATTACTATGTAACATTGTTAATTATTAATTTATATGGTTAATATATAATTTAAAATTTGTTGTATAATAATTTTTAAATTTTGTTAATAATGGACACCTAACTTATAATATTTTTCTACAAAACATTTTTAACTATTCACTTCACTATAGTATTTTTTTTTTGTAATGGAAATTGGTATTTTTACTTTTTAGACTTTTGAAGATAGGAGAAGATCCCGAAACATCATGTTGATTTAATAAAAAAAATTCAAGTTTTTATGGAAGAAATTATCCAGCACGAATATCTACCTTAATATTTATGCGATATCTTCCGGTGTTTTAGAATATATTGATATAATAAATAATATAAAAAAATAATAATATTAAATTTTCCTAAAACATAAAATTTTACAAAATTACCTGTGGTTGCGAAGCTTGTGCCTGCTGCATTGGGGGTCCAGGCTGCACTTGCATTACACCAGCTTGAGGCTGTGCGAGTCCCATCGTACCAGGTTGTAAATTTGTTTGTTGCATAACTCCAGCTTGTTGTGGTATTATACCTATAACCAGTTGGTGTTCTGGTCAAATCAGATAGAAATAAAATGATAATTCCTTCAATGATAATAATCTTTGTCAATCCTCATAACATTTGAGATGGGATTAAAGTAATCTATTAACACCAATCGAAAACTTACAATTTCAAGATTAATTTCTTTAACAAAATTAAATTTTAAAAGATTGAGGATGACACCTTGAGAGGTTTCAATACCTGAGTTGTAATAACCTAAAATTGAATAATGTAACTCTCACTTATTCAACAGAAACGAGGCTAGATAGCCCAAAAATACCCGAAATTGTAAAAGAAACAATAAAACAATTTCAAACGCACTGATTTAGATCAAAAACCATAGGTCCAGATTAGCAGAAAACTATGCTATCATGACTGGTTCACCTTCTTCTTCAGTGGCGTGACAGGCCGTGCAGGACCCAGGCCTTGCGGTGTAATCTCCTGGGAGATGACACTGGCGTTTCTCAATGCAAATTTTAGTGTAGGGTCATCACTCCCTATGCCTAATTTTGTGAGTGGTCACCATTTGGCTGATGGGTCTCACACATCCGGGGAGAGGCTGTGAGTGAATTCCCATTTAATTACATCCTTATGAAAGCCATGCCAAGACTAGGATTCGAACTCACAAACTGTAGCATGAGAGACTAGCGAGCTAGCCGGGGTTCCCCATGACTGGTTCATATAACTAATAATATGAAGTATATTATTAGGTTTGGAGATACACGGACACTGCTAAAAGAGTTTCGGTAAGCATTATAAGAAGGAAATTTGAAGAAAACTGTTAGGTTTGAATATACAGTAATGATCTTTATAAATTATTTTAATAATCACTACTACAAACAACTTATTATACAGTATTTTAATTTATTTTATTTCTTTATTCCGAAGTGAGAATAAGATTTGTATTTACTTTTGCTTTTGAGGTCATTATTTGTAATTTGTAAGGTTTAAATTGATTGTTAACTAGTGTATAAAATTAAGAAGACTGTACATGACAATGATGGTGAATAAAGATAATTATTTGGTAACAGATAAGTCAAGAGGAAAAAAAATGTTTTCTCTTTTAATTAAAAATCAATGTGGCAAATAATTACTTACTCCATTTATATATCCATAAATTTATAGATTTTGAATGACCCTTTAATAAAAAAAATATTATGATTCATCTAGCTAAATAATGTTATTAATACCTTGCTGGTTCTGTGGCATCACATTCGGAGGCTGAGGTTGAACAATGGCTACCTGCTGCCCAATGACTGGAGTTCCAAGGATTCTTTGCATTGGCTGAGCTGCTTGTTGCTGTTGAGGAGGCATTTGAGGTTGTTGGGGAGCTTGAGAATTCAAACCTGTCGCTCCTAAAGTAGATGTACCTGAAATGATATTAAAAATAAAAGTTTAAACTAATGCTCTATGAATATTTATTTTTGGAATTCCAAGAACTTAGGCTTTAATAAAAGAAGAACTAGTAAGGCATTGATTCAAGAGGTTTTGACAAATATACTTTATAATAAACTGCAGTATAATAAAATCCTTTTATGGTATTTAGTAGTTTATTTTTAAATATTTGTTTAATATTATTAAGCTCCCTGTCCTTTCTTTGGCTGGGATAAAATAAAAAAAACATGTGTTTTATTAAATAATCTATACTAATATTATAAAGCTGAAGAGTTTGTTTGTTTGAACGCGCTAATCTCAGAAACTACTGGTTCGAATTGAAAAATTCTTGTTGTGTTGGGTAGTCCATTTATCGAGGAAGGTTATAGGCTATATAACATCACGCTGCGACCAATAGGATCGAAGAATTAGTCGAAAATCTGGGAAAAAACGGGGAAAATTTGGGAGAAAAAAAAAAACCTCGCTTCCCAATGATTCCAAATGATTTACCTTTTATTTTAAAATAATTCAATTTCCCGTTAATTTATATTTTTCCATTTAAACATGTAGGAATAGATTTACGTCGAGATCGGGTTGTGGAGAAAATCAGTATGTTCTGCCACAAGAAAATAAAACTATAAATGTCATTTACGCGGAAGTACTTTAAAATATATTCTTTTAAAAACTTCTTAATAGCAATAATAATAACAGAAATTGATGCAGACGAAGTCGCTTTGGAATATATCAAAGAAAAAGTGACATGTACTAAGAAGGTTTAAATTTGGGTGATAAAATTCCGGTTCTGGGATACGCTTATGATTTGGTACTGCTAAAGGAAGATACGGAAACTAAACTACCTAACTAAATACAAGTCCGTTAATAAAAGTAGCTGATAGTTGATGTTTATTTTAGCCAATCTCACCATAAACGCACATAAATTAATACGAATTGCAATATTCGCGAGCAAAGCTGCGTGACACAGCTAGTCTATTATATTTTTATCTAAAACAATCAGTTAGTTTTATCGGCTTTTCATCACTCTCCAGTAACCTTTAAAATTCCGTGAATTAGATAATATTTTTTTCTAAAATCTTTAGCTATCCAACGGTATATTATACATCTATTTTACTTACTATTTTTGTGTTCAAAAAACACAGAAATTGCATAAAAAAATATGTTTGCACTTTTCTCCTTTAGTTGTTTATCAAATTCGCACAACTTGCATATTTAGCCAATATTTATCAATGCTATTAAGATAATGTAACAATTCTTTTGAAATCTACAAAATTAAAGGTACTCTAGAGAGGGAAAATATAAAATATTGACATTTAAGCCCTCTCAGACTATTTTAATCAGAATAAAACCTACATCATGTGAAAGCCCATCAAATTTTACATCAATATATATAGTTTATTCAAAATCATTAGAACTGTCTTTGAGAAAATCGTAAAAAGGTGCAAAATCCATGATATAAAGTAGATCTTCTGGTCAGCTGATTTCGATGAAAAAGTTTCTGTAACATCTCGGGTGTATAGTTGTCTTAAAAATGGAATTTCAGTTTCATAGGACTTTTCGTTTTTGCCCGGCGCACACACACACACAGACCTTTTTGGGACTTGGTTATTTGGACTCAGGGGACCCTAAAACGTGTATTTCCGTTGAAAACTGGAATTCAAAAATTTTCACGATCGCTATACTTTCCCTTACTATATATTTCATAATAGTTAAGTGAAAGTAATATTCCCTTTAATCACAGATCCACTCTTCCTGCTACCATTATCTTATTAATACATATACTGTTTGTCAAATTGATTCTTACAATTAAAAATGAACAACAATCTATTTACTATTATACTGAGTAGTGATTGACGGTGGCCTGGTTAGCTGTTCTATCAGAGCACTTCCAGGCTGAGTGGGATAATTAGGGGCCCTAGGGACAGGCATAGTAGTCAGTCTCCAGGAAGATCGTCCACCATAGGCTGGTGGGGGGAAGCCTCTAGGAGCTGCTGCGGCAGCTGGCACTCCAGCAACTACAGGGGTTCCCTGGAAATTGAGAATTTCAGTAAAATTATCAACATTTATAGGATTAAATAAATGAAAGCAAATAAATATAAAAAAATTATTCAAGAATAACCTCAGAAAAAATTACCTATCTGTTTTGGATGAGCGAGAATTAATATTTATTTCACGAGGAACACATGAGATAAATAATGACATCCTCACTCGAAATACTTAATACAATTTTATAAATTTATTTATTAACTAAATAAAACAATCTATTGTTAATGACTGAATTCTAGAATAAGGGACAGGTTCCTTTATAAAGAAAACATATTTTTGATCAAAATTACTGGACCACAAATTACATTTTATTAAAAACCAAAAATTGATTTCAGATAGGATTTATTAGGGATAATAATTATCTCTTTTAAACAATTCTTAAACTATTCATTCTTAGCCCTAATGTATTGGATATAAACATATATAGGACATAAGATGAGAAAGATGGTTGGGGGTGCAGTCATTAGAGAGAAACACACATTAAAACATGATGCTATTTTAATTAGCACTCTGCTATTTTAATTAGCACTCTGCTATTTTAAATAGCACTATGTTTCTCTCTAATGATCGCAACCCCAACCATCTTTCTCATCTAATTTCTCAACGGTGAACTAAACTCCATCGAATAGGACATAGATTTTGATACCAAAGTCTCATGATTTAGTTATATCACAGGTTATAGTAAATGTTTGCGGTCTAATTTAAGTAAGAACCAATAAACATGCATAAAGGCAACGATACACGGTGAGAAATAAGGTATATGTAGGTGAGGTGAAAGCAAGTCTTGTATGTGTTCACGAACGTAGTAGGAGAGGGAGAGGCTTATTTAAAAAAAAAAAATTTGGATAATGACATCAAATATTACTATTAGAAAAATCCTATAATAACATTAAATATTTTTTTTAAAAGATAAAAAAACCGAATGATAAAGTTATATCAAAACAAACAAGTGTAATTATACATATCATGAAAACATGTTTTTTAATGTAGAAACTCGATTTTAAGAAATTAAAAAATATTTATAATAAAAGTAAAAAAAAAAAAAAAAAAATGAAGTAATATAGAAAATTCGGTAATTTATTATCATATGTTGGAAGTATGTGATATTCACTCTCACCTACGAATCACTAATTTCACCTCACCGATACACCCTAATTCTCATCGTGTAGCGCTGCCTTAAAGCATGTTTCTTATCATACCATGAATATTGCTTGTTTCGGGAGTCTAAAAGAGTAATGAACTACCTGAAGTATAGTTGGCGCTGCTGGATTAGGTTGTGGTGGTTGTGGTTGTGCAGGGGTGGACATAGGACTTCCATGGGAAGGAAGTGGACTAGATAACTGCACATTTAGGTTATGCTGAGCAGCAGCGCTTGCACTAGTCGGGCTCACAGGTCTCTCCTTAAGACTCGGTAAACTAATAAGAATTTTTAGACAAATTTAAATATAAACAATTCAAGAATAAAAAGTTGTTTTTGAAAATATGACTTATTTCAAGGTGTAGAAAAAATTAAACTATGCAAGGTAAACTTACCTGAAACCTTTCAGTAAAACTAAATGTCTTGGATCTTTTGCATAGTTTTTAGTTTGGGATGTAGTAAGATCTCCTCCAGCTTTTTCAAAAAGTTTAAACATAAGAGGAATTTTCCTCGGAGAAATAATTGATAAGTGTACATTTTTCTGAAAAATTATGAAATATTACCATAATACCAATGCTATATTATCAATAACAAAATAAAAATAAATACTTCGCTAAAGATAGTTGCCAACTGGTCTGCAGTATTCCCAACATATGACTGATTCTCTATGACAGGCATCATATATGGAGGAGAGTTACAAATGAGAATACAATGCTTTTGGGGATTTGCTCCATTTTCTCTTCTCAGTTGCAAATCATCTAAACAAACCAAACTAGCAGCGAAACCTTCGGCTACATTAGCATGAGATTCACCTCGACCCCCAATGAGTCTGTTAGAAAGACAGAAATATTAAAAAAAAGTTTTGTGAGCTTTTTATTGGGTTGTTTCACATGAAATGTCCGTTATTATAGTTTCTGAAAAACATAAGGATTTTGCAGGTCTCTGTTGTTTTCTTCCGAATGTTTACATATTTAAAGTAAACAGTTACTAACCCTTTACCTTTATATTATAAACTAGTTATATAGCTTCCCAATCAATTACCCATTTTTTAGTATACCTCCAAATATGAACATAGAAACACGCAATTTTCGAGAAATAATTTTGTATGAGTTTAAACTTGGCCATTCAGCAGCTGAGGCCGCTAGAAATATTTGCAAGGTGTTTGAGGAAGGGAGTGTTAATGAACGGACCATTCGCCGTTGGTTTGCTAAGTTTTCAGCTGGGGATACCTACTTGGAAAACTTGGCCTGAGGAAGACCTCCGTCCGTAATAGACAACGATGTCTTCAAACATACAGTAGAAGGAAACCCCTACCAAAGAGTTAAAGGACTCTCAGCACAACTAAATGCAAGTGCATCTACCGTTTCCAGACATTTAAAGTGTATTGGAAAAGTAAAAAAGCTCGATACATGGATACCTCACGATCTCACTGAGTGGCATGTTTCAAAACATACCGTGCAAAAATTGAAAGAACTGGGCTACGAAGTTCTTCCGCACCAACCATATTCTCCCGACTAGTCTCCAACAGATTACCACCTGTTCAGGTATTTAGACAACTTCGTCAAAGAAAAACTTTTTGAAGATGATGATCAGATTTGTTTCACTTCAGAGCTCTGAGCTTTTCAGTTTGGGGATAAAAAAAAGTTGGTGTCACACTGGGAAAAATGTGTAGAAAAAGAAGGTAAATACTTCGAATAAAATTATCTTGTTTTCACATCGTATTTTTAATAAAAATCCTTTACCTTGAAAACGGACAATTCATGTGACACAACCCAATATATCAAAACAATAAAATGTGAATAATTCAACAACTTACTCAATCTTTTCAAGAACTTGCAAAACTCTATGAGGATTGGAATATGGACCATATATATCAGTGCAAGAGCTTGGAAGTCTGTCGGCAGCATGATAAATTATAACACCATACAGGGCGCTGGTACTCTAAGAAATATAAAAAACCAATGACAAATACAATTCACAAGGTAAATGAAAAATATGCTGGTTAAAATATAGTGAGCACAATTAATAAAGTCCTAAGAGCTAAAGGGGAGCGGCGTGGTCTAGTGGATAGAGCGCTAGTCTGCTGTGCTCCGGGTCCTGGGTTCGAATCCCGCCTGTGGCAGAATATTATTTATTCTGTTAACTCAGTCGGGGGGTGACCCTAGGGTATGGAGACCATCCTGGGGCAGACCCAGCCTCTAAAGTAGGTACCCAAATTAATTGGGGAAAAACCTGGCGGCTGAGCGTGATTAAGGCCTAATCACCTCATTGCACTGCCCTTGGCCTAGAAACAGTACGAATCTCTATATGTACTGAGCCCAAGACCCTTCATGGGTTGTAGTGGTACAGGTTTTTTTTTTTTTTTTTTTTTTTTATTTTTTTTTTTTTTATTTTTTTTTTAAGAGCTAAAGGAATACTGAAAACTAAATAAATAAAATTATCAAATACCTCACAGACATAATCCCTTTCCTCCAATGATCCTTGATTAAAATACCTTTAAACAATTAAACAAATTAGAATCGAAATAATCTTAAAAATAAAAACACCTTGTTATAATACTTACTCTAATGTAGGAATAATATAGTTGGTCTTCATATCATTCAAGTAAGCCCCATTAATAGCTGTACCTTCTATAATAAAGATAACATCAGCAATCGAACAAATTTCCGCAGTCCCCATGACCATTTTTTTTAGTCTTATAAATACTAATGTCTATTAGAAAGTGATAAAGAATTCATTTCAGAAAACAAATATAACTGTGACTATCACGACGAACCGAGAGACACCTCAAGTCCTCCAGGAGAGGTTATTCTTTTTTCTCTTCATAATCGATACAGGCTCCGTGAATCAATTCACTTCTATATATCCTAGTATGACATATGGAAATGATAGAATAGATATATTTACCCCCAATTTGAAAAATAAAATAAAATTGAGTTATTTGACATACAAATATATTGTTTTAAAAGAAAAAAAAAATCAAATTCCCAATAAAAGAAACAATGATTTAAAACTCGATTTCAATTTTTTAAGAACGATATATAGTTGCATTGGGATAAAAACATGCTTTATCCTATATTTATAACCTTTCTTGACATAGTAAACAAATAACTGTAATTCTGCTCTGGTCCAGTGATATTCGTTTTATTAATTTTAGGTTTAGTTTAAGTCTTATTAGGTCAGTTATTACTGGCGTACTGTTATGAAATGTCCTGGAAATGACATTTCCTCTCGTTACAATAATTAATGAGAGAATAAATTCTAATTTAAGCAAAAGGGCTGTTACTTATTATGATCATATTGGATGGCACAATGTATCCTATGCTGGTATTAAGAATGCAGCTAACGAAGTTTACTGCCATTTGAAAGAAAGAGTTTTAGAAAACGAAACTGAATATGTATTGCTTCATTTAAACATTACCCTTACATATCCTGCTGTAGTTTTAGGGTAAATAAAAAGACATAAGCGATGTATATATTGTTTTAATAAAATTTAGTACTGCACTTCACCTTTTTACTATTTATTTCAGTGTTCTTAATGCTGGTCTTTGTTTCATATGTATTGACATTGAAAATGAGGATACAATTAATCAATATATCAATGACAATTCTGTCAAGTACATTTTTTCGAATATATACTGTGATAAAAAACATCAAAAATCATTTCTTTTCAATGCTACTTTTGAAGGAGGAATTTCTATTCTCGGAGAAACAGTGGGATTATGGGTGACATGTAACGTAACCATCTGTACTCATGTTTCATATCTTATAATGGCATGTTTATATAAATTTTATTTTCAGATAACAATAAGTTATGTAAATCGCCTTTTATGTATGCAATAAAAACCTCGGGAACGACTGGAAAGGCAAAGACTGTACAGGTGCTGCATGAGTGCATTTTCCCTAATCTCAAAGACTTAAGGTGGTGATTTATATATTGCATGGGAGTTTAAATGAGTGAAGTTATTTTATTTTTATACAGAATGAAGTACTTTTTTGTTATTAGTTACTATTTATCAACTTGTCATGTTCCCCTTTAAGTTCTTATTTATTTTGTCACTGATAATACCAAAAAAATTTACAATTTTATTAGTAATTTTAAATACTCCATGAAGTGCCTTGACTCAAAAGTTAATGGAGTTCTGATTCTTGACCATTTTTAAATATTTATTTGTATTTTTCCTAACCTCTTGAAAAAACAAACTAAATAGGTACAGCGCCCAGGTTTCAATGCATCTATAGGTAGACAATTTTTTATTGTTTTATATTAGTCTTCTGACAACCTAGTATGTATCTACATGTCATACCTTATAGGCTCTACAATGGTTTGCTGCTGGAGATGATTTTCATGTTTACATTTTAGGTCCCTACTGTTTTTCACTCATAGTCTAAACCTATTTATTTTTTCTTATGAAATAAAGTAAATGTCTGGTGAAATAGATTGATATTGATGATTTGAAACTCGTGTCTGTAATTCATTGTTCTAGGTCCAATTGAAATGATACATGTATTATGTAACTTACTTCACTCATGATTCCTTTACAATTTTCCTAACCAATTTATATAATAATATTCTTGATTGACTTTTTAAAAATTGTTTTAGTACGATTCTCCAAATCAGCACTGATGATGTTATTATGTTAATGACATCTGTAACATTTGACCCATCAGTTATAGAATTATTTCTGGCATTGATAAATGGAGCTACCTTATGTATTGTTGAGAAATATGTCAAACAAAGTTCAGAAATATTGTTGGACATTTTATTTCCTGCCTCAGGAGGTTTGGTTACAATACTCCAGACCACACCCTCTCTATTCCGGAGGTGGAAAACATCAGCCTTACAAAAGAGAATATTTGCTGGGAATTCATCATTAAAAAACTTGATCTTAGGTACTTCTAGTTTTATTTATGTCACAAATATTCAGTTCTTATATATACTAACAGTTGCTTTGAATGTTATTTCATTTTCCAGCCATTATAGCTCGGTCCACAATGACTTGCTAATTTAGATGGTAGCATGAAGTGGCGTGCTATTATTTCTTATTTTACTTTCACTTACTTATATATGAAATATATTGCAAGGGAAATTATTGCGAACGTGAAAATTTTTGAAATTCAATTTTCAATGGAAATACACATTTTAGGGTCCCATGAGTCCAAATGACAAAGTCCTGCAAAAACCTTTAATTTAGTAGTTTTTATGAAATTGACCATATCATCTGATTAGCATTGCTAAAAAACAGGTAAATTTATAAGTTGAATGAATTCGATAACCAACTAAAGGAGAAAAGAGCAAACATATTTTGTTATGCAATTTTTGTGTTTTTGATCTTAAGAACAGTAACATAGATGTATAATATACTGTTGGAAAGCTAAAGATTTTAGAAAAAATATTATCTTATACTCAATCTTGTAAAACTTTAGGAAGACTGATAAAAAGCTGATAAAACTAACTGATTATGCTAGATAATAATATAATAATTTTTAATAAAACACATGTTTCTATAGAAATTCAATTTAAATAATTCTTTATTAGTTTCATTCAATTTCATCGCTTACTGTGTTTGAAAATTCTTTAATCGACTTTAAAAACTGAGTGTTAAAAAAAGTGTTGCTGGCACCAGATTTTTCAGTTTTATTTTAAACATTAAAATGTCATCCTAATTTCATTGTTAAAATATATGAAAAATTCTATTTTAGTTTATTAATTTCAATAATGAACCTTAGAATAATTATTTACTACATCACAATACTTTTATAATATTTGAAACGTCTCTAAAAAAATAAGGTAAGTATTAAAGTGTACTTTTGGTTTATTATTTTCAATAATGAACCCCAGAAGAAAAAAAAAAATACCCCAAAATTTGAGGGCTTACGTTTCAAGTTAATAAATAAATGAATGCCGAAAATTCAGAAATAGCAGAGATGTAGCGTTTTAAAATTAGCAGTAGTGATAGGCCATTTTCCTTTGAATTATTGGGTTGTCCGAAAAGTTTGTAGAGATTTTTAAAATAAAATTTACCTTTTATTTTTCCTACAGAAAATGAATCACAAAGCTAATGTTTATTTATATGCCTTTAATCCTCATGGAATTAACTATTTTTACATACTGAATTCATCTTTATTAAAGCTTAGTAGTGTAGTTTATTGAAAATTAACATGAGGGATGATTCAGTTCATTTTCGCCATATTATGCTGTTCTTTTTTAAAAAAGGAAAAAAAGCAGCATATTACATTTTGAGCTCCTTCCACAAAAATAAACTATAAATACGGACTTTTACTGCGCCCAGTTAGATCGATTGAAGGCAGCAATTGAAGAGAAACAGCCTGAGTTGGCAAATCGGAAAGGAGTGCCATTCCATCAAGACAATGCTAGGCCCCATGTGTCTTTAAGGACTCAGCAAAAGTTATTAGGCTTCAGATGGGAGGTTTTAGCTCACCCGCCGTCCTCTAAATTATCTACAAGGGAAATCCTACTCTTCAGAAAATGTCTTCAAAACGGGACCTTTTATTGTTCTTCATGAGTAAGGACAGTGATTTTTGGAAAAAAGGGATAATGGACCTTCCAAGCCGTTGGGAAATGGCAATCGCTAAAGGTGGTAACTATTTTGTAGATTAAATAAATAAATTTTAAGCTGTTCATAAATTTTAATTTTTGTTAATTGTCTATAAACAGATATTTGGAAATAATAAACCATTGTGTACTAATTTGCAGCGTTTTTGATATTTACAGAAGCACTTGTTCTACTTCTCATTTGATTCAACCTATTACAAATTTTTAAGTGTAAAACTTTAAATTATAAATTGTTAGGAATTATTTAATAAACTTATCCCTGATTTCCACATTTGTTTTCAGGTGGTGAAGAATTTCCTAGTATAAATGAACTGAAATCATGGGGTCTGACTAGTAATGTCAATATTTACAATATCTACGGTATTACTGAAGTTTCTTGTTGGGCTTCCATTAAACGAGTGTGGCCTGCTAAACAAATTGAAATTGATATTGGAACGCCTTTATCTGAGACATTATTTAAATTAGAGATAGACAATGAAAATGAAGGAGAGTTATTTATTGGTAAGAATGACTGCTTTCTCTTCTCATACCTTCACTTACATATGTTTGAAATGTATGTTTAGGAAAAGTATTTCATTCTTCAATTTTTTTTTAATCTAAGATTTCAATGGAAGTAGACATCTTAAGGTCCTCCAAGTCTAAATTTTTTGCACAATACAATACTATACTTATGTGCTTGGGAAGACACCCTCATTCTTTCTCCTGTGTCCTAAATTATCATTATTAATTAACAACCTGTTTCTTGATGTTGCTTATTTAATTTTTTAATTACAATGTTTGTTGTTAACGTATAGGTAGTAAAACGAGGAAATGCTTGATTAATGATGGAGAGCATGAGATTGTTTTTAACAAAAATATAAGCTTATTTAGAGCTACTGGAGACATTTTCAAGGTTAGTTATTTTAGATTAAAATTAGTTATAAGTAGTTTATTTTGTTATTAGTACTCTAATATATAAAATTCTCATGTCACAGTTTTAGTTACCACTCCTCCGAAACGGCATGACCGATCTTCATGAAATTTTATATGCATATTCCATAGGTCTGAGAATCGGCTACTATATATTTTTCATACCCCTAAGTGATAAGGGTTGTCTACCCCTAATATTTTTTCTTATTTTTTTTTTTTTTTGATAAATCTCTTTTATTTAATTTTTTTATGTGACCTTAAAAAATACATACAACCCTAAATTTTCACCCTTCTGTCACCAACCCCTATTTTTTAATAGTCATTTTAGTAATTTAATAATTTAGGAATTAGGTCTTACTATAATAATTTAAGGGATAACTCGGACCAGTGTTTCATGGTGTGTGTGCCGTCGGCCTTGGATGATGAGATAATGAAAGCTTTGTATGACTTCTCAGGCCGTATATATGATCTGAGCTAGGAGCTTGTCTGTAGCTGAGTGGGGTTAATCCATAGCTCCTAGAGCCGACCTCCTACTACGTCTTGAAGTAGGTGGTCATTGCTACATGGGGTCCTAAATAAAACGAACTTTGGACCCCAAAAAATATACAGTAATCGCTAACAACTGTAAAGATTGTTACTGAACATGTGATCTTCGCTTTATCTGTTCATATGCTTACATGTCTTATGTGGGTGTTCTGAAAGATTTATTGTTCTTTCTTAGTTGTTAATTAAAACGCACCATTTATTTAGACTTCAGGGCAGCTTATGATAAAGTTAACAGAGTGGAGCTTAATAAAGTTCTCTATGAATTAAACATTCCTGAAAAATTGGTGAGACTGGTGAAGAGGACAATGAAAAATGTGCGATGTGCAGTAAAAATCAGTAATGAAGTGTCGCAGGAATTCACTTCAAATAAGGGCTTGAGAAAAGGAGATGCACTGGCATGCCTTCTTTTTAACCTCATGCTTGAGAAGGCTGTGATCCAGATTGTAGGAACAATATTCTACCGAACTGCTATGATCCTCGCATACGCTGATGACCTCGACATAGTTGGTCGCTCCTACAATGCAGTATTAGAAGCTTTTCAAGCCCTGACTGGTCCAGCAAGGAAAGTTGGACTCGAGATTAATGCTTCGAAAACTAAATACATGGTAGCAGAGGAAGCCCCAAATCCAGGTGAAATGGTTACCTTCGGAAATTACAAGTTTGAGAAGGTATCTGAATTTGTCTACCTGGGGTCACTGGTCTCACACAATAATGAGACTCAACTGGAGGTGAAGAAAAGAATCCAAGCAGCTAATTGTGCATATTTGGGATTGCTGTGTCACTTCAGGAGTGGAGCTCTCTCTAAAGAAACCAAAATGAGCCTCTACAAGACTTTGATCAGGCCAGTTTTGTTGTACGCATCGGAATCCTGGGCAACCACCAAATCGATGGAGCAGGAACTTGGCATTTTCGAAAGGAAAGTCTTGTGTTGGATATTGGGTGGACGTCAGGCTGGAGGTCAATGGAGAAGACATACGAATCAGGAGCTATACAGCATGTTTAACGAACCTGATATCGTTCTGTTTTATAAAGTGAATTGTTTGAGATGGGCGGGCCATCTGGCCAGAATGGAGGATTGTGAAATCCCCAAGAAGACAATGAAAGAGCCAATTCATGGTAAAAGACGGCGAGGAAGACCGAGATCAAGATGGAGTCGCTGCTGATGCCTGGAGTATTTAAGGTGTCAATGATTGGATGGTGGCTGCACAAGATCGTGACAATTGGAGGTTGTTACAGGAGGTCAAGACTCGGCAACGAGTTGTAGTACCAGCTTAGACAGAGATTTTTAGTTGTGAAATTTTTCACTTGCTCATTTAAAAGTATGTTTAATGTTCATAAATAATTATAGCTCTTCATAAATGTTGGAACATATTCTTGATTAATTTATATTATTAAGTATTTTATAGTAATTATAAATGTTGTAAATTTTATTAATTCATGTTTTTTTTTTTTTTTTAATAAACAGAAAGTGAATGGTAAGCTTTTCTTCAAAAGGAGGAAAGATGACATTTTAAAACGTTGGGGAACCAAGTTTAGTACATCCACCATTGAAGAATGTGTCAAGTTACATGAAAATGTATTAGCCTGTGCTTGTACAACATGCAAAATTAATCACCATATCAGAATTGGATTATTTATAATAGAAAAAGATAGTTCTGATTTGAAGGGCTTAAAATGTTTTTTGAAAAAATCTTTGCCCAAAGCCTCTTGGCCTGATACCATTATAGTCCTTGACTCTTTCCCATTAACCACCCATGGTAACTACATTTTTGAAAGAAAAAAAACAGCTTCTTGATTTGATGACATTTATAAAAGACATTGTTAAGTGGTTTATTTATTTTTAAGGAAAAATATGCCTTCGTTCATTGAAGAAAATGTTAATGAAAGAGAAAAGAGCAAAAAGCAAAGATACATTTTATGAAATGTGGAGGCATTATAGCTCAGAGAATTCCTCTGGGTTCAATGATTTTTTTTCTGATGGAGGTGACTCATTGATGGCATTACAATTAGTAGCAGAGATGGAACAATTTTTTACTGATGTCCCAGATACCATTCTTGGAATGATTCTGCAAAAGAAAACTTGTGATGAAATTTGGACTTATTTCGCAGACTACGAAGGTAAAATATGAACTTTATTTTCTAAATTTGTTGAACTTCTGTTGTATCATTCTTTTATTTTCTTGACTACTTACAGGAAATGGTACTTCCCAGGAGAAAAATATAACGGTGACCAACTTTTTCAATGAAGTGACCAAGCCAATAACAAAAAATATTTTAAAACATCTTTTAAAAGGAAAAATTCATAATTTTGGTAATTCTACAATAAACGATTTCATCATTAAAACTGATGTTCAATTCATAGAAGCATGGAAACACAATCTTGGAAAGTGCATTGATGCTTCACCTTTAGGTATCGAACTTGTTAGGTGTGTTTTAGCTATTAAGTTTTAGCTGAACTAAAAAAATAAATAATTACTAATTTTCTCATATTTTGTTATATTAGTGGGGAAAGATTGTGCATTATTGGATCCCACAGTGGAATGGTTGTTGTTATAGAAGTTAATACTGGAAAATTGATATCTGAATGTACATTACCAGATCGTGTTGAATCATCTGCATGCATCTCCCTAAATGCTGAAGTTTATTATATTGGTAAATCTATTATAATCCTTAGTTCATCCATAATACTTAATGATATTAGAAAATTTCACTTTTTCATTCTAGCAATTATTATTAGAATCAGTTAGAGTGTAGTCTTATAATTATTCAATATTTTTTTATCTTAAGATTTCTTTTACTATATTTTTATTTTGAATAAAATTACAAGTAAATATTTATTTATAACTTTTCAATTTTGACTTTATTCTTCATACTCTAATAAAATTGACTTGTTTTTGAACCAAATCTAATTTAATCATAACAGATTTAAATGTATTTAATCATAGTAAAAAATATATTGGAAAATGAAATTATTGGTTCACTTAAAACAACTAATACTTTTAAAAATAGGTTGTTACGATGGTTGTGTCTATGCCATATCTACAAAATCTGGAAATGTTATGTGGAATTTCAAAACAGAAGATATGGTTAAAAGTACATGTTTAATATCTGAAGATTGTATAATATTTGGATCATATGACCGAAATATCTATTGCTTATTAGAGGTATGTTTTTTAATATGGACAGTGTCTAAATACATTAGTTATATAGAATTTATAAATTAATTAGAAAAAACAAAACAATTTGATCTGTTTAAGTATCTTTGGACATTAAAACATTATTCTAAGGTGTAAGCTTGTTAACTTGTGCTACCTATAAAATTTGTTAGTTAAATTTGTTTATTTACCAATAAAATGCCACTTTTTATTAATGTATTAACAGACCTTAAAGTTATCTAATATTTAATATTTTATTTCAATGTACTCCTTATGGTTCTGTTTTTTTACCCATCCCACATCCACTGGCACATTACTACTTAAGGTACTGATGATGTTGGTTACAGTTATGGCTTCATTTGTCTTGCCATTGAATTGTGTTCAAATTGTCATATTTGAAGTAGGATCTCTACTCCAAAATTCTCCACCTTGATTTTTGCATGATTAGATAGGATATTGCACCAGGTATTTTGTATCATCAATACCTTAATACTGGTAACCCTAGCCACTAAAAGATGTATGAAATATGTATATAGGAAATTTTTTATGGTAGTGACAGATAATAGTTTCTTCTCTCACAGATCCACTAAGCCTATATAGTCAGTATTCTTATGTGAGCGTCCGCTTTATTTGGATGCTCAGATATTTCATGGTTGGTTGTAGGTAGTACAGGTTCTTTCCTTCCAAAGTTTCAATAATGACTGACTTAAAATTATAATAAATATTTTATTTAAAAAGTCTTTATCCCCTTTGAAAGATGCAATAATTTAAATGTGTGTCATATGACATTCAAATGAGTGAGTAACTTAGTTCTAATTCTGTAATTTTTTATCAGAATTGAGCAAAGAATTCAAAATATTTGACAGAAAATGAGTTATTTGTCAGAAATAGATCTTTAAAATTCCCAAATATTTGGAAATTGATGCTTACTTACTTTTAGGGGAGTAAATAGTTTTTGTTTCCTATCTCTCCTGTAAAATGATGTTGTTTTTGTGTCCATGGTTAAATTATTTGCTATTCTCAAGGCTGTTATTTTTGTATTATTAGCTGATTATTTGTTTGAGTTTAGGAATAGGCAATATTTAAAAAATATTTATTTTTTTAAAATTATGATCAGTTTCTTTTGTAAGTAATAACTCTTAAGTAAGGGCCATTGTTTACTAATCTCAAAATATAATTTTAAAAATAAATTCCAGAATGGTTTCTTGAAGTGGAAAACACTCTTGAGAGGTCCTATATTAGCAGATCCAGTGTTGCATAACAATTATGTATATTGCGCTACACTTGGAAGCATTGCTGCCTTACACTCAAGCACTGGGCATCTACTGTGGGAATTAAAACACGATCCAATATTTTCTACACCAGTATTGAATGATTCATATTTAATAGTAGCAGACGTAACAGGGCAGGTCCAATGGTTAAATATTAAGAATGGATTAGAGGTATTATAAAACTTTTTTAAACAATAACTTTATTCTTTCCACAATAGTGATACAAAGAGAAAATAATTTTAATTTTCAGGAAGACGTATTTAGAACTGTAGATTCTATTTTTTCATCTTTAGTAAAATTTATTTTGAATAAAGATGAAATAATAATCTTTGGGTGCAACAATGGGTTTGTCTACTGTTTGAAAGAAAGAAAACTGCATTGGAAAACATTACTTCATGATAGGGTTGTATCAACACCATTCGTTGAATTCAATTCAATATCTTCTAACGGACATGTTATATGCTTTACCACTAAAGGAGAATTGTTTATTTTAAACATTAATAATGGAGAGAAATTATCACATTATAAATTATCTGGTGAAGTATTTTCTTCACCAATATTGATGAATGGGAAGATTATTGTTGGCTGCAGAGATGACAATGTTTATTGTTTAGATACAATATAAATATGGTGTTTACTCATTCAAAAAATAACGGTTCGCAAATAAATTATTTTATTTCTAATGTACATATGTTACTTTAAATATAAAAAAAATATTACTGATCTTTGGATTCATTAAATACTAGATGTTGGATTTCATTTTATGACCATAAGTTATTTCTAACCATAGCATAAGTAAGTTTTTTCAAAGGAGTTGTGCCTTCTATATCAACAAAGTCTTTCGTCCCTTTAGGCTGCAAACGCAGCTTGATTGAAGGTTCAGATGCCTCATTTTGATCGGGCCAATGAACAACTAAATGTACTGAACAGCCTGGTTTTAGAACACCTAAAAAATAAATGTATAAAATGATAAATAAATAATAAAAAACACTGCAAATTATTACACAACGGTTTATAATTTTTAAATAACTATATTAGGGTATCACTATTTATATAGCTGTTTAAAGGCAATTTACTATTATGAAAAATCAATAAATAATTCAAAAGAAAATGGTCGATCTCCAATACTAATTTCAAAACTATATTTCTTTATTTTTTTTTCTAGATTAGTATATTTGACGAATTGTAAAATAATGATAATAAAAGATGGAAGAAGAAAAATTGTGCTGGTTTTAATATGAATATATTTCTGCTATTTCTGAACTGATTTCATTGATGCTTTTTTCATTTTGTAGAAAATTATATGCTCTATTGACATTTTTTTGGTATTTATTCATTTTAACATTTTTTTTTCTTTGTTTATCTTGATGACTTGATCACAAATTCTTTTTGATTTTTCTCTATCTTCAATAACAATCGAGTTTTGGGAGAATTACATCTCTTCTAATTTGTGACATCAATATATGGATCAATTTATTTATTTTTTCTTTATCTGACTGCTTCTAAAACTAAATACACATTTTTCTCTTATCTTCAAAAATAAGGGAGTTATGGGCATATAGATATATAGGTGACATTTCAATTTTTTACAGTTTTAAAATTAATAGTGGTGCACTGGTTTAAACTATATAGAATTTTTCTTTATCTTAAAAACAAAACACGTTACAAGTGTATATATAAGCAAGATTTTAATTTTTTATTTTTTTTTTATTCCTTGCGTTATCCTGTACCTAAAACTCAATACAATTTTTTCTCTATCTTATAAAATAACTGGGTTGTAGGCATATTTATGGGTACAATTTTTTTTTTTCTTCACCATGAGATGAGGTACACATCCTCACTCACCAATTCGACCAAAAGATATTTACATATATTCTTAAAACATTTACCATAATTGTAAATTAAAATACCTGATTCTTGAGCTGCTGCCAACTTACTGACAACCCTTCGCTCTACTTCATATTTAATACTCCTAGCACCAT